>VYXF01005311.1:210546-242784 GCA_013397295.1 Polioptila caerulea | reverse complement strand
TTTTTTTTTTTTGTGACACAATCCTGCTGATTGCTTTTGAGACACTAGAAGCCACTTCCAAGGCTTCAGACCATACTGTCATAAACCATCTCAATTTTGAGAAAAGAGTACTGAAAAGTAAATCCTCCAGGAAAATAAAACACATGCTTTACAGATTGTCTTATTGGACTGTGCCAAGTTGTCATATCTGAATAAATAGATTTTTGTATGCAGTTCTCTCGTGAGCATTATGAGTAGTTGTTAACTGACATTTGTCATTCAAATACTAATGAAAACTATAACCATTAGAGACAGTGGAGATTTAAAACTAAATTAGCATTTGAGTAGCTAAATTGACACCAATCTTTGAGAGACAGAGCAGCAAATTACTCTCACAAGCAGAATAGGCAAAGGGAGACATATATTTTATTCACATGTTTTTCCACATTTCTGTGATTAACACCCTGTCCACTAATGAAAACTGAAATTGAAAATACTGCTCAGTGAAGTATTTGTGCGAACTGAGCATACATAAGAGTACATATCCCTTTTAGTGTGAAACAGTGATGTTGAGCACGCTAAATACCTGGGAATGTGATATTTTGCAAAGCAGGAAAAATATTAGCTGGGGACCAGGTTCAGGTTCCCAACACAGGAAGGACAGCTTGTCAGGGCAAGTCCAGACCACTAAGATTGTTAGAGAGATGGAATACCTCTCCTATGAGGAAAGACAGCAAATTCAGGCTGCTCAGCTTGGGAAGGAGAAGGCTTTGGGGTGACCTAATTGTGGCCTTCCAGTAACTGAATGGAGTCTACAAGAAAGAAGCAAAGGGATTATTTACAAGAGCATGTAGTGACAGAGGGAACGGCTTCAAACTGAATGAGGGCAGGTTTAGTCCAGATGTTAGAAAGAAGTTCTTTACTGTGAGACACTGGTACAGGGCAGTTGTAGATGCCTCATCCCTTGGAGTGTTGCAAACCAAGTTAGATGAGGCCCTGAGTAAGTTGGTCTAGTGACAGGCTACCCCCACCCCCTGCTGCCATGGCATGGGATTTTCAATTAGATGATTTTTAAGGGCTCTTCCAAGCCCAAACTATTCTATGATTCCATGATAATACATGATAAAAATTAATAGAGAAATTATTTCTTTTCTGTTTTAGAGTAAAAGCATTTAAAGAAAAAATTTACATACCTTTCAAGTCATTTAGTCATTTAATATATGTCACAGTAGCTCCATGTGATAAAGAGGCTGCTTAAAAAACAGTTGACATCAGAAATAAATTTTAAACCACCTTTTCAGTGAGACCATGTCCTTTACTCTCATTAGTTTGTTTACCTTGATGCTCCTCCCAGTATAGGCATAAGGTCAAAATAATCTACAATGAAGGAGAAAAAAAAATCTAATATCTTTTCAGTCTGGCCTTGGGATCATCCTTGATAATCGAGAATGGACCTACTCATTAATAAAATCTTTTGACAGTACAACACCTATAAAACTGAACTTAGTAGAAAGATTCCTTGATTAATGTGATGTATATACTACAGATTAATCAAGGAAAGGTTTCCAGTATATTAATTCAACTGCCATCTCACATGTATGCTACTTATCATACATTCTAATAGCATCCAACATTTCTAGATGCTATCAGGAGTTTGACATTTTCTCTAATTGCTTATGAGGTTGATGGAAATTTGATTTTGATGAAGTCACTTCCTAGCACAGAGAAGTACTATTTGTCTGTAAAATATTCTGCAACTCCCTTTTTCTTAATGAACAGAGAATATGTGTATTGTGGATTGTGTAGTGCTATCTGCATCAAGAGCTGTGCTCTGTTTGGGTGACTTTGATGACTTTCTCTACAGTCTGTAGCTGCTTCACCACAAGGATGCTTTCATGGGAAAGCATCATGGGATTGGTTCCCAGAAAATGAGACAGGCACAGTGACAGCATTAATGTTATTTATGTCTCATTTTACAAATTGAAGCAAGCAAGATATGCCTACATTTCATATTAGATAAAGATCTACTTTTCCCCATCATGCAAACTCTTAAAGAGTGGAAAATATGATTTAGTAATGCATAAAAGCATAAGATTTAAGACCGTAGTTACTTTATTAGGCTGAGGATAGATGCCAGAACACCAGTTTCAATTAAAATCTTGTGCGTCAGTTGATTGCATCAGGTTTGTTGACTTAAAAAAAAATATTTTGGTGACATAATACATTATATATAATCTGAAATTAGAATTATCATTACCATTACTATTTTTTTCTTGAGCAGTTTCAACATAGCAGTTGGCTTTCTGATTAAGTAATTGGCCTAAGACCCTTTCCTGAGTGTAGGAGTAGCACATTTTGCTCTAGCCATTTTAATGCTGGATGCAGCTGACTAGTTTTTTTTCCCAGCTGTGTAGAAGATAGGACAACTAGAAGCAAATTTTGATTGGATGAAAACAAAATAATTTTTTAGAACTGACTTCATTTCTCGCTCAAAATATAGCATCAGTGGCAATTACCTAAGTGGTAATGTCTGGCAATTACCTAAGTAACTTGTTCTAACATAAAGTAAAATAAACAAACATTTCTAAGTCACCTTTTTACTTTAAACTTCACAGAATGTAACATTTGACAGAATGTACATTAAACACAATCAGAAAAAGGTCAGCACTAAAACAAACCACTCCAAAAATTCTCAAAAATTAAGAATTTCTGCAGACCCAAAGCATTTTGTAGCTTTACAGTTCACAAATATACATTATTTCAGTTTCATTTCATGTATCACCTCACATGTCTGAGCAATAAAATCCTATGAATGGAAGACTCAGAGGGGAAAGCATACAGCTCAATGTCCATGAATCTCAAGGAATAAAGCAGGGTGTGACTGAACTCAGCTTTTGCAAATAAGCTGACTTAACTCAGGGGGTATCAGAGGAAGGCCTTTGCTTAAGGTAAACATCTACCAACAATTTAATGCATCAACTGGTAGTTACTTGAGTTCATTTAAAGAATGTGACTATTTCCCTGAGTTAGTTGAGCTATCATAGAGGGGTGAAGTGAATATAAGATTCATTCCAACACAGAGTACAAAAAACTAGAAAAAAACTACAAAAAATAAGCAAAAAAATGACAAAGAAAAAAACGGGTTTGAGCTGTCTTCAGCCTATGCATTTCTTCCTGACAAGGGTGGATGCCCAGTATTGTGATGGTGAGCATCTTATAGAGGCTGATGCAGGAGTCACACTGTGATTGAGCAGGAGATTGCAATCGCAATAGTACTAAATGTAACATATATTTGCTATTTGGATTGTATTATAAATATATTTTGCATTGCTCTGCTAAATCAGAAATCCTGTATGTGAAATATCTTCAAACATGTAAATTCTACATTAAACATGGCAGCCTCCATGCATGGAGTATCTAAAAGAACTTGTTCAGGAAGTATTAGACACTGACATCTCAGGACATGGATGTTTGTTCCAAGGAGCTACAAAAGTTCTCAGTTCTGCAGCCCATCTGTGGGACAAATGTTAGTAAATGTGTAGCTTGAGTAGAAACATTGTGAATCTCAGGTCCGTGTTTTACAGAAAGTGCTCCCTTTGCTTTCTAAAACTTAACATACAAAGAGGCATTAAATCCCTACAGTTGGGTTTATCATCTTTTGAACAAGGACAGATAAGTCAAATAAATGAAATGTAGTTCTGGGATGTCACAGATTACAAGAAAAGGCATTGAAAAGAAATTTTAACTTCCCTTGATGCACACCATCCTTTTTCTCCAGTCTTGCTGGTAGTACAACAGCTTTCCAGGATTTCCTGACTTGCAACAGAAATCACACAGTGATCCCTTTGGCTTTTTATTCACTGTCCCACTATTCCCAAAAGATGGTAGTCTTTGCTTCTTACTACTTCTCCTGTCAGAACTCTGCAAGATGTGACCCCCACTCCCAGTGAACCCAAGGGAATTGATTCTCCTCAAATAGCTTCACTCCACTCCAAGTCAACACGTTTAGACAAGCCAGGGGATGGCTTTTCTTCCCATTTTCCAGCCTTTACCTTTAACTTAATGTTACACATGATACACAGGTAAAATGTGTGTAAATACAGCATGCAGTTACCCAACTCAATTTCTATCTTTTCACTACAAGGAAACATCTTGCAGAGCTGTGTAGTGATGTAACAGAGGAAAAGTCCCCAAATTGCGTATCTCAAAAAAAAAAAATAAAAAAAATAGATTATCTGGTTACTCACTCCATATAACATACAAAATATAACCTTCAGCACAAAGTCTGCCACAATTCCCACAGTGATTCTCTTTCTTCTTTTGCCTGTTTTCTCTGCACAGTGATAATTTTTCATCTTCTCCAAAACTTTTTATCTTTCATTTTCCTGAAATTCAGAAGTGTCTTGAAGTTTTTTCATCTCACTCAGTTCCTTCTGACTGCCTCTCCAGTTGCAGACTGAAGCAGGGAGCCGTGACATCTCCAGCATCCAATCCCAGTGAGAACAAAGACATGTTCAACTCACACTGCTAGGACTGATTTGTATCTACAAAATAATCTGGCACCAGTTTTTGCGCACCTGGGTGCCCCTCATTAAAATTGTGTATGTCTTTTATCTTCTTGTTTCCCAGCACTACTCTCTTTGTATATCATATTCTGCATGGTGTCCAGCAGATTGAATCCTGCCAAGCACTGCTTTGTCAGTTGTACAATTCAGATGGACTCTTGTTCACACACACAGCTTTCTGGCTTGGGGAGTCTTTCTAGAATTGAAATACTTTGATTAGAACCCTAGCTTTCTTTGGGTCTATCATTTGCAGATACACAAGGATTTTCTCAGTTTCTGTGTCCCTCGAGCACTGTCTTGCTCTCTAATTCATAAATCTTTGGGATGTCTGACTGATTTTCTGCAGTTTATGTCTTTTTCCTTCATCTAGTTAAAGTTCCTCAAATTCATGGCTTGAAAGTGTGGAAGATAAAGGAGTTTTTTATTTTCTTTTTTTTTTTTCTATTCCTCCCCATGGTTTAGGACATAAATTTACTTTATTTGCTGCCTTGTTTATAGCTGGCAGGGATCAGCTTTCCCATCTTTAGGCTAAGTCCCTTTCTTTTTAGCCTCAAACAGTACTTTAGTTTCAAAATGCTTTAGTTGAGGTCCTTCTTTTCCTATGTGTTTTTGCTTATTTGTTCAGCAAAAATCATCCTGTACTAAACTACCCATTTTGCTGCTTCCTATATTATACAACTGACAAACAAAAAAAAAGTATTGTCCAGGGATTTTCCCAGCTGGGGTTTGAATCTGCCTAATCTTCCTCTCTCACCATGCTGTGAAGCTCCACCAACTGTCTGCTTTCATTCTGAAATCAGTGGGTGCTGACAGGCATGGTCCACTTGGTGCTTTCCTCCAGAAACCTTGTTATTCATTGTTTTGAAACCTTGACCATCACACCTGTTTGCTTTTTATATGATTGTCCCACCATTAGTTTTCTGGTCTCTGAAGCTTTTAATTTACTCTAGTTTTCCTCATCATGACAGCTGTCATCTTGCCAATCTTGATAGTTTCCTGTCTTGAAAGGAAAATGAGAAAAGAATTCCCTTGAATGTCACAGAGTACATCTTTTCTATTTCTTACATCTCTTCTCTTTCTGTTCTCGAAAAAATTATTCTGCCCTGCTGAACTCTTAAATTTCAAGAAAATTGAAAGTGTCTTAGTTTTCTTTCAAATAAAAATTATGCCTAGACATTTGCCACTGCACAACTCATGGCTTTCAACAGGTATTGATTCCTCCTAAAGGTATGGGATTCTCCACCAAGTCACCTGAAGTTATAAGAACAGAGAGAATTAATGCCTTCAAGATTTTTGCAAAGGATGCTTCAAATTGGGAAGCCAGTAACTTTTACTGAACTAAGCACAAGATTCAGAAAAAGAATTTATAAAATTACAAAATTAATAATGACAAAATCTGTTTTTGAACTATTTTATATGAATTTGTCTTGTTCTCATAGGGAAGTTCAGGTAAGTTCAGGGAAGGGAAGTACGGGGAAGCAAAAGGAGAGAAGGAGAAGGGGAAGGGGAAGGAGGAGAAGGAGAAAAGAAAAGAAAAGAAAAGAAAAGAAAAGAAAANGAAGTTCAGGTAAGTTCAGGGAAGGGAAGTACAGGGAAGCAAAAGGAGAGAAGGAGTAGGAGAAGGGGAAGGGGAAGGAGGAGAAGGAGAAAAGAAAAGAAAAGAAAAGAGAAGAAAAGAAAAGAAAAGAAAAGAGAAGAAAAGAAAAGAAAAGAAAAGAGAAGAAAAGAAAAGAAAAGAAAAGAGAAGAAAAGAAAAGAAAAGAAAAGGAAAGAAAAGAAAAGAAAAGAAAACCACAAAACTACAGATTGTCAGTTTAGAAGACGTTTGCATATTTTGTGAAATTTTCAATTTAGAAGAGGCTGAAACCCACGAATTTCCAAATTTCAGACAAGCAGTGGTCCAATTATGCCTTGCCATTTGGTACTCTTAAGAAACAAGAATGTGAGAATAGCCTGGTAACTGACTTAAAGTAACAGAGTAAACATGAACATTGCTCACTGCTTTAAAGTTAATGTATTGTAAGAAAATGGACAAGTGTTTGTAATAAATTTGTAACAGTAAAACAGTATTCTATGTGTGATTTTCAACCCATTAAACATTCTCCTTCCAGAAGTGCATCTCATGCTTATTTCTTGAAAAACAGACAACTGTGTATGACTGCTGTCTCCATGTTACTGATTCTGTTTTTATAGCCTGAAACAACATGCTTTTATCTTTTCCAAAAACTGACACAAAGCAAAAAACATTCAAAAATTTAAGACTCTAGAGTATACTTATTAGCAGCCATGAAATTGATACTGCATATATAAAAACTATGAAGACAGGTATAATTTTCCTAATGCAAGTGTCATTGCTGTCTTTTTCTGAGTGTCTCTAATGCCATAGTATTAATTAAGAGAAATGGTATTCCAATGAATCACCTTGTTCAAGTGAAAGGGCTAAAAAAATAATTCAGACAGAACAAACTAAAATAACACAACACAAAGAAGTCAAGTATCTGTCAGTCATAAGCAATGTCAGTGCCATGATCTAACACCCTGTTTTCTTATAAAGCAGCCAAAGGATATGTCAAGCAGTCAAATGCAGAGGTAAAGGAAAACAAAAAACAAAACCAAAATACTAAGCCAGAGAAAGAAACAGAGTCTGAGAAGAAGAAAAAACATAACAAAATCAAAACTGAACAACCCCTTAAATAATGAAGTAATTCACCTCATGGCTATCAACTGTAATCTTACATTAAATTAAAAAAAAAAATTAGACACCCAAGAAAAAAAAGGAAAACTTGCAAAGTGGTTGGTTACTGACAAAATGGGATGAGGAAAAACCCTATCATATTTTTAGGTCCTCTCCTTGCATGTTTCTTATACACAATCCCTCACCACATAATGTGACTTTCTTTATTATGCAACTTTAACCTTATCTGTCCTGTTACAATTTGTCTCAGCATATTTTTCAACAGAATGAAAGACGTGAGCAGTAGCATTGATCCACTTGGTTTCAAAAATAATTTTGGCCCTGCAGTTGATAAACCTTAGCTGATAAAACTGATAAACACATTATAAACAGACAGTAAGGTGCAAATGCTGTCTAGATGCTAATTCTGTTTATATTGAACACTTCAGCAGACAGTAACTTCAGCACTCATTCTCTCTCTGTAATATAAGTAACATAGTAGTATCCCTCAGAGGAAGGAGGTATCTTGTTTGTAGGTCTCAGTGGAAGTGTCCCAGGAGATCCATCTGAGTGTTCTCTCTCAGAAAAAAATAAACAGTTAACAAATATTTCTTATTAATTCGGTCAGCAAACAGGTGCCCTGCTACAACAGGGGAAGAACTGGAGAAGAAAGGTTCTTCAGAATTCTCAGTCTTATCCTACAATATAAGGTAGACTTGAAAGCCCTGAAACTTTTCTTCATAATCAGAAAAAAAAAGAAAGTGTCTTTTGTTATATTCATATAAATGAATAGAGTAGGTCACAATCTGTCAGGTATTATCAGTGCAATTGAAAGTTACATATTTATTTTCTAGACTGAATGACGAGAGGTAAAAATTAGAACAAGAACCTTCTGCTGTGAGTGTGAAATTTTTTTTTGCTGAAAGCAAAATCACAAATGAAGGGTGATCATTTTGGGAAGGTTTTACACAAGTAAAGTGCATAGCTACCAGATGAAACTTTTACAGATATAATATTTAATAGCAGATTCTATTCCATTCAGTCCAGATCAGTGGAGGTATCCTTTCAATGGTCGCATCCTCATGGAAAGAAAATATGGTCTATAGCTAAACTGCACCCAGATTCCCACCAAACAAAAATCTGACATACAAGCATGACGTTTAGGCATGGTTCTAAAGATAAAACATAATTGTCTTAAAAGAAGACAGGGACACTGAGAAGTAAAAACATGTAATGATATGGAATATAAATGTATTATTTAGTACCTTATACAACACAAAAATTTTGAAGATTTTTTTAAAATCCCATCACTGAAATGTCTGTATCAGACTGCAAAACTGAAGCCAGTTATAAATCAAAACTTTGACATGGTAAACATGAAAACTACTTTTAAAGGCCAATTGAAAGGTAATATCTGATAAGCTCAAAGTGGCCAGGCCTAAACCAACCTTCCTGGCAAAGAAAGAAACAGTCAGAGATTGACCACTGAGTTCTGCTGCTGTCAACAAGAAATTCTGATAAGCAATGAGGTCATGGCATGAAAAAGCTGCTCTCACCTAGTAAGGCCAGAAGCCATGCAATTACTTCTGACAGGTACTTCTCAGTAATTGTCACAGACACGGTTAGGGAAAATAAAAGTTTCCTAATAAGAGAAAGGTCGCTGAAAAAGTTCAGTAGGTGTTGGGCCATTTCCCAGTTCATTTGAAATACCTTGTATTTTATGATATTCCAAACATGCTCTGAATCTATTTAAACTGTAGGGATTTTCAAAAAGGCAGGCATCTTGCTGAAGTAAAAGCTTTCTTACAGAGATGCATCTTTTGTTGCTGGACACTGAGGAATTGTTACCACCTTCTGGTCAGTGGTAGCTACAGTTGTCAATTCCCACAGGTGTCATTAATGATGCTTTTTAGTGGTGCTTGAGCAGTTTTGTTATGGAAATCTCATAAAACTCTGGATTAAATACTCAAATAGTGTGAAAATAACAAGAGATGGAAGTGATGATAGAAAATCTATCATTTCGGTCTCAACAAGGAAAGGAATGCATTAATAAATGGAGAAATTTGAGTTTTTTAAAGGAAATTTCTGAAGGACTTACAACATAACACCATGTTCCTCTGAATTTCCAGTGCATAGCTCAAGTCAGTATATTCAGGTACAGAATGAGCCATAAATGGATAAACAAGAAACTTCAGGGACAGCAGAAGAAAGGGACACAAAAAGAGATTCTGGGAAGAGATCATTATAGCAGCCTCCAAAGTAGAAGTAATGAAAAACAGTTGAATCAAACAGATCTGCAGTTTACCTCACTTGAAGGAGAATGTTGGGTTTAAAAAAAAAAATAATTTCAGGCTGAGGTGAAGTATAAGAAAGCAATACTATGATAGCAAGTCTGCACTCATTTTTTGACCACACACAAGCACAAAAAAGAAATTCAGAAGCGGGCACTAATGCCAGGATCATTTAGTACAAAAATAGCAGACTGGAGAAATTCTACAAAAACGAGAGACGAGAGCACAAACAGTGTGTAATTTGTCATATTTATAGAATCAAGAGGAAGAGTAAAAGCATTTCTGAAGCAAGCAGGGAATGCAGCTTGGAGCACAGCAGCAACATAGGGAACAGTAGAGACAAAAAGGTCAATATGTCAAAAATTCCTCTGTCATTCAACTTCTATAGCTTGCTGGCAGTAATACAAAACAAGACCATTCAGAAGGGGAATCAGATCAGCAGGATAGGTAACATGCAGTGAGTGGATGAGGTGAGTGAGGTGAGACACTTATGAAGGCTGAGGTACTGTAGGCTTTGGAAGAGACTCAAATAGAAAAGAAAGAATTATGTCTTTAAGAAGGTTGTCAGCATGCAGTCTAAGGGGCTGGATGGATCAAATTCTGCAGATACTAGCGCAAATTGAATAGGATCAAACCCCACTTTAAGTAACCAACATTCAGTATGGGCAGAGAGGCCCTCTTCTCCATATTCTCTTTGTTTGATCTTGGTTAGTTTCAAACTTAGATGTACGGTATTCAGACTTGAAAGTGCTACGAGAGTAGAATTTCTTTCTAGCTCAGGTTCAGAAAGCTCTCTGGCTCGTGCAGAACTGAGATGTGGAGCTACAGCTAAGAAACCCATCTGCAAGAAACTTCTGTTGCCGGTGAAGAACCTCTGTTCTGATGTGCACTTACTTAACCTCCCCTTAGTCACCTATAGCACATTTAACTTAGTGGATCATGCCTTAAGGAAACTGCTTTTTTGTTAGCCCAGAATCAGTCGCTTCAGAGACCTCACTGACTTATTACAAAATTAAGAAACATCCAACAGCTTATATATGTTGATGATAGTGCAAACGTTTGACAGTTTACATGGACTGGAGTCCTCTAGAAAGCAACTTTTCAGAAAATGTAAATAGATTCGTTTATAAAAGCCAATTGCTAATAGCAGAGTCTGTCAAAAAGCTAAAGACAGACAATCCCAAAACCTATATTTGTATTTGAAAGATAGGGATAGAATTTTCTACAAATATCATGGCTTTGTTATCTCCCTTATTTCCTTTGAGCCACTACTGACTGTTGCTTGAGATTGTCAGCTGACAATGTTGAGATGGTTTCTTGTTCACAAGAGTCCTCACTCTTCCTCAGTATGAGAAAACAATAATCTTCTGAGCAGCATTAGAAGCTCCTAATTTTGCAAAAAGTGTAATAACACAACTAATGATGACTTAACAGAAAAAAAATCACAAATTATCCAAGTATTTTACTTCAAGTGTAGCAATTAACCTACACAAAAAGTATTTCACCTTATTCTAAATTTGAAGGAAAAGTTCTTCACGATAAAAAAATTCAAGGTGATCCACAGAAAATGCGACAAAATGACAGCTCAGTGTTTTATAGGGTACTTAGTTTGTCACTTGATTGACACATTAAACTGCAATTCTGTAGGGAAAAAAGCTGCCCAGAATTCTTGAGAAATCATCATAACAAGAATAATATTCATCTTTTTTAAATATCTAAGAGTTTTAGAAGGACACTTTAAGTCAAACTCTTCAAATTAGGACTTGATGAAGGCTGAAAAATAGTGTCTAGCATATAATTTTATTATTTTATCTAGTAATAAAAGTAGTTTTGATTATTGTTGCCACCCTGAAACAAAAAGTTGAACTCTCAAATTAGTTTAACAACCAGAAAGACCAGAGCAGTGAAATTAATCCTATATCATGCATTATCAGTTCCAACATTTATGTTCCCGTATGTGACCTATCACTTTTGTGACATTCGCCCACAAACACACTGCTGTCACCCATGTCCATGGAGACAAGCAGATTGCTTAGGGATCTTTGGTACTACAATAACACAACAAAACATATTATAATAAAAACATTTTTTTGACCTAGACTCAGCAGATTGGATCATTTCACACAACTTGTGTGAAAGATTCTCTGCATATCAGGTGATTTTAACTAACATCCAACCCTCCCTACAAATTCAAGTCCTTTGTTACACATGAACTGTAACTTGAGCTCAAAGCAGGCATACAAACCTCAATCCATTGAAGAAGCAAACAGGGAGGGCAGCCCTGACCACAAAGAGATTGTGTTCCTGCCATTTCACAGCTCCAGCATGCAGCTCACTTGGATTTGCTGCTGCACAGGGCAAGACATGTGATTTTTATGCTTTCCTGTTCTTCAATGTGTTTCATTTTGATTGTCCCAGCTACATGGACCCCACTTCACAGATGGAGGTGTTCATGGTCAGTGACTGCCCACCTCACAAGACAATGCACCACTGTCTAGGAGTAGAGGATCTGGCTACCACTGCCAGGGGCTCCAGAAGCTTTATTTCAGCTCTGGCCTCCCAGCTATTGCTGGAGTTTTATCTTAGGAGCAGCAGGAGCCTCTTCATGAGGAAGGACAAGCCAGAAGCCAAGGGTGATCCCAGTTCTTCATCAGACAGCACCTTCACCAACCAGGCACAGTCCCAAAGGACCCAAGAAGGACCAAGCTGGGGATGAGATGCATCAATTCTCAGGTTGTATCCATAGACAGGGTGGACTCATGCCTCAGGTCTAAGGCTAATCTAAGAAGATGAATGAGAAAATATGGAGCAGGAGAGGACAGGGCTGACAGACATGCAATCAGGGTAGGATCAAGGCCCACCTCAAAGACAAAGCTGGAGATCAGACTGCCTGCAACACAGGTCTTAGTCACCTCCAGGATACAGCCCAAGCTGAGATCAGAGGCCCAGGTGTGATGTTCAGTGCAGCCTCCATAGCAATGGTCAGAGGGTCTGTCAGCAGAGACTCTACACAACTCTGACAGCTCTAGGCTTTAAGAGCTTGAGTACACTCAGTGACATGTCTACTTCTGCATCAAATGTACCTGGAAAAACCCACAGTGCTGGACACAACTGTTTGGGTTGATAAAAGCTTTGACCTAAAGCTGTGGAAAAAATGTGCTTAGTTAGGGTGAGCAAGATTCCACATGCATTGCCCCCTGGGAGTCAAATATGTTGATACGTCTGTGTGGGAACCCAGAGCTTGTCCTTGACTGCTCTGGGGGCTCAGGGACCTGTGCAGAGGGCCCAGAGGGCTCAGAAGTCCTGGCAACAAGCCCAAGACACCTGTGGTTTGGATTTTAGTCCATGGGAGAGATTACCAGCTTTAAAAGAAAAAATACAAGTCTCACAAATTTAAATAGAATAATAGTAAGATTGTCACGGGCTGAAAAAGTAGATTTTGGGTTTTAGTACATGGGGGTGAGTGAAGCCAAGATGGAGAAACCACATGGCTTTTAGGCTTCTTCGTTCTTCTTCATCTCCTCCATGATTCTGCTGTGATGGTGGCACTTGTGATTGGTTTAGAGAGAATACACATTGTCTAACGTAGATGATAGATATTGGAAAATAATTGTAAATAAAGCATACATAGTTTTGAATATAAAAGATAAACCACCACCTCTCGGGCGGAGAATAGCCTCGAACTGTCATGCTGGAAAGACCTCAGCAGGACAGAGAGAACAATGTTCTAGATAAGTTATTATAAACAATAATAAAAGTATCTGAAGACCAAAGATTCTATGTCTTTCTTCTCCTGGGCAAGGAAAAGGACTTTTAACACTTTGGGGACTTTCCCAGCAAAAGCAGGAAATCCCCACAAGTCTGCACATACAAGGTCATGTTTCTAGAATGTTGCCCGTTCTCTTACCTGATTGGTTGTATTTTGCTACATTAATTTACCTATTCCTAATCCTTGTTTCCCATTGGAACCCTTCCTCAGATTCCACTCCCCAATTTACCTTATATAAATTACTGTTACACTCTGGCCTTCACCTTTTGTGGTGCACCCCATCCTGTGTTCGTGTTCTCTTTGGTTTGTTGTTTTGCTCATCAAAGTGCTTTTGTTTTTTGGGTAAACCGATTGTGCCCATTTCTCATTTTATTTTGCTGCCTCTGGACTTTCGCCCTGAAGTCCTGAAGTTGCACCTGGTGCAATCTGGGTCCAGGCTGCTACAGAGAATTTATGTGAAATTGCTATGATGCACAAAATTACTTTTGCTCCTGTTTTGTGCTGTTATGACTTCTTGCTGAAAAATACGGACCTACTTTGTGTTCTATTTTAAATTAATTCATGGAATTAAATTAGAACGTAATAAAATCTCCTATGTCTAAACCAAAAGAATTTCATTCACTGCCTTGAGATCATGTAGCTCGATTGTTGGGACCTGTAAGAGGGTAAAATTGACCAATGTGCAATGGTTTTTAACTATTCTACCTATTCCCTCAGTGAATTAGAACAGCTGTTTTCATGCTAGGAGAGAAACAACCATGTATCTATGTTTTGTATTGCATCCTTTAGCAAGCAAGATGAACAAGTTTACTAAAGATTTTCCAAAACTTTTCTTCTTTATTTTTTTCTAATGGAACAGCAATATGTCAGGAAAAATACTGCTTTGAATGAAATCCACATTTATTACCCTGATGTGCATATACTTGACAGTGTAGCTTTTTTAAATTCACTTAATTTTTTGCTTTTATTTCTTATAAATTGTGTGCTTTTAAACAAAAAGAACTAGTACTAACATGCTTTGTGCTTTGTAAAGTATATTGAATTATTTCACTGTTTGTTATAGTGCAGGTGGCAGGTCATAAATTAAAAGATTATTTTCATATAAAAATAGAAAAGTCACACAACTGTCATTTTCAAGAACAAGACAGCATAGGCATAACAAGGCACAGTTATAATCATATCTCCCAAGTCAATTTATAAGGTATTTGTTGTCAGAGTGTAACATTTCACTTGAGTCATGATCAAAAAGTAATGATGCTAGGGACCACTTATCAGAGGACAAAAACAGTTTCACAAAGGGAAGGCCTTCTGTACTTGCTCTCATAGATGTCCACCTCAGTTTAACATCCAGTAAATGTTTTTATTACAATTCCTTTTACAAATATTCTAAGCCTTTTTCAAGTCAGAGAGAAATTTACTTTTGGAAAATCTTTTATTGAAGATCTGTGTTGTGTTCTTCTAACTTGAGGTCTTAAAAAGTGGTTCCAATTACCTTTTTTCCTTAAAAGAAAAATTATTATGTCAGGTGCTTTGGAGCATTAAAACTTTTGTTTGTCCATTCTTATACTAGAAAAAGGAACCAGGATATCCAAGAAATACTGAAAATTGAAAACAGGGATAAAAGTATGAATAAGTAAGGGCAGATAAAAGTCATTGAGGGATGCCTAATGTGCCAAAATAATAATACATCATTATAGTATGTATATTTCTAAACGCGGATCAGAAATTGCTATGTGATTGACAAGTAATTGCAATTACAAAATTTTGCAATTGCAAAACAAAAAATTCTACTGACATCAAAACTTGCACAAAGGTATATTTTTTCTAAAATTCATGTTTTTTGAACATTTTTTTTTATATTTTTAAAAATAAGAATGTATTGTTAATAGAAATTATAGCGTACTCCTCTGTCTTTTCCAATCTATTATAATGTTAGCAAAATGCATAACTTTCTCACTTCCTTGGTACATATTTCTGGCTAAATTTCGACCAGAACATACCTAGTTCTAGTTCTACTTGACTACTCTTTTTTAAATTAGATTTTATTCAAATATTACTCTCAATCACTTTATGTTAACCCAGGTGGAACAGATTTATTTTCATAATGGTAGTATCCTTAAAAAAACAAGAAAATTAAGAGCAGTGTGAAGTAGATTGTTTGGGCAGGATACAAATTGCATTATGCCCCCAAACGGCAACTTTAAAAATCTTGCACAATATTTTATGGGGCTAGGAGACAGCTTTAACAGCATAAATTTTCAGTGTTTCTCTGTAGTGGAGATCAGTCATTCTCTGTTGAGTCTGGCTGGAATGGAGGTATTTTCTTTACTGCAATCCACATGGTGTTGGGCTTTAGACGTGATTAAAACAGTGGGATAACACACTTGGTGTTTTGGGTATTGCTGAATTGTGCTTGCACAGAGTCAAGATTGCCTGTGTTTCTCACTCCAGTAGGCTGGTGCTAGACAAGACTTTGGGACAGGATATAAGCAGGATGGGGACCAAAGTAACCAAAGAGTTATGTTCTATCATACAACACCATACTCAGCAAGAAAACTGAGGTGTGTTTTTCCAAAGAAGCCATTGTTTGTGGTTGAGCTCATCACTTTGGGTGGTGAGTGACTGCTCTAGCACTACTTGTTTGTCTTTGTTTTTCCTTCAAACATTAAACTGTTTTCATCTTGACTATGAGCTTTTACTGCTTTTGCCCTTCCAGTTCTCTCCTGCAGCCTGCTGAGAGGGCTTGAGAAAAAGCAATTGAGTGGGGGCTTATTTGTCACCTAGGATCGACTGGCCACTTATATAAAAAACTTCTGAATAAATGTAGTTTTCATGTCATGGTTATGTGAATCTTCGACCACTGCAGATACTTTTATTAATTTAAGTGATTTTAAGGTAATCATTGATTTTTTAAAGTACGATCCAACACCCCATTTTAGCTTTCCTTTAAAAATTATTTAAGAATTACTCACTATATCAGCTGTAGATGTTAAACTTGCAAGTCACTTGTCTCTTCAGATTCATGCCTGTATATTTATTGGAATTAAATGACTATTTATAAATACACATAAATCAGGCAGGTTGGATGGGGCCCTGAGAAACCTGATCTAGTGGAAAGTGTCCTTGCTCATGGTGGGGATGTTAGAACCAGACGATCTTAAAGGTCCTTCCCACCCAAATCATGCTATGATTCTATGATTTATTGAAACAATTAAACAATTTCAGGAAAAGATGCATTACTTCTTCAGAAACCATTAAGAAAAAGACATTTCTCTAACACACATGAAAGATTCTAAGAATATTTTAAGGTCACACTGTAAATGGAAATTGAGTCACATTTTTTAAAAAGTAATAGAGTAGTTCATAAAACTTGAAATAGACTTTTTAGCTCTTGGAATATCCCCTGTGAAACTGGACAGACTGATGAGAAAGAGGGATTAAAACTCCCTTCTACAGTAAAAGTCAGTGAAACTTATAAGTAGGTAAAACAAACATATGTACTAGTGCATGTACATCAATCAGTAGATTATACATTTGCAAACTGCCTAAACAAGTGAAAGAAGAACAACCACTTTGACATCCAGCTAAGACAGAAAACTGTATGTTTTCCTTCTTTCATGGAATCAGGTGAAAGCGAGATCATAAACACTTGGTGATTTGAGCTAGGAGCACACTCACTACAACTGAATTTCAGAGACACTAACACAGGCTCACAGATTTTTTCAACTTGTTTCTTGAAAGAGAGAGTGAAGAATTCATAGAGAAATCTAAAACAGTAGAACTTCTAGTTCAGATTAAAGCAACTAACATCTTAGGAAGATGAATTTTAAATTACAGACTAGAAATTAAACTAAAAACCTGTCTCTGTAAAAGAAGTAATGAAATGATTCATTGAGGTGGATACTTTCACAGAGTTCCTTCAGGTATTCATCTAATCAGTAAATAAGTCTTTCTGCTGCTCTTGTGTCCACCATCAAGCAATAGGCATGATAGTAGCAGTGCCAGCCTTCGAGTACCCCAGAGAGTGGAAAGATGAAAATAGAGGATTTCCCACATTCAAATTATTCAAAATAATTTTTCTACAGTAAGACACACATTATTTTGTAAGTTTTAAAGACCTATTTCACCATCCTATGCTGAAGCAGAGTCAGGCATATTTAACTGGATTTTTAACTTACTAAGCTGTAAACTTTGGTTGACTTGTTCATAAGTGACACCTTGCTTGCTTGTCTTGAGATGATGTTAATGGACAAACTAAATCTCCTTTGTTGCAAATACGTGTTATTATAATTTTCAATCATTTTGCAAAATGAGAAGACATATTATGTGTTGGCTGTCTCTGTTCTAAACAGAAACATTTATTAAGTCTTGGTGGGGAACTCTAAAACATCTCTCTCTGTCCCCTCTTCAGTTACCTGGCTTTTGTGAGAAACTGTCCAAGCTGAGAACTTTTAGGCCCAGGATATGAAATATATTACTCTTGAAAATTGCTGTAGACAGACCAGTGCAAAGCAAGAGCAGGCAGTCACCTTGCTGGATTTTTCCTTATATTTAACTGGTGAAATGAAAGAAAAATCTAGCCAAAAGTGTGTTTAATTTAACACAGATCTAAAGTTCAAAAGTAATTTGTTAGGGATAAAAATTAAGTTCTTAATTTCAGCAATGTCAAAATATATTTTAGCAGATGCATTCAAGATTAAACTAATTAATTATTAGAATGACCCAGGAATTGAAAAAATACTGATGCCAGTTGGAATATTTTTACTTCTATCCCTTTGTTTTCCTTTGTACATGGTGACAAATGCTGACAAAATAGCATTTTCCAGCAGAAACGTTGCACTGATTTCTTTCAACCATCTTAGCGTGATTGTGACAGATTGCACAATATAAAAAGCAATTCTATCAGCAAAACATACTTTATACATTACACCCACTATTTTCCCCTTTTAAAGCATCTGTCAATGCTTTTAAAGGTCACATATTTCATGTTTCAGTGTGTGGGGAGAAAAAAATATTTCCTCTTAACTTGAGAGATTAGCAAGGATGTTATACCAGCTTTGTTGTGCATTGAATAATTTCATTTATTATTCTTACTGTGAAATAGTGCCTGGAATTCATTTTTGTGCAAAGAAAGACTTCCTTGTGTACAATTTTTGTACTGCAGTAATGGAAAAAAACAAAAAAGTTTAATTAAATGAACAAGGTCTGATGTTTTGCTTCCTCCAATTAAAATATCTTCCTCCTCCTTCCTGTAATACTACTGTGAAGCAAATATGACATGAAAAAAGATCAAATCCTGTTTCTAATGTTGTGAGAAAAATGGCTCTGCTTAATACCAAGCATATTAGAATTACACCAGTCCTTATATTATAGACCAAAAAATAGAGGGGTGAGCTATAGGATGAACTTGTTTATGTCTGACAGCTACAGGAAAAAAATACTCAAAAGGAGGGATTTAAGAAGGGCAGAGGTTTAGGAAAAAAAGAAATAGAAGGAGAAAAATTTCCAAGTAAATGATGTAAAAAAAGATAAGAAAAAAAATTGCATGAAAATAACAAAGGCCACTACACCTCAGCTCTTGTTAAGTTCAATGGAAAGACATAGATGGTTTTAGGCATACTGTAAGTTACTGATTAATTTAGGCAGAGGAATCTTATTCTTATAATTTCAGTTCTACAGAATTTCAGGTAACAGACCATTGCTGGAAGAAAAGGGAGAGCTTTTCCTGTTAGATATATCTGTGTAACACATGGTCATGGTTTTCAAGAAAATCAAGCTCAAAAATAAAAGTTAAAGAAATAAATTTATTTCTCAGTAAATTTAGGGAGTTCATGGTCACGACAAGCTACATTTACTGGAAAGACATAAAATAAAGGGTCTGATGTTCTCCTAAGGGTGTTAAAATGTCGCCTTTGTGCTGCTGGTCCAGAACAGAACAGGTACTGCAGCCTAGTTTACTTTCTTATGGCAAGTGTTATCAAAGTTGTTCACTGTAATATTTTGCAGTAAAGATTTTATTGTTGTTTATGCAAGCTTGCTTGAGCTACTCCAACAGTTTTCCCCCAAAATTCAATAGGACAAAATAAAGTAAAATTTCAAAGAAAATATTTTAAATGATACACATATAAATCAATTTTGTTCTTTAAGAGTGGTATCTTGAATTTTCTCAACTCTAGATGTATTTCCTCATCCATTATCCTCCTGGGTAGACTTTTACTCTTTTGATGTTCTTATGGTTAGATCCCCAAGGATCTTCACTGACAAATCTGAAATGTGAAGATCATGCAAGAATTTCAAAACAGATTAGTACTTTTGATGAGAAGAGAGTTTACATGAATATCCATTTGAAGACTATAAGCTTTTAAGAGTCGTGTTTATTTGAACACTGGGTCAAACCTTAGCCAGTTTCCAGATGTCTACTCAGCTGCTCTCACTTTTTTTCATCAACAGAACATGAGGAGAAAGTAAAGGAAAAAGCTCGTTTATTAAAATAGAGACAGAGAGATCTCTTCCCAATTACCATTATGCGCAAAACAAGCTTGACTTGAAGAAACTTATTTTAAGACTTTGCCAATTAAAACCAGATTTGGATAGTGCATGTGGGGGAAGACAAATACAGAAACAATGCAGTGTCCCTGAATCCTCCTTCTTCCCAAGCTCTGCTTCATGGCAACATTCCTGACTCCTCTACCTCCTCCCGATGAGCCGCGCAAGGGCTGCGATCAGTCCATAGCTGCTCCTCTCTGCTGTTCCTTCTTCACGCTCCTCCCGAGCTCCCGCCTGGGCCCTTCCTCGCCTTGTGGGATAAGTTTGCTCCAGCGTGGGCTCTCCCTGGGCTGCAGTTCCCCTCCGGGCACATCCGCCTGCCCCGCCGGGCCCTGTCCCTGTCCCTGGCCTCGGGGCCATCGCTGCCGGCTCTGCGCTGCCCCCGGCCCTGCTCCCGCTGGCCCCTCGGGGCTCGCAGCGCTGTTTCCCGCTCGCTTCCCCTGGCTCAGCCCGTGTTGCCCTCCCTTGCCCAGGCTTTCCCCGGGGCTCTCGCCCGCCCGCCCGTGCCTGAGGGGCTCAGCCGGGCCCTGCGCTGGGGCCGCTGCAGCCGCTGGCACCGCCCGGGCCCGGCCGGGCAGCACCGGCACAGCGCCGGCGCCGCCAGCACCACCGGGGCACCGCGCTGGGCGCAGAAATTGTTTGTGAATCAAGATGTTTGCTGCAGATCAAAAGCTACAGTTTTAGAAAGCCATGACATTTAAAATATGACACTTTTTAATGTTTCATTAGCTTGAGCTCTTAAAATTTCATTTAATGTGGCCCATTTACCTGCTATTAAAACACACTCAGTATGCTTACACCTTATTAAAAGCATTGGGAAAATGTTCAGTGCTTTCTGGAAGTCAACACAAAGCAATGAGGCCAAACAGCTTTCAATGTGTATTTTAAAATAATCTGTCTTTCTTATGCAGCAGAACCTAGTGTCAGTCTAAGATGCATTACCTCCTTTTTCTCTCTTGGAAAATTCACTGTGATTAGTTACCGACTACGGCACAAAAGATGGAAAGTTACTTTCATGGGCATTTTATTTTATAAGCACAGAGACTAGAATGTCCTCATCTTGAACTCGGTGAATACAAATTCATTGCTTAGAATACAGTAATGCAGTGCATCTTTTATTTCTGATGTATGCCTTTGGTAGTTTAATTTTTCCTTGAACTTAATTTGGCTGGATGCTTCAAAATGTTTTCTGTCTAGTGTTCTGAGCTACTAGTTCTTTTTAATGATGGAAAGATGGAGGGGTAAAATGAACACATAAAATTTTCACTAGGCATGTAAGGTTTGGGGGTTTATATTGAAATGTCAAGTGTGGGACATTTTAGTAGAGCTTGAGTTTACCTAGTCAGAGAAGAGGTTTACCTGTCAGAATTTCTTGTCTTCACTCTTTTCCCTTACCTTCCCTTAGTGCTAAAGTACAATAAGGTGATATGGTTATACATGTGCTTACTGGCATCCACAGAAAACATGGACTTTCTTTTGATAGTGAAGCTGTAGTTCTCAGAGAAGAGCCCTTCTCTTGCAATTGCAGTCAGAAGCACTTTACTGGAAAATCTGGTATATGTTGGGTATTCTTCTCTTCTGAGGAGAACTTCTTTCCCAGTAAGAGCTAGGCAATATTTTCTATTCCAAACAATCAAGACACTAAGCAAATGTGATTATTTTTTCTTCTTTTAATATCTTCTACAAAACCAGAATTAGTTTAAACGTCATTTATCTAAGCATAGCATTTGCTTATAGCAGATTGCAACTGAATGACTCACACAGATTATCCTCAACTGTCTGACATAAGTTTAATATCCAGTTTTACTTGGCTGGTTCCACTACCAAATGAGAGTTAAGTGTGAATTTATATGAATGTGACAAGACATTATTGCTTCCTTCTTAGCCTTCACTAATTTTTACACTATGGGTAGTCAGTTCATGTACTGTCATCATCTCATTATCTTATGTTTATTTTACTGTCCATGACAGAAATTCTTATATTCATTTTTAAAATACATAAAGGCATTTTACATTCACCATGTAAGACTTCCCTGACATTTTAGATACAGAGATCTAATAGCATTTTTCTTTCAGCCATGCATAGATTGAAATCACAAGATATCTTCATTTAGTTTCTACCTCGATCCCCTCACTGAAGCTGCATTTATTTGTCTTTAACAGGTGCATTTATTTACCTTTTATCTCTAGGCTGAAACACATATTTATATTTCTGTGCTTCAGGCACTGATTTTGCTTCAGTGAGAAGTTGAATTTGTGATAGATGTCATAGGTGGGGACTAAAATTGTGCCAGGCAGTGGGGGGCACACATGCACACAGAATCTCCCTAATCCAATGGAAACTGATTCCAGCAAACCCTGACACCGGTGCTGGAGATACCCTGCCAGATGCCACAGACTCTTATCCAGGCAGAGAAAGGGGCATGCATTTTCAGGGAGGAGCTGCATCTCCTCAGGGAGTTGCAGGTCAGAGCAGACATGTTGTCAGTGCAAGGTTTGTTGGACAAGAGGGACAGAGGGAACTGCAGTGCTGGGGACAGCAGTGACATGTTTGTGAGCCATCCTGCCCACCTACAATGACAGTCACCTCCTGGGAACCATTTCAAAAGCATTCCCTGCTGTGAAAATAAGGGACATTCAGACTGGGGAAAGAGTAAGTTTTTTCTCTAATTTTTGTGCTTTACTTGACACTGACACAGTAAGCACACTTCTCTGGTGCTCAAATGGAAATGTTCTATGTGGAAGTGACAATATAGCAGCTGTGGGTCATGAATGTGAAGTGTTCAAAGGCATAAATAAATATTAGTGGAGATGCAAAGGCCAGATTCTAAGATGCAATTATACAACAAAAAACGCTATTTTCCAATGGCTTTGGAGCAAGCAGAGAGTTTCAAGAAAACTCCTTTTAACATTCTTCTGAGAATTTTTGGGCCCTTCTAAGTATGACACTTATTGATGGGATTCTTCCCCTTAAGTTTGATCAGCTTCAAATGACATTTGCCTAGGTTTGCCTTATATTTCTGCTGATCATGCCATCCTCCACTCCAAAAGTTGTAGCAAGAGATACAAGCAAGCTCCTCTCTCTTAGAAACTTGGAAATACCTCTGCTAGTTTGACTTATGCTATGTAATATTTTTTTTCCAAGAGTCAGTTTAATGAATGCATGATCTGACAATAGTACTGTTCTATAGAGACTATTTTTGTACTTGACTTTGTTTCCAAATGAGTATAGGACTTGTGTTCATTAATGTTTTTTATTTGATTGACAAGGTCTGTTTTCTTTTTTTTTTTTTTTTCCCCTATGTGAGGTCAGTGAAGTTACTGAATAATTAGTAAAGTTTAGTAAAGTGTTAGTGATAGTAAATCTGTTATGAATTAAATAATGCATTCCAAAATCCCTGTTCTGGTAGTGGCATAACAAATGTGAACCTGCCATGACACTATAACAAAAAAAACATGACAAAGAAATATATTGAGTTTGCTTGGCAAGGTTTCAGTAGCAGGGGAGCTAAAGAGGTGGATTCTATGAGAAGTTGTCAGATCCTATGTCCGATGGAGACAATATCAATGGGGTCCAAGATGGACCCACTGCTGGCAAAGGCTGAGCTTGTCAGGAATGGTGGTAGTGTCTCTGGGATAAGGTATTTAAGAAGCAAAAAAAAGAAAAAAAAAATGTTACATCTTAGAAGCCATTGTAGCCAGACAAAAGAGGAGTGAGGATATGTGAGAGATGACCTTGCAGACACCAAGGTCCATGAATAAGGAAGGGAAGGAGCTGTTTCAGCTGCTGGAGGTGAGATTCTTCTGCAAACTGTGGTGCAGACCATGGCGAGGCAGCAGTGCCCCTCCAACCCATGTAGGTCCATGTTTGAGCAGAGATCTGCCTGTAGCCCATAGAGAACCACATGCCAGAGCAGGAAGATGACTGAAGGAGGCTGTGAATCTGTAGGAAGTCCATGCTGGATCACACTCCTGGCAGGACCAGTGGCCCTGTGAAGAAAGAAGTCCATGCAGGAAGGAGGTTTTCTTGGCAGGACTTGAGACTCTGTGGGGGAACTACACAGAAGCAGGCTGTTCCTTAAGGACTCCAAGGGATTCTCACACTGGAGAGGGACCTTGTGCAAGGGACTCATGATGGAGCAGTTCATGAAGAGCTGCAGTCCATGGGAGAAACCCCATATTGGGTAAGGGGAGAGACTTCTCTCCATGAAGGAGCAAAAAGTGGCAGACAAAATGTGATTAACTGACTCTAAGCTCCATTCCTCAGCCCCCTTGCCACTGGGGGAGAGGAAATACTCAATCAGGATTAAAGTTAAACCCAAGAAGAAATGAGTGTTCTAACATTAAGATTCGTTTCTCATTTTCCTACTCTGTTTTGATTGGTAATTAATTAACATATTTTCCTCAAGTTGAGTCTGTTTGTCCTGTGGCAGTAATCAGTAAGTGATATTTCCCTGTCCTTGTCTCAATCCATGAACCTTTCTTTATATTTTCTCTCCCCTCTCCAGATGACGAGGAGAGTCAAAGAATGGCTTTGGAGAGCACCAGTGTCCAGCCATGGTCAAACCACCACAAGAAGTCAGGAAAGGAGTTCTTCCAAATAAATTTCAGCTACATATTAGTCAATCTGTGCTTCTTCTAAACATCTTTACCTCGTCAATTTTTTGCCTCCTAGAGCTTCCCAAATTCATTTGACATAAGCTTTTAAAGTCACTATTTATTTTGTAGGAACAGAAAGATACTTTGGGAAAAAAAACAAACAAAACTGATTAAATGTAAGTTGGGGTAAAAAACCTGCTCAATGTCCCATCATCAATTTACTGAGACTGAAATTTCTGTGTACCAACCAGACTGTGGAGTAAAAGCTCTGTAGTCTAATATGCTTCCAGTGGACTTCAACTGATAGATGAGGCTTTGACATAGTGAAAGATATTCAAAAGTTTCAAAGATACACAAGCTCTTAAATTCCTCAGAAATTTAAGAAAGCAGTATGAATGGCTAACTCATATATATTTTGTGTTTATCTATATTCTGCCATGCTCTATCAAAAATGTATACCTTTCTTTTCTGCAACTTCTGAACTAAAAAAAGGAGATAAAAAACAATTTTTTGAGATAAAAAACAATTCCTATGAAAATTCTCTTCTCCTAAATTTTGTTTATCAATCATAGGAAAGAAATTTCTCTGTAGTGTATATTCTTCTATAGTTCCTGGGTATCCAACAAGCATATGTTAAAAATAATACCAATATTGGGTAAAGTATATTTTAACTGGTGCTTTACTGATCTTCCCTAAGTCATGGATATGGGTAAATAGCTCATATGGAAGTCAGTGATAGTTTTTTTTTTTTTCTCTGTGAAAGCAAGAAATATACCCACAGTACAAACATAATCTTACCAAATGAAATGTTGATTTTTTTTTTTCCTGCATCCTGACACACAATTGAAGTTTCTGGTATAAAATAGAACACTGAACACTGAAAATAGAACACAGAACACTGTCTGAGAATGCAGAACTCCTTTACAAATTCTTTTGGTTTTAAATAGCCCAAATAAGTGGCTTAACAGCAATATGCTTTCCATTAATAACTATGGAGAATTTCATAACATAGGTTTTTGTGTTCAGACTTAACACCACATTTAGGCGAGAATGGACATTGCTGTTAGAAACACAGAAATTTATCAGATGCTGTCTTTTTGGAATTAGAAGTAAGATACTGAGAATGCTGGACAGATAAACAAAATATAAATATTCACGTTTTTAATAATCTAAATGAGAAACTAGGACGTTAACTATCCAGTGGGAATCAGGGCTAGAAGGAGGATATTATCATTGACAAAAGTATTTGTGGAGAAATATCCTGTATTTCAATTTAATTATACAATGATATCTTTAGAAAACAAAAAAAAAAGAAACAGAACTTACAAAATGAAGAGAATTTATAGCTTTCCACCGGAGAAGTAAAAGGTAATATATGTTAATTTGGAGAAAATTTAGTATTTAAAAGTGTACAGTTACTAGCATGTAACAGCATAATTCTTATTTTAGATGTTAGAGGTCAATGAAAGTTTCCCAAACATTAGTTAATTGAGACATTGATATGGCATTTAAAGATTCTCATGTAGAAGGAGCTAATACATATGAAAAGTGCTAATACAGAAACAAGAGCAAACATTTAATTTAGCGGGTTTTTTTACTCAGTTATAGAACATAATTTGCCTGGAATTTTAGTATTATGGTGATGGGAAACATTTCAAAGCTAACTTGTCTTCATTTCTATGCCTAGAAGTCTTTTCTCTCCTGTTTCTCTCCTCAATATACTTTGTCTTCCATTTAAAGCAGCCTTCTGCTAAAATTAGTGATTATATTACTTAATTATGCAGTGTTTGACTATATTTCTATCATTACACTGTCTTCCATTATGTGTTATGTTTGTGGCTAATGACATCTTTTTCTTATATGTCGACAGCTCATCTTTTCAGATTTACTGTGCAATAATTACTAATATCTACTACGAAGATTAATAATTCCTATACAAAGCTGTTCACAGAAACATAGAAAAATGCCAATGTCCATAATATCAAATTTGTAGTTACAGATTCATCCTAATTATACTTAGTTTCATTACACTAGCTGTGAATAAATTACAAATTTAGGGTGTATCTGAGCTAAAATATGGCATGAAATTGATCTTATATTCTCTCACAATATGCTCAGCTTTTACATAGATCATACACTGAACATTTACCCTGAAAGCAGTAGTAGGAAAAAGCAAATACTTTTGTGGGAGTTCATCTGCAAATTTGTTCACCTGCAACATAAATAAGTCCTTTGATAAAAGTTCCCTTCTTTCACTAAATAAATAATACCCATGTCTCATTTGCAGTTATGTGTATCTTCCCTGTACATATTCAAGCATTTCTATAATTTTTGAATGCATTTAAAATGATGGCACATTTGTATACTGAAGTACTTGTGTGGTATGGTGTATGCCTTGCCTTGCCTTGCCTTGCCTTGCCTTGCCTTGCCTTGCCTCTTGTAGATGTGAATGATCCCTGGGTTACAGAATGTCTGAGTCTTAGGTACCAATATTCAGGTTGGAAACCTGAATCCTGTTAACATAGAGACAGAAGTCTCAGTATGGATTTCACAAGAAGCGAGAGCTAGCTGGTATCTGCACATTCCTGAAGTATACATTTTTCAGCTATCTTTAGCCGGTTAATACAGAACTTCTGAGGTTTTATCAGGTTGTCCTCTCTCATGCCTCACTAGACACCATGGGGATATATATTCCATGTGGGATACATGGCCTAGGAGATGTCTACTATTTTAATTTATTCCAAAGAACACAACTTGGCTTGTCTTTCTTCAAATATGACAAGCGAAATTTTCCCTACCTTTTCTTTTTTTCAACAGTGTATTGGTCAGAGAGTTGGCCAGGCAGTAGGAGATCCAGATTTAATTTCCCGCTTGCACAAGGAACTTCAAACACATTCTGTTATTTCCCAAGAAAGACACTTGCCTTACAGATGGTTCAGCCCTTCTGAGGCTATGTAACTAGGCAGAAGAGAATGAAAAAAATTAATTAGGCCAGAGAGATTAAAAAAATGTTCATGATGCTTTAGAGGGCTGATTTAGGCATGTAAAACAAATCTATGGGATAAATATAAAGAAAGACTTGCATGCAACTTTCTACTGTGTAAATACAATCTGAAATGAAAAACTGCTGGAGACTTGAGATGGTGACAATATTAAGAAATTTTCTCTGTGTTATTCTAAACTCTCCTATCCATGTGCTCTCCCAGTAGTATTCCAATAAAGCAGAGAGTTTTCATAGGCAATGACGCCCCCAGGAAAAAAAGTTGTCTCTGACTTCTGCATTATCAGTTGCAAGTTTAGCTTTCTGGATGTATGGAAAGCTATCCACTTACCATTATGATTCTAGAGAAAATTACCCACTCCAAAGTAATAAAAAAATTTACAAATGCTTTATAAAATTAAAGTAGTGGAATTGAAAGAAAAACATGCCTAATGAACTTACGTTATCATCAGTTTCAAGTAATTCCTCTTCCCTTTTCTATCTAAAATACAAGTTTATTTTCCAGCATGATCAGAGTTTCAGTAATGTTCTCAGCCTCGGCAGGAGAGATTCCTGCATTAGAGGGATGCTAGCTTTAATAGCCATCCTTTTTCTTGGATTAAATACCTTTAAATTCCAGTTGTCTACTGATATTGTCACCAACATTCTCACTCCCGCATTATTATCTACCTTCAACTCTTTGAATATTAGTATTATTTTGTCAGACCAAATGCTTTATTCTGGTTGGCTGTTTTTGACAAACCTCACAGTTGCTGCTGAGAGCTGACAGCTTTTCGTACCTGCTCTTTCCAAGTGAGATGGCAAGTAAACATCTGAATGAAGCTCTGCTATGCAAATAGATTTTATTATTATTATTTTTTTTAATCCTTCATTTTTTCACTCTTATTTCTACAAATCACTGTATGGAAGGAATACATGCAGGTCATTACTAGATATAGTTTGCAATTGGAAAGGACATTATGTGGTTTGGCTGCATATGGTGTTTGGGTTCCAGTGCATCTTTTAGATATACAGCAGGAATTAATTTGTCTTCTGGAACTGGAAGGAAAAACAACACGGAGACAATCTTTCCTCTGTTGCTAATGATTTGAAACTCTACTGTCATGGTCACTGTTACCAAGACAGCCAATCTAGACAAACCCCTTTGCCTATGAGTCTCTCTCTACTTACAAATAACAAATCTAGGAAGGCATCTTTCCCAGTTGGCTCCCTCAATACTGGCACCAAGAAGTTATCTTCAACATGCTTCAAGATTTCCTACACCTGTGTGTGTTCCCTGTATGCGAGTCTCAGTAAATATTATATATTGCCCTAAAGTTAAAATTACCCCTAAGGATAAGGTATCCCTTCTAAGGATAAGGGCGGCTGATAGAGAGATATCTCTTAGTTCCTTGTAAAATAATTCATCTGTGTCATAGTTCTGGCTGGGTGAATGTTAGTTGACTCCTACAGAGCATATGTTTAATGGCTTTTTCCTTCCTCCTTACCCAGATGATCTCAACTGTGTCATCACCAGCTGCAAGCAGCGTACAATCCCTCACATACAGCACCACCACCCAGCACTGCCCATCCTGTCTATCCCTCTTGAAGGTCCTATAACCATCCACCATGGTACCCTAATCACACCACTCATCCCAAAACGTTGTGCTTATGCCTAAAATGTCACAACTCTGTGACAGGGCCAAAGATTCAAGCTCCTCTTGTTTATTTGTCATACTGTGAGCATTAATGTAGAGATATTTCAAATGTGCTCCAGTGCACTCAGCAGAACACTGTGCAGCAGGGTCACTGACCTTGCTGGCACCTCATCCCTCAATCATTGCCATGGCACCCATGACTTAACTCCAGTGAGTCTGGTTTTATCCCTTTCCCCATTCAAAACTAGCCTACAGCTCCTTTTGTGATCCCTTCTAACTTGTGTGTGTATACACTTTTTCTCCTCTGAGAAAGGTGCATCCCATCTGTTGCACATTGAACTAGTGTTGTGTACACTGACCCATTATGAAAAAACCCTTAATTTTTCCAAAGACACTAGTGATGGAGCCAGGTACAGATTTGTTGAGTCTGCCTGTTTCTTCCCTTCATTTCCTGCAGCTGCAATGATAGAGGAGAATACTACTTGTATTCCTGACCCCTTAATGGGTTATCCCAAGGCCCTGACATCTCTCTTGATTGTTCTTGGACTTCTTATTGGAACTCCCTGAAAGATGGATAATGGATCAGCTGAAGGTCATACCAGGTCAGGAACTTTTCTCATCACTCATTTAGCCCAGGCCCCAGAGAGGTGGCAGACTTCCCTTAGAAGTGGGTCTAAGACACATTGGGCCTCCTATGCCCCTCAGAAGAGTATCCTATGACAATGACCCTTCTTTATTAATGTACGAAAGTGGGTTTTGTGGGGGCTGTTGTTGTGGTGCATATTTTGTTCATTATTTATGTATTTTATGTTGTCCATTTATTTTTACATTTGAATGATATGTCCCTAAGTTCCCCTTATGTTCCCTTAAGTTGGTGTATTCCTGAGTTTTTTGCCACTTTATTAGAAATGTTCCTTAAATGTCAATATTCATTGACATTGAACCATCCCCTTGTTCTCCCATGTATGGGTTTTCCCCTCCCCTTGTTCTAGCCCTGTCCCTGTCAATCCTTCCCTAAGCCAATCCTAACCCGTCGCACTCCCTGCATGCCGCCAGCGCACACCTGGCATGCTTCGTTGTATTTCCCTATTGGTTGTCACAATGTATCATGTTATAGAACTCTCTGCTTGGAGTGGATTCTTGAGTTCTTCTTCTCCTGAAAAAACCTCAGAATGAACTTCTTGGAACGCCATACCGAAGGCTCCTCTCTCGTCCTTGTCCCACTCCTTGGTGCACACCAGCTTTACGGAGAGCAGCTCGCAGTTCCCCCTGCGGTTTGCTCTGGCTGCACCCAGGGTTGCGCGGCTTCCCAGGGGCAGCCCGCTCTCGACCGCTGGGTCCGGGAGTTTGCCAGGGCTGACCATTTAGGACACCAGTGCATCAGGCTGTAAGGCTGACCCCAGTGACAATTCTGAGCCTGGTGAACCACCCTTCTTGTAATTGTTTGGTTCCTCTTGCAGAGCCTTGGGCTTGTTATACCAGGCCACCTGGAAGGATAGGAGATTCATGGAGGAGGTGTAACTGCTGAGCCAAGCAGGAACATGTTGCCATTCCCCTCCTCCACTGAGGCACCATCTTCTGTCACGTAGAGATAGGGAACCTTCCACATCATGTCTAACTGATACTCTGTCAGACTCTCTGATACTCCTGAACCTACTCACTTCTTCCTGGTGTCCTGAGTTTCTTTACCTGGACACACCTCCCACAGGGGTGCTCGTGGCTGCCAGCCTGTCCTGGTGTAAGAGCAGGGCTCACCCGGCAGTTGGCATCAAGATGTCTGCAAAACTGCGTCAGTTGCAGTGGGTGCCAAGCTTAGAGAGGCCGTCACTTCTGCCAGGTGGTTACCATTGCTCCCTGGTCAATCTGACACCTTCAGAACCCTTCCTGCGCACCCCTCTGCCCTGTCAGCCACATTCTGCCTGCCCTGGTCATCACTGCTCCCCTGGGGGCTTCTTTTGTATTTGGGGGGCATGACTCCCCATCCTTGGTCGTGGTCCTGCCCATGTCTTGACAGCTGACACGATGTGAGCTGCAGGCTCTTGGCATCTGTCCACTCCCCTGAGGTTTTCCTGGTTCAGGACAACCCCCAGTGCATTTTGCTTGAGTGTTCTGCTGTGGACTGTACTGGCTGCAAAGCAGTTCACCTCAGCAACTGAGACATATGTATTACAAAATAAAGTTTTACTCACAAGCAGATAGCATTTTTTTTTCTGAGGTGGGAAAACTTAACAGAATGTAACCCTTTACTCTGGTAATGACTTTGGCAAATTTATACTTTGGATAATTGCTCCACTGACACCTTTCTAACCATCGCTGTCAACAGCTAGACCTATACACTGTAGATGATTAATTTTTATTTCTTCTTTTAAAATTTATTTCTGCAATCAAAACATATAATAGCTGTAGCCTTGGATTGCAGATTCTCAGGTATTAGATCAGCAAAAACAATTCATTCAGACATTTTGTCATCTAAATAGAGGTGGCTGAAGTACAGACCAATACAGATCACACAGGAATTACAAAGGATAAAAAAAATTCCTAAAAAACATGCTTTTGGTCTGTCTCTATGTGATTAAAGAAGGTATAGTGGTATCACAAGATTGCAAATGCAGCTGCTGAAGTTGTTTAAGGAAAGGCAGCGTGCTTGCTGTTCATTCTATAGGATGGCTTAAATCTGTGGGTTGCAGCTCAGAGGGTTTAACAGTTCTTCCCTGAAGAAGGTGACAATGCCATTTCTGCCATCTCCTTCAGCATTAGCTTGGAACCACAGGAGTCTGCCTTCCTCTTTCAGTCTGACATCTGCCAGAATCTTAACTGAACTGTTCAGTTGACTTGTCTGATAGAAAACTGCTTTGTGTTGCCAGGTGGCTTTTTTGTCACTTTAGAAGATGAAACAGGTCAATGCAAGAGAGGAAAGAGCAATGTGATCTGTGATGAAGCAGAAAGCAAAATTTAGTAGTCTTTGCAATTTTGCAAGACTACAGGGCTTCTAGAATGAAAAATCATTTTAGTTCAATTTTTAATGGGATTCTAAAACTCTAAAGAGCATTTTCACTTTCCTGTTAGAACAACAAGAAAATATTTTTCAAAAAAACATAATGTCCATGCAAAAAAAAAAAAAAAAAAAAAAAAAAAAAAAAAAAAAAAAGAAAAAAAAAACCCAAAAAAAAAAACCCC
>VYXF01005311.1:190360-210520 GCA_013397295.1 Polioptila caerulea | reverse complement strand
AAAGTAACACAGGAAAAAAACACCCAACCAAAAAAACCCCCAAAGTAAGTAATCTTCTATGTTGTGAAGATCTATGATTTCACAGAATACTGAACAATCAGAGCACTGTGCACAGGGAGGGAGGATATTATTAATGCCTAAACCTTTGTTGTCACCATCTTTGTTCTTTCCCATATTTTTATAATCTTTCTGTAACTGAAAAATCACTGTTCAGATGATCTTTTCTTTTGCACAATGAGAAGTGGAAACCTGAGTTACAGGTTGAGTAACCTTGAGTAACAAGACAGAGATACTTTTCTCCCTTTGCATCTCTATACAAAAACTCAATGAATTCCCCATAGATATCTCTAGTTTTGTCATACCTGTTATTTGTTTGTGAAAGACAGCTCAGCTTCTTTTTTTTTATGGCAGTGACTTCAGGCAGTTTTGGTTATATCAGGGCTGACAAAGATCATTAAAAAAATTCCTCTAAATATTCTCTAGTTTGCTGCAATCTGTGCAAAACAAACACACAAATCTTATGGGACAGTCACTTTCAAACCATATAGTTTATTTTTAAATATCATCAAGGAAATAAAAATAAAACATGCAAAATTTTCAAGAGAATGAATACTTTTATAAATTTTGAAAGAGCTTTGTTATAAAATTCATCTTCATAATGCTAGAGGCAATTTTCATTTGTTTTGTTTCTATAGCTCTGTAACAGTATTGCTGTGTAATGAATGCCATGATTGGAAAGCAAAAATTGGTGACTCTTCCTACTGTGAGTACCCCAGAGGTTACACAAAGTAGGAAACCTTGCTGTAGACAGAGTCTATAAAACCAGCCCATAGACACTCCATCCTATTTATGCACAATAGTCTTTTTTGCCTTTCATTGCCTCCAGTTGAAACATTTTGCTTATAAACAATGAGTATTCTGTAGACTTCATTCTGAAAATGTTTGTTGCCCCACAGCAATCACTGATGATCATTATATGGCAGTTGAAGCAAATATGCACCTGAAATAACCAGTTAGAATTGTTTTTAAGATACCAAGAGAAAAAGAAAGTGTTAACCTTTAATTTCCATGTAAGTCAGGCAGTGCAATGTAGTTTAGATTAAGTTTTCATCTTCTTGCTTATTTCAGTAGAATTCTTCTCCAAGTTGGAGTCTATCTACAGTTGTTTAGTTTTCATATAAATAATAATCTTGAAATAATTTAATGTGAAATGGGAATATGAGAATCTTCATAGAAAGTTGAAAACCAACCAGTGCTCTCCTCCATTTTGATCTCAAGTCTGAAACGAGGCATTCAGATCCCAGCCTGAGAAATGCTAACTTCTGAAATGAAGGTGATCGACAGTATTTAGTTTATTGTGGAAATAAGCCCCAGGTTTAAATCCAAGTATTGAAAAAAAAACAGGTTCTGACCTACATTACAGAAGGAAGATTGAAAAGAAATATGTGTAAGTGAAATATGACAATTTTTATAAAGCACAGCAAGCAAAATGCTAATCATTACAGTGTAACAAGCAAGATGCAGACTTCTTGAGGACACTACAGTGACAACTGTTGATTTTTTGTTATTTGACATTTTCAGTAATGACCTGGAAGAGCAAATAAGCAACATTTTTAACTAGTACTTTGTCAAGTGATAGAGTTACTGATAAGAGTAGAGGAATATTGTGAAGGTATGTTGTGAGCAAGAAAATAACAGTGAGAGCCAAGTGGGAAAATTTTCCCAGGTCAGGGTTAGAAGTAGATGACTCTAGATGACTCCAGAAATAATTCAGTTCAAGGTAGCTGTAGACACTTTGTAAAGGTTTCGCCTATGTGAAAAGAGATTTGAAGTTGTTTTTTTGTCTTCATGTGCATGAAAATAGGGTAATAAGTCTATTTATGTGACTTTAATATGAATGTACGTAGAATATAATACTCGGGTGTTGATATTTTTCTTTACAAAACAGGTGTTGACAGATAAGAATTTAAATGGAATTGCAGAAGATTATATAATAAGGAAGGGGATGGAATTATGTGCTGCTTGGCTGAGCAATGCCTAAGGGCAGGAAGGAGCATAATAATAGATGTGTGGGAAAAATGAAAAAAAAAAAATTAGAATAGCACTTTATAAAACTTGATAACCAAGAGAATGGCTAGAGGAAGCAAAGGACAGGCTCAATGAGAGACATTTTACTGAGTCTGGAAGAAGTTTTAAAATAACATATCTTTTTAGGAGAAGTGATGGATTCATTTGCCCCCCAAAAACCCAAAATTAAAAATGTCATTGAAAAAAGCCCACCTGCATTAGAATCACAGAATATACTATTTTTTTCTTGAATCCTCAGTTTTTATGATTTACATTTGTTTCCATAGCTTACTGTACCACTTTCTCCACTTACAAATTTAGCTAGTATGATGTATGAATGAGTATTGATAAATGAAAAGCATAGAACATCTTGAAGAAAAAAAACCAAAAAAACAAAAAAACAAAAAACAAACCATAATTTGTTTTAAAACAGAAGCTTCTGCTAGAGATCCTGATCACCATAATTCTGTGATGGAGATGATCGTAACTATCATTACAGTGGGCTTTTAAAAACTTCAAACATTTTCGAAGGTGCAATAAGAATACATTTCTTTAGCACTTAAGAGTCTGTTCACTGTGTTGTTTTAGAATTTGTATAAAGTAATTTAATACTATTCACCTTGAAGGTTACTGGCGAAGAAAATGAGATTCCATGACTAAAACTAAAATGTAATGATAAAGCATGTTGAGGCTGATCCTTAAACCTTTATTATCTTAGGTCTCTAGTTATCTATTTGTACACTAGAGTTGTACAAATTGCATTTCTTGATGCTATTAATACAGCTAAAGTGATACAACCACTTCTGGAATGGAGACAATTTCTTTGGTTCACAGTTTATTCAAGACTAGTAATTATTTTCCTCTGGAAAACAATTATAGTTCTAGGAAAAAAACATAGGTGTGATTGATGGACTTGTAAAAACATTCTGAAGCCATAAGCCCTTCAGTGTTGTGCAGGATTTACCTAACTACCAGGTCCATTGCATTTCCTAGAAGAACACAGAAAATTGTAATGAACATGGACAGAATGACAGAATACTTCACTGTGAGTGTACTCACAAAACAGGTTGTGTGCTTGAATGTGCCACCCCTGAGAAAAAGCTTTTATGCGCAGTCAGTAAAGACAGGAAGCTGCATCCATTGAGAAATTGAGATGTGCCATGTCAGAGAAGAGGTGAAAAGTCCCAAAATACAACCTTGGTATGAATGGAATGAAGGAATTAAATACCCTTATGCAGGGAAGGAGCAGTTTGACTGATTTGGACAGAACTTCCTAGAATGCTTCCTTTAATTGTGCAAACCCAGTGATCCTCAGCTACAAGTTCTTGTCCCCATTCTGTCCTCTGTGTTTTTCCTTAGCTACAGGAAAAGAAGAAAGAAACTGATCAAGCTGAGAAAACAAACTTCTTTTTTTTTTTTTTTTGTTTTTCCTGATGACAAGTAGGAGAACTTTTTTCCCCCCTGGAAACAATAAACTAACTGAAAAAAAAGAAAGTTATGAAGGACTACAAAAATATACACTTAAAACAAGCCTCAGGTCTCAGAAAACAAAAAGTTGATTTTTTTTCTTTCTGGCTTTTTGTAAATTTCACTTTAAAATACAGGAGTATAGGTGTGTTTAGAGTTGATATCCTTCAAGAAAATTACTTTAAAAAAAAGTTAGCAAACAAAGTATTTCATTACAAAGCAAACAAAATATTTTGGTTAACTAAAAATATTTATGACTTTTCTTCAGTGAAGAACAAAATCTGAACAAAACCAAAATCACTCCTCAATTTTTCCCTCTTGCATTCTTTTTTCCCTTAAAATCCCAACAACTGTGTTATGTGTCTTTCAGTTGAACTGTAACACCTGCACAGAGAAAATTCTAAAAATACTGTTCCCTTTTAAAGAAGTCAAGTAATTTAATTTTCACTGATCTAAGAGACAGTTGGTAATACTTTGAATTTCTCAGGATTAGGGTGATTTGCTGATTCTTTATGTTATACGGTGCTTCTTATTCAGTTCACGTGTTCAAGAGATAAAGGGAAAATGTTGACTGGATCAAATCTGTTCAGAGTAGTCCTTATTAATATAAGGTTTGATTAATGTTCAAGTGTAGACTTAACCTAAAGAAATACTGTTCTTTGATTAAAAAAAAACAAATATGAAAAATTGCTTTCTACAACGATGTGACTGAAAACACATAGCATGTATCACATTGAAATTTTGCTGCTTAGAGCATTATATGATATCAGTTCTTTGCTTGTGCACTTGCTATGCTACTAAGAAAATGTTCTGTGAGGAACAAAAATAATTTGAAATATGTAATAGTCTTTATATAAATTGTATATATGTGTCATCGACATAGTAAAGTGTCATGGACACCAGTAAAGTTTATTGAAAGAATTCGATGCATGCTCTTGGGCCTTGGTATGAAGACATGATATGGTATGAAGACAGATCTTTCTTGCAAACCTTGAAACTGTCTGTGAATGTACTCCTCAGGTAGGTTTTGAAGTGTTAAGCACCTGAAAAGTTTTATTTTTTTTATACTGCTGGTACTTCTCATGAGTTGTTGAGAAAATACTGAGAGTTCCACAGCTTAGTTTTAGAAAGACAAAAGAGTTTCATTAGATTTCAGAGATGAAAATAATATGAGGCTGTTAACAGAGAACTTGAATTAAAATCTTTTTTTTAAGAAGTCAGCAGTGATGAGTGCTTAGTTCCCAGACGGGAGCCACTGACTTATGAGCATGCTTGGAATGCATGAGCTGGATGTACTTTAGCCCTCTACTCCCCCAAGACACTCCTAGGTAGCTAAAAGGAACTGTGTGAGTAAAGTTCATGGCCTTCAGAAAAGAGCTCAGACATTCTGTTTTTCTCAGACCAAGACCCGCATACTTCAGCTCAGATAAATATAGTTTACATTTATGCATTACCTTTAAAATAAAATCACTAAATTTCCATCTAGAAAAGTTTTAAACTGCTACTGAACTTCTATATTTTCTTTCAATATATAACTGCAAAAAATCTCAATTGTTCTACCTGCCTGAAGAGCCTCATGCTAAAGTTTATACATTATATATATATATATATATAGTCATTTTATCTAAAGAACATAATAATCAATAAATTTTGCAAGAATTTGATTGATAGCTAAATGTACCCCATCACTAGGGAACTGTTGTACCAATTTGCCAAGATTCATAGCTCACAGCCTATCATGGTCTTATATTAAACCTAGGTATTCTGCAGTTTTCAGTTCTGTCAAGTTACACTTTCAAGGCAGATTGTGACTGTGACAGTGTCAGTGCTGAAAAAATTCCATTATGAGTACACACCCTAAAAAGTCTTTTGATTTGTGTGAGTAGAAAAAGAGATTTATTGGGATAGTGAAGTAGCAGTAAGCTTTGAAGTTTAATGTAGTTTTCACAGGTTTTCACTTTCTCTTGACTGCCTAAAGTAAGCAACCATGTTATTTGGAAAAGATCAGAAAATAATTCTGTCATAATTATAGGCAGAAAGTTGGGGACTTTCTTGTCAGTAAAGACTATGAAGTAGCAAGATGACTGCTTCAGAGGTATCAGAAAAATGTCATGCTATCACTTATAATAACTTGCGAAATATTTGTTTGTCTCAGCAAGGCTGTAGGTGTCTTCTTTCTTAAAGAGTAACTCATAGCTCTCCAGATCCTAATATTTCCTGTTGAGAAAGCAATTAAAATTCAGTTGAAATATCCAGTTTCATCTCAAGGATTGGTGGTTCCTTGAGCCACAATGTAGCTATATTTCTGAGAGAAATTCATTATTACACAGCTGAAAGGGAAATACTATATAGTTTCCTAACTATTGTCAAGGCATTCACAAAACAGTTGTTTTAAATATGTATAATTGTTCAATACTTGCAACAGCTAATGCTGATGCTGGGAGGTACCATTCTGTCTAGAAAGTAGTGAAATCTAGACTTTTTTTATTTCAGATTTGTGATCAATTTTCTTCCTAGTTCCACATTTTTGAATGTACCCTACAAAGAAGTTACCATTTTGTATAGAATATTTCTTAATAATAGTTCTTAATTGTTTTTCTGTGTAAGAGAGGAATTTAAGAAGATATTTTATCCCCTCAAATTTAAATGTATGTAATTACATTGGAAGTTCAAACGCACACTGAAAAAAAAATTATATCTCTATATATATATGTATACGACAGAAGGATGGTGTTTCCTTACGAGACTTCAAGCTTTCTCTCACTATTATCATGGTTTTTCATTTGTTTCACCTGGAAGGGCACTCACTCCATGTGTGTAATACTAGACCTAATGTCTCCAAAGACTTTTAAGACAAACATTTAGGACTGTAGAACTTTTATCAGCTTTGGATGAAAAAGAATCTGTTTTAAAGAGAATATTAACACAGCACTGAGCTAAAGCAAGCCTAAAAATAAGATCAGAATATTGTCTCTATTGCTTGAGGTTTTCTGAAACAAACTGAAACAAATTTGTTCCTAAGTGTTTCATATCTTGCTGCATAAATTGCTTTGGAGGGGGTTGGAGGTGGTGTTTATTTGAAATGTGTATAATCTCAAAGAGAGTGTAGCCCCTGTTGGTAACAGCAAGGGCAAATATTTCCCTAAGGGATGGGGAGCCAGGAGTCCCTCATGGTGCCATCAGCAGCGCCGGCAGTGGTGTCACTAGCAAGGGTCCCATCCTGCCGTACCTGAGCAAGACAGAAAGGTCCATAGGGACAAGATATGATCTAGGCCAGGACAGAAAACTGAGTTGTTGCCCTGATTCTTCCAAGCTTTCCTGATGCACTTTCTAACTCAATGATTGATAGTTCCTAGTTCACTTCTCATGCCTGGATGCTATAATTAGAAGCAAGTTTATGTTAAGACGAGGTTGTGGGAAATTCCTTTCCCTGGAGAGTGGAAAACAACTGATGGACAATTGCCTTGACCAATGGGATGGTAGAGGTGTCCATCTTCTCCTCCAATCCCTGGTCCATGTGGAAATACTATATAATATGGAGTCAGATAAATAAAATTCCTCTTTAGCCTTCTCTCGAGAACGTGTGTCGTGTGTGTCTTTGTGAGTGACCCACAGCGACACTGAGTCAGCAAGCTGAGATTCAATCTGCAAACAGCAATCAAGGTTAACCACTGTGCAGTGATCAGCTGGCAAATCCAGAGTAATGAGGTTCTCAGTCTGCAAGACAGAGTCTGGACCAGCAAGGTAAATAATCAGACACAAGACTGACTGTGATGCAAACAGGGAGCCAGGGTGGGAGACTTAGCTTAAAAACAGTTTCTGAAAGAAGGCAGAGTAACCTCAGTAAGTGCTCCAGCTTAATTAATAGCAATTTTATTCATGGTCACTGCAGTGCTTTATATAAATTGACCCTAATCCAAATCATCAGGAATGGGGAGATGAGCTCAGATCTCTGACAGAATAAAAATGTTGACCCCAGGTTTCTCAGGAGTCTGAAACTGGACCTACATTAAAAAGAGGCCTGATCAATCTTCACAGAGTTTTTCAAGTGTTTAAGGCCTAGCTTCAAGAGCAAGATGGAAGGGGAGATCTCACTGAGGCAGAAATACCTCTTGCACTTAAGGAAAAAATTTCTTCTTTTCTGGTCCTGGAGAAAATAAATGTTGTCTTTGTATTCTACTTTTTGCCCTATCAGTGAGCTAAGAATATATTAGTGAGTAATTCTCTAATATTGTAACTGTTATAAGTAGTGGTGTAGGCATTGGGGATTTTTTTCTTTCCCTGTTTTTTTTTGTTTGGATTTTTTTGTTGTTGTTGTTGGGTTATTTTGGATGTTTGTTTGTTGTTTGTTTGTTTGCTTGGGTTTTTAGTTGGTTTGTTCTGGGTTATTTCTTGTCAAGGATGTCATGGTATTGAATTCAGGTTTACTGCTTTCATTATAGTGCCAAGGTATGCAAGACTTAGGTAATGCTGTTTTGCATTAGATTCATACTCTCTCATCCATATAGTTCCTCTTTATTAATATAAATAAACAGGACTGGAGTTAATAAAGAAATGGTTTATTGTAAGATAATACTTCTGGCTATGTTTGGTTTTTTTCCAAACTGAAGTTAGTCCTGCAGGGAAGAGACCCGTATAAGAAAGGGATAATTCAGAAAACAAATTTATCACTTTCTACTTAGCCTGTGACTAACCCATGCCCTAAAACAACTTAGTTGCATGTTTGGACCTTCCTGTTAAGCTACTTTGATTTTTCCTTATGTTTTAAATACAAATCTCAATGAAACTGATTTTATTCTGCCTGAGTGAAAAGCAGATGAAGCACTGGTAGAAGGAAAGGCAGCTAGAGGGTATTAGAGGTCCCTTATTAAACTTGGTGACACTAATGGGTACTCTCCCATGAGTACAATTAAAGCTAAAGTGAGATGGTGGCAACTATATACTTTAGCAAAGAATTGGTTGATAGGCAAGAAATCATTTCAGCAATGTAATGAGAAAACTGTTCCTCTGAGATGTGCTGTGGAACTAACTTGCATAATTTTTTCTTCTATTTCAGAAATTCTGCAATACTAATAGACCATAGAGGAAAAGAAAATCATTAAGTGACCAGAAATGAATCCTTGCCTATTTTGCAACATGATGAACAGAAAATAATCCTCTTTAACTGTGTCATATTTGTTTCATTGCACTGATAGTCTTATTAGTATGCTGAACAGTCTTAAATAATGTTATTTCATAGTCAATTTATTGTGAAATTGTGAATTCTGGTTTTTTTTAGTCCAGTTATAAAGTCAAACAAAATTATGCTAGAAATAAAAGTGTAGCAGTCATTAATACTCCACTACAGGTATTACACTTTTTTCTGAGGAGTTTATGTGTAGAACAGCCCAAACTAGGTCATGTTTCTTATGCAGACAAATTATTTAAAATAATACTATTAACAAATCATCCATGATATAGGTATGCCTCACTTCCTCCTTCCCTTGCTTCCCTTCTTTAAATATTTGCTTATAGGGATATTTTAATGGATCTATGTATGCATATATGCATAAATTTATGCTGAAATAAAATACACCTATTAATATAATATAAATTAATATATTTTAATTTATTATCTCTGTGAGAGAAAATGCTTCTGTAGCATTAGAAAACTAAGTCATATAACAAAAGCCAAAAAGTGCTTATTTTTCATATTTATATTTTAATTAGTTCAAATTTGCACCATATAGTTACCTGATGAATGTTTCTTTCAGTCCATCCTTGTCAGAATAGCTTAGAGACTATAAATGGGAGTATGCTTTCATATTATTTCATGATAATTTTATGAAAGAGAACAATTCTTCTGGTAGACCTAAAATTTTGATGATGCACTCTGTTTTAGATTTTTTAAGGAACATTCGGGTGTCACTAGGGAAAGCATTGGAACTTATGCTGGCTATCTTTTCTCCCAGTCCTTTCCTTTCTTGGTCAAGGGAGCTACATGTTTTCAGTGTAAGCAAAATATCATGTTGAAAGCAGTCTGACACGTTTCCACAGACCTGGTCAGCTTTCAGTGAAATTGAATCAAGTGAGACAGCAATACACCTTAATTGAGGTTTCAGAAAGGTACTGTGTCTCATGTTCAGCATTAGCTCTGCACTAATTTGCATACCTCTAATAAATGGTAACATTAGACACAGCAAAGTAAGGAGTTCTCCCAAGGTGAGTAGAACACTAGGCTCATGTACGATATGCAGAAAGCATCAGCATGTGAAGATCTGTTTGGAATTATGCACAGAATAAACAAATTTGTTCCAGATATAAGGAACGCAGAAAATTGGTTATGCCTAATGTTTCAGTGGCATTCAGGTGAGCTTTTCAGAGACTGTATGTGTCTATAAATATTTGTATCCTATTATTTTTGAAAGACAAGAGGATATTTAGTCCCTTTTGTCCTTATGTTTTGCAAACAGAGAATTAAATTTTTGCACATTTCATGAGAGAACTTGTTTTCAGAATCCAAATAATCTCAAGGGATTCTTCTTTGTGTAAGAGTTGTCACAGTCTCTGAAAATAGTGATAGAATTGGAAGAAAAAGGCAGACATTTCACTTCATGGGGGCTGAGCCTTTTTCCCAATGTTTAAATTCTATCAGTATCACAACCAAAAGCTTCCAGATTTCACAAGGCAGCAATAATAGTTGTCAATACATGAAGAAACTCCTTTTTGAAAGTAAAGTGGCTTCTACAACAAGGAATTCCCATTACTCCTTGCAGTCAGGTAAAAAAATCCCTGACATTTCTGGCCCCTGCTAACCATTTTTGTTAAACTCACAAGAGTCTCCAAGGAGCACCCAGGGCTCTAGTATCTGTAGCCTCAGGGGACTCTCAGTACTAGAATTGTCAGAATGGCCCTGGCCTCAGAAGAGGTTAGTCAAAACATTTCTGAATAAGTTTGCTTTTCATCCAAAATTTGTCGTTTTGTCAAAATATATTGCTATTAGCAACTTACCAGAATTAATGAAGTATAAGTAGGGAATGATTCTCAGAGAAAGGGGAGGGGAGTAACAAGCAGGAAGAAAGGCTGAAAGGTGGCAGTAAGGAGAATTATCACTGTAGCAACATCTTCAACTCTCACAGGAGTTCTCATTAAGAACTGTTACTTTATTTTGAGATTTTTTAGAAGTTGAATTTCAGTTAAACACATTTAATAATTACTAGTACAAAGAGAAAAAATGAATGCACGTGCACAGAGGTTTGTCCTAAAACCTAGCACATTATTTGCATATATTGTCCCATTCTAACTGGATAGGGGAAGGATTTGGATATCAAAATCCTTCTACCAAGCCAGTGACATAACGTGCAAATCAGTAGCTCTACTCTCACTTAAAGTGCACTTGTGCTTTGGAGGGAGGTGGGAAAGGACAAAGAGAAGACTTTTGCACACTTGTATCCCTACAGAACAAATCTGACTGTTTAAATGTAAGAAATCTGTCATGAAATATGTTTTTTCCTTAGGCTCATCTATCTTATTTCCCCTACGATTTTGTTCTTTGTCTTCTTTCAATGTATGATATTATTCTTATCACTATTTTTATTATTTACACATTGTTTCACCATTCCAAATTCTGTCTACTCTTTTTTCCTAATGCTGCTTTATTCTCAGTTTGCAACATTTTTTATCATCAGCCTTTTTGTCCTTTTTTTTCACATTTCTCTTCTTTCTCCTCTTCTTATGTTGGAAGGAAACAATAAAGAAAATGCAAGTAAAAATATACTGATGCATTCATGTGAAACTTTGTAGAATTAAATGCAACAAGCTTGTGATCTGCAGAAATAAAATCAATCAATTGCAATTAAAATACCAACCAGTTCAATATTGTAACTCAAATATTTATTCAAAATTAATGAGTGATTACAGTATCTATTCCTCTGCATATGTCTAGCTTCTAAGTGTAACAGAATCCATTCAGTTTCTTTAAATGAAAAATGGATTATATAAATATGGTATTTCATTACTGAGATTCATTCTTTTGTGAAATAGTTTTATTTGTAAACTGCTTTTCTAACTACAGCTAGTTAAAAACACGATTAGAATAAAACATGTCTGAAGCCCAGGAACAAATAACAATGTACTGCTGGCAGTAGGCTTGGAGGATATATCTCATGTGACTTGCATTACACTGAGAGATGTAATTCTTTGGAATATATAAAGGATTTTTATATGGATGGTATTGCTCCTTGGAATCATACTGGTCGGAAAAGGACTACATTTATCAGCTGGCCAATTGATTGATTTGAAACAAAAATTGAAATAAGGTAAAATAGGGCACAAAATTCTTCTCCACAGATATGGAGTCAATATCTCTGTTGCCTTTACATGATGTTCCCTTACATGATAATGACTTGCTTAATAACTTACAGCCAGGAATGGAGGAATAGGTTTTTGGGTTTGCTTTGTTTTCTTCCGCAGCTTTCCATCTTTTACACGGTGACTTTTTAGCTAGATAACTGAACCAGCTAAATGTTGTTAGTCACAGAAGCATGAATGCAAGACAGGGGTAAGAACCTGTGGGGTGTAGGTGTCCCTGAGATTTCATTATATTTTGTCTTAATGTAAAGATGAACCTTGCATAGAACTGATTTTTAACAGAAAAGGTGAACTTTTATATGAAATTTTATATCTGAAATTTTCCCAAGAGCCCAGGCATTTCTCTCTGACTCTTAATTTTCTTGTTCTCATTTGGGACAGAGAATGTCCATTGTTCATTATTAAAATAAGCACTATTCTACTTATTTCAATACAAAAATGGATCCTTGGTAGATGAAATATCATGTGCTGTACTTTTTCAGATAATATTCTGCTTCAGTAGGAGTTAAAATTCCCCTTGCACTTTGTCAACTCAAGCTGTGATTCTGTGGATGGATGAAAGGATCAGCCAGCAAAGAGGGGAATATCAGCTCAGGTGACAAAATTGCATTCTTTTTCTCAATAGGTCACAATGAAACAAAATATTCTATTTGGCTCAAAGTATTTTTCTTGTAGTTTTTTTTTTCCACTGTGATAAGAAATAAGGCTTCTTGACATTTTGGTCTGAGTTAAACTTAAATCTTACTCACCGATCTCTAAAGCAAAATTTCCCCCATCATCTCGGGCCTTGGATTTATTTTGTCTGCATCTTAATGTCAAGTGGTTAAAGGGCAGAAGATATCTCGTAGCTGTTTTGTCCTTGCCAAAGGCCACAGAGACCTGGATTAAATACTTACTGGGGGAAAAAAAAAAAAAAAAAAAAAAAAAAGTTTTCATTTGTGTTTAGACTACATTTAAACCTATTTCCTGATAAGCAGTCTAGTGCTCTCCTTGGTATCCTGGTTTCCTATTTAGAATAGAAGTTATTAGCTACAGGATGAGGACTGCAGAAAAAAACAAGCTTCTGAAATTTTATGACAGACATAAATTATTGTTTCTTTTCATTCTTTTCTCTGCCAAATAAAAACAAAAAACAAAACAGAACAAAAACCCACAACCCTTCTGGAGACATATAATGATAAAGGCAGCAACCTATGCAGCTGTCTCCCTAGATATCTTCAACCAAATTCAATAAAAAATGAGTTATGTGAACTCATGTCTCTGCCTTCCCCATTGAGATGCCAAAGTCTGGATGAGTGAGTGCATGATTTGAGAGCCCATGTTTTAGGGAAAATATAGCTCTTTCTGGTAAGTTTGCAGAGAGATATCTATGCAGAACATGAACAAGCACATTAATGAAATAAAATCAAGCTTGACTAAAAGAAGCAAGTTTCTGTCTCAGAAAAGGCTTTGTTTGTAGTGTAGTTGGCAGTTTCTTTGAAATAATGGGGCTACACTGACTGGCACTAATAAGTATGGCCAGAGGAATTTCAGATCGAAAAATAAATGAGGCAGAGCAAAGTAGGACAAAGACATTGCCAAGTGCCCTCCTTTCAAAAACACAAGGATGTGTCAGTGTAAGAATAATGTGTTCAGATCTGCTCAGCAATACCAAGAACACCATCTTCAGGTTTGATCAGAGATGGAGAAATTTGCCTTACTGAGGTATTTGTGTCTTTATAAAATAATGACTGAGGCAGGTGACTAGCATTAGCTGAAGGTTTCTCAGGTTCTCTTGATTTTTACTGGTTCCTAAATGTGTTACAAACATCTTCATAATGGAGGATGTAACAGTGAATGACTCACAGATAAATCTGTTATGTTGTCAAACGCTGCTTTTCAGGGACAGTCTGCTTGTTACAATAGTGGCAGATATACAAAAGTCTGTGAGGTTGGTTTTGTTTTGGGTAAAGGTTTCTGCTCTTGTGTGTGTAGTTTTTCTGCCTATATCCATTGCTTGACATAGATGGTATATTTACATTGGAAACAAGAAACCTTAAGGGAGTGCTCAGAAGATAGATATGAATCAGCTGGGTTTTGCCTAAGAGTGTTGGGAAAACTTCCAGTTTCCAAAGTTTCTGGACACTTATCTATGCATGTTTGCTTGCAGGGGTCCACTACACTAGGTGCACACAATGCTGCCCGGGTTTGGACGGTACAGCAAATTTCAATGTATTTACAGGTGGCACTTAATTTGTGGCTACACCCTTTACTTCCAAGGGCACAGCACTTCAGCTTCAGGGGAAGAAAAGTAATCATCCTTTTTTTTCTGCTGGTAGAAGTTCATGGATTCTAGATAATGAAATAACTTCCCTGTAGACCTGGATCTTTCCTTGGTTAGTTTCTGCAGTTAAGGGAAGCACAGCAAGGCCCTACCAATCATTTCTGTGCTTGATCTGGAAATTCACTCACAAGAGAAGAAATAACAGGGTTTTTCTTGTTAGTGCAAGTGAAATCAGCTGCCCAGAGAAGGACCCTGTGGACAGCAGTCTTTCTGAGACAGCTCTTTCTCCCTAGTTTGCTTTCAAATTCCTTATGTTAGTTTCTTAATGGCAAAAAAACCCCACGGCTGTCAACAGCAGGACTGTTGATGACTGTGTTGATAATCACAACTGTCCATTTTACACTGAACACTGAGGCAGCAAGGTCTAAGTGGCTTATCCCAGAGACACAGGATTTGTACAGCACAGCAGAAGCCATGAGGACTGCTTACTTAAGCTGTCATGTCTCTTTACTCCTCTATGCATAATGATCCCACAGTCAGGACCACTACAAAGATTCAACTATGCTGNAAAAAAAAAAAAATAATAGTTTGGAAATTCTTAGTTTGTTGTTTGTGATTGTACATTTTTGCTCACACATAGGCCTTGTAGAGCTAGTACCTCTTATAGCTTGAAAAGTGTAGTTTTATATTTGGAACATATACAGCCTCCAGCAAAGCAGGATACCTTGTTGTAATCGAGCCTCTACCAAACAATACTTAATTTATAAGAATGTGGAACTCATTTAGCTAAACTCTTTCATATTACTGTCTTTTTTGTTTGTTTTTCTCCTCAGAGGAGAGAAATATTAAATAGGGAGAAAAAGTGTAAATCTGGAACAGCATTTTGTTCCTGTAAAATTACTACTAATCTGAAATTATTTTCCATTTACTGTTATTTGCTCAGTGATCAGAGGAAGAATGTATTAATTTTTCATTGCATTTGTTTTCATGGAAAATCTGGTGATTACTATTATTAGGATTATGGACTGAGTCATTTTTCCTTGTAACACATGCTTTCACAGGTCCAATTGGTTGTGTATTAACAAAACAAAGAAGCAGTAGAAGTGTGTTTTTCTGAGCTCAGATAAGAATATAGGGAGATTTATGGGCTTTTCTTTTTCTTGGAGGCTGCTACAATAGCAAGTTTAGTCAGTTATCCCTTCAGTAGGATAAGAACTTACTTTTTCTTTCCTGCAAAAGAGAAAATTTTTGCGACTTAGCATTTCCTTCCTGATGTGTTTTGTGTATATCTGTCAGAGATATAATTGTCACTCTCCATCCTGGCTTCCACACCTTGTAATACCTTGGTCTTCCCTTAATTTATCTGGAAGGCTTGTAAACATGATATTGGTGTTCAGTTTCCTTCATAAAAATTACAAGTAGTGCTGTTTCATCTGCATTTTGAATACCTCTCTTCTTTTTCAGGGTGAGTTGCTAAAACTTGAGAATTTACATCTGCACATCTTGATTTTTTTTATTCTAATTCCATGAGAAAGAATGAGCCCTCAGTTTTCTTACTGTTTTATAATAGAGTGGGGTTTGTCTTTCATTGATTTCCTTACTTTGAAAACTTTTTAAAAGCAAGATGTTCTATACTAGTAGGTCCTAGTGGATAATTTTAATTTCTGAACACTAGTTTATCATAGCTCTTACGCTGCATCAACAAAACACAAGTGCAGTTTCAAAACCAGACCTGGGATATCAATGGTGAAACAGTGCTGCAAACAAATGTCTCGTGCCCTATCCAATGTGTATTTCAGTGTTCAATATTGCCTAACTAAAAAATAAAAAATCATCCTAATATTCCAAGGTTATGTAGCCATAAAAATGACTAAAGAATTGCTAGAATTTAATGTTGTATGTAGAACCTACCTGCAGGAAAGCTTCACCTTATGGAATCATTTAGGCATTGACAAGATTTAGGATAAGTCATTCTTGAGTTTAGCAGTATTTTCAAAGCAATAAAATATGCTCATATGTCTCTTGAGTTTCACAAAAGTGAGTTAGTCTAGTTTTCTTGCTTTTGGATATCCAAGTTAAAAATGAATATGTATGGACTAGAAACAAGCATTTTAGGTTTCTATTTACAATTTTCAGGGATTTTCTGACACTTAAAAGATTAAAATGATTTGTAGCTCTCTATGTATAAAGTGCACTGTGTACTTGAGGTTTTCTATATAAATTTTATTTGTAATGTAATGTAATTACAAGTATAAAAAGATAGAATTATTTATATTAATAGTAGAACAGCAGCACTCATTTTTTTCTTAGATTATGTTGATGTCTCAGAGATTTTTAAAAAATACAATATATGTGTGCTCTACCAATTTCTTTATGCATTTCTCAACATATTTTATTTTTGTAGACATTTTAGGGTAAGGATAAATTCTCTTAATAACCCTGTGTACCTTCATTTTAAAAATATTGACTATTTGTCTCCTGAATAATTGCTATATTGGTGATTACTCACAAAAAAACATATACAGCTCTGCACAGTGGATAGATGGGTAGTAAAAAATTATATGCTAAATAATTTATTTTTTCAATCTTCCAATCTAGGAGAAATGATCTTGCTTTAAAAACAAACCAGAAATACATATAGCAGAGAACTATAAAATCAGTATTTTTTTTTTTTTTTCTTAGAATGAGTCTTTAAAATATAGCTGTAGTAACATGCATACAGCTCAGTAAGTTGATGATTCAGAACCCTTACTCTACCACAAGTGACAAGAAAAAGATAGCTCCACACAATCAACCATGTGCATTGAACCAGGACTTACAACGTGATAAATACTGTTCATGTAAGTTGAAGACATTATAAATCCTTTTGTAACCATATAAAATCTTTTCTATAGAAACTTGCCTAATAACTCTAATAAGATGTTTGCCATCTATGAGATGTTTTTATATAAGCTAAACTTTAAAAAAGACCCTTATTGGAGTGCTACGACCACAGATAGCAATGGATTTTCTCAGTCTTCTGGGTTTTATGATTCAAAATCCTTTCTAAATATTTAATTAACAGGGATGGGAAGCTATAGTCACATATCTCAGGCAGGGTGCTGAGTGGATTTGAAGGCAGTTTTAAAGGAGGGAAGTGTGAATGGGAAAATTAGGAAATTTCTTTGTATTCAATGTCTTGACTTGGCAATTTAGGAAAAAAGTAAGCAAGTGGAATGCTGTTCTGAACACATCAAGAGCATTATGAGAACTGAATAAAGTTGCAACAAATTGTACACGTATCTAGAGAAAACCCTTTGGATATTTTTTATGGATATACTGCTTGGAATAATAATAACATCCATATGTTACTATTCATTATCATATTATAGCCAGCAAAAAGTGAATAACAGTACAACCATTGATACTAAATGTGCTGGATAAATGCTTTTGAAATTGTTTCACAGAACCTGTTGATGTCTTCTGCTTGCCTTTCATTCATCATTGTGTAGCCTTTACCAGTCTAGATAAGAGAGGGCATGTTGTCATCAAATTATATGAAATTATCCTTACAGTAACAAGAGCAAACTGCAGTGTAAGTCTCTGAAACAACCTTGCTCAGTGTAATGCTGTTCTTGGAGTCTCACTGAATATTTTTATCAATCTTTAGTCAATGGAACAGGCAGAGGTTCACAAGGCAGGAAGCCATAGTGAGACAGAGCACAGCTCCATTTCTTCATATCCTGCTTTCAATAGTGGCCATTAGAAGGTTCATATTTGTATTTCTTTTGAGTAATCTTTCATAATCTAGTAATGTCTCTGATCCTTTTAGATGTTTAACCCCTGTAGTCAAGAGTCCTATCTAACTTTTATTTCTGTTAGTTTGTCTAGTCCAGTTTTGAACCCATACTGTCAGCTTCTGCTATATGGTCTGGGACTGAGTTCCACATCCTAACTATGTACTGACTTCCCCTTGGTTTGGACTGTGTGTCTGTTTTGTGTGCTGACTCCTAATACCTATTCTTGGAAACACAGTGAACACCCCATTTATATTCAACCTCTCTATTTATAATTTTGTAGTCCTACACAATTTCTCACTCAGTCCTGTATCTTGCAGGGTCAAGAAACACCATGTATCCAGTTTTTCTTTATATGAACTGTTAATAGCTTTTCTCATCATTACTGACCATTTGGCCCCTGAGAGGACAAACAACACACATAATTTTCAAGATTTGATGTCTGATGAATCTACACAGATTAAATGGTAAAATATTTTTTCTTCATTTTCTTTATTTTTTTTTTCTAATAGCTTGTAACATTGCATATTTTCTCCTGTACTGAACTTATGTTTTCTTCTCATTTGACTGTACAGCTCAAAAAACATTCTCTTGCCTGATATGCCAGAAGCTCAGAGCATATCATTGCACAAAACAGACTGGGATTTTTTTGGTTTTTTCCCTCCAGTGTGTTTCACTTTATCAATATTGAATTTTGACTATCTATTTTTGTCCACTTAGTACCATAAATGTAATTATTGCAGTTCTTTTCAATCAGAATTTGCCTGCTTTGTTGTGATTAGTATTATATGCTAACAGCCTTTGTTACTTCCTTAATATTTCTGCATCAGCCATGAACTTAATATTGAGCATACCTCATGTGATTCCACCAATGTCTTTCCTGTGTCATGGAAAATTATAATTTTTTTCTATGACTTTTATCTTTCAACCCACTTAATTCCTATGAAATCTTGTTATTCCTTGAACAGTTTTCTTCTTCAAGAATTATTGATGATAAATCATGTTGAAAACTCCTTGGAAGTCCGAATAGACTGTAATAAGTGAATTTCCCTTACTCATGCACTAGCTTCTTCAAGGAACTTTGCTGTCTTTTATGTGTCTTACAAAAATCATGTTGACTGCTTCTCAGTGTATCTTATCCATACACTAAATTCTGTTTCTTATTATAGTTTCTAACAATTTTCCTGGCAAAGGCATCAGAGATAATGGTCAGTAGTTCCACAGAACTCCAGGAAAAAGAAGCTTAACAGATGTCATCCTCCAGCCTGCTGGTGCTTGAAAAGAATTAAGGGAGAGATTTTTGCACCAAAGCAGTAGCTCATTGTTTCAAACTCAGATTTTTCTAAAAGTGTCAGATGAATATTCAATAGGCATTTACTAGTCCCTACTCTTCTTCTATTGTCTTTGTCTTTCTTTCTTTTTTCTTTTGTTCCATCTTATTTTTTACTTCTTCTGATATTGTGCATCTGCCTAAGTTACAAGCTCTCCAAATAAGAAAAAACCCTCCAACTGGGTTTCTAATATGTTACATTAAAAAAAAGAAAAAATTAAACAGTTAAAAATAGATGAATCCAAGTAAAAATAACTAAAACCATAATAATAATAAACAAAACAAGTGTGAAGGCAGAAATCAACAGGCCGTGGTTTATGTCCCAGACGTGGACTTAACTAATAAAGAAAACAATACTCTGGTGATTTGGATGCCCCTGAATTGAAACTGGTACCAGTTAAAAAGCTTCTTTAAACAATGAGTAAGCTTTCAAATCCCAGCTGTCACATCTACCCGACCCTGGGGGATCAAATGAGGGATCCCACCTCTCTGTATACCATTCCAGGAAGAATCATTTGATAACTCACAAGGAAAGGTCTGGCTGATATTCTGAAATGGTCCTGGCTACATCTCTCATCCATAAGGTGAACATGTAACCCCTCCTGTCTAATTCCAGTCTTACCACCCTTTTCAATCTTCTCATACTTTCCTTGTTTCGTATTTATTTGTTTTCTTTTTAATTGCATCTAATACATTCAACAAAACTGCTGGGAGCTGTGAGCAGCAAAACATTCCATCACGAGCAACCTGACACAGATATGATTTTGCTTATGGCTGCTGAAGTGAGAAGAGGTTGGTGGCTGCCTCTCAAAAGCAGCAAGGTTACAAAAAGCAGTAAGCATCACAGATGCAAATGGCATTTTATTTTTTTTTTTTTTTTTCTGCACTTTCTTTTTTATTTTTCTTCA
>VYXF01005311.1:144002-190335 GCA_013397295.1 Polioptila caerulea | reverse complement strand
ATTTCTTTCTTCAAAGCAACTGCTTTTTTTTTTTTTTTTTTTTTTTTTTTTTTTTTTTCACCACACATCCAGTTCATCTCACCTTACTTTGCCTTAAAAAGAACAGTTGTTTTCATCTTCACCTTTAGTATACCACCAAACTGTTTTCCCCTTGGCAATTCCTCAGAAATAGTGAGGGGAATTAATCAAAAGACATTGTCAAAGTGCAGAATAAAATATTCTGTCTTTCAAGCTTTAATTATTTTTCATATCTTTCACTGCACTCTAAGAAGAACCTAGCCTGCTGAGACCTGTATTAAAATCTGTGAATTTTGACAGTCCAATGTTGAATGTCAACATTGTCTTTGCACCTTTGACACCTTGGGCTCATGTATTTCATCAAAGCCTACAGAGTTCCTCACACGTTTTTCTGGACAGAAATCACAATTCATTCGCAAGAAACAAAAATTTAGGGGCTGACTGTCTCCAGTAGCTGCTGCTGATTTAGATTTGACTGTCACCCATTTAGAACAGAAGTTATGGACACAAGAAATATTCTATGTAGGAAATGTGCCCTTAAGGAGGCCTAGGTTGGATATTGTAGGAAGGCTTCTCAGGGAACTCACAAACTAATTAGAGAAAAGCAAGTCAGAATCAAAAGCATAACAAACAGGTGGAAAGGAAGGATGAACAAAAACACAGCAAGAGCATATTTGTTTTACTGCTAGACTTCTTGGAATTCTGAAATAAATGACAGCTTATGTGCTGGAGTGAGTGTAAGCAGCTGTTCTGTTAATTTTACTTCTTCCCATGTGTGCTAGTCCTAAGAGTATTGCATTGGAATCACAAGAGGTAGAGGCAGGAATGTCAGGGAAAACACTTCTTTTTTCCCAGTTCTTTTGTCCCTGTTAAAGAAGAATGAAGAAATGCTTTACTGCTTCCTCCAGTGACAGAAAGAAAGATGGGATCTAAATGTAGAAGTACAATGAAGTATGTGCTATTGCTTTGTTAGATATTCTTACTATCCAATGTTTATAATTCATGGGATGATGGAGACTTGAATATTTCACACAAGCTTTATTTTTCCTCTTTAATTGGGATTTTGGAGATTTTTAAGGTTCTGTATTATGATAGTAATTTACAATATAAATGTATATTATATTTTAAATGTATTTTATATTTTAAAGGCTTATGATGCAGAAAAATTACTCATTTTATAGATGGAGAACACGTGTGGACTGTGGACAACTAGGTTGCTCAGTTTCAGAGGAAATCTGATATGCAGATAAGAAATGTGCTCAGGAGACCTTGGGTCTTTAAACTGTTGCCCTAACCACTTGTCCATAAGTAATTTTCTGTCATTTGACTGTACAAGATTAAAAATGGCTGAACTGGACCAAATCCCTAATTGGTTGCCTTTGCAATGTCCAGCAGTAGGCACTGTGTAGTGTTTCTGAAACACACAGTTTTGCACTGTTTGTGGCTCAAGGCATTCTGTAATCTGTAGCCACAAAAGTTGTCTTTTATTTGATGCTACTCAGTGGAGTTTTCTTTCAAAAATTAGTCTAATCAGCCCTGAAACACTGGAAATACTGTTTAAAGATGACTTAAAAATTTAAAAGTACATTTCTTTTGTGGATAAAGTACCTTTATGTAATCTAACACTCACTAGATATTACTCCAGAAAATAGCTGTGAACAATAATTTCACATTCACTGTTTCCAAGTCAGAATTCTATTAATTAAAATAATATGTCTCCTTGACTGCCCTTGGCAATCGTACATAAACCAGTACAGTTGCTCTCCTCCACTCCTGCTCCAGTCCAGCTACATCCTTCCTGTGCCAGGGGGGCCTGTCCTGCACTCAGTATGCATGGTGTGACCACATGATGGGTTTATAGAGACATTTTATGCTGGTTTATGCTCCACTGCATTACTAATAATCCCTATTAGTCTGTTTGCTCTTTTTTTCTTTTCTTTTCTTTTTTTTTTTTCAAATATTGCAAATACAGGCGCTCTAAGGAAGCAAACAAGCAAGAAACCCCACCATAGTTTTTTGAGATGGTTTGTAATTTAAAAGTATTCATGATACTTAGAATATTTCTTTGTTTGTTTGGTTGTTTTTTTCCCGTTGAAGTACTCTGTTTGGTATTTCTTCCAAGCTAGAACAAAAAATAATATACAGTAACTTCCCAAGAAAGAGAAATTTAAAAACTTCAATTTCTTTCTAGGATCTCTCATCCATCCTCCTTCCTTGTGCTCAGAGATTTGTAGCTTAGACCAGGAAAAGTTTGAGAGCATGAAAAGGATAAAAAATCAGCTTAGAATGCATTAGAAGCTTCCACTGATATTAGCTTGTTCTGGTAAAGCAACTTCACTTTTAAAATTCTTTATTTTCTAAAAGAAAATACTTGCAGGGAAAATATTGAACTAATTATTTGTACATCTAAGCACTATATATATTTGAGCATATTTTCTATTACATTTTCTATGATGTTTCTATTTCTATGATATGTCTACTAAGTGAAACCTTCTCAATAATGTGCAATATTAGACTAGACTAGACTAGACAAGACTAGGCTCGGCTAGACTAGAAAGAACTGTTGAGTTGGAAGGAACCTACAATGAACATCTAATCCAACTGCCTAAACTCTTCAGGAGTGACTAAAATTCTAGGAAGCATTTTCTACTGGTAGACCATCCTCTTGGTAAAGAAACGCTTCCTAATGTCAAGTCTGAACTCTCCTACATGCAGTTTTGGACCATTCCCACACATCCTGTTACTGGATATCAAGGATAAGAGGTCAGCACCTCCCTCTCAACCTTCTCAGGAAGCTGTAGAGGACAATGAAGTCATCAATGAACTTATCCTCCTTCTTTACAAATAGACCAGCACAAAGTGCTCAGACAGTCCTCAGAGGACATTTGTTTCAGCTCTTTCACCAGGTTTGACTTCCTTCTCTGGGTGCATTCAAGTGCTTTAACAACCTTTTTAAATTCTGAGGACCCAGAGCTGCACACAGAATGAGGTCACATCTACACTAAATATGTCAGTTTTAAGAATTATAGTTTTTAAAAGCTAATTCAATACTGGAAATGCTTCAGCTGATGCCAGAAGCTCTGGTTCAGGTATGAAAGTAAGGTTGCTCCTAATCTGTTACCCAGATGTTGCTCTGACCTTTACCTGCTTGAAGGTGGTAACAAGTATCTGCACACCTTCTAGCTCACTAAAACCCAGCTGAGGATCTCTACTCCATCATGATATCTTGTATCTTTCTGAACTTCCAAAGTTAGCCTTTATTTCTGTATAGACCCTGACACTGTGGAAATTTTCAGGGAAGAGAGCAACATACTGCAATTAATACAACAGTTCCTGCTACTTACCCGCTGTGTGCCCATTAAAGACTTGGTTAATCCCTCTCAGCTGCGTAATTTCCCATATAAAGTGCATAAAATTGACTTCCCCACACAGTCAGTGGTTCAGAATGTCTTTGAGATAATCTGATGAAAGGTGAAACTGAAGAAGAAAGGATTGGTTTGATTAGCAGTAATGTAGCAATTACTTCATTATCCGTCTTAAGAAAGAGCTTTAAATTGCTCTTGTCGTAGGAGTTGCACTTTCACACGGATACGAGTGAAGTGCAACTATTCTGGTCTGCAGCAACTGTGTGCCTTACATCAAATGAGCAGAGGAAACAAAATAAGTAGGACCTGGTTATTTCAGGAAATATTATTTCAGGAAAATGCTCATTTTCTCAAACATCAGATGATTATTAAAAATGTCACCTTCTATAAATATTTTTCTAATTTTTTTTTTTGCCAAGTTGTTTAGTAAAAGCTCTTTATTCTGAGCTAATTGTTTTAATGATGGCTAATTATTAACTGAATTTCCATATTACGGTTATGTTATACTTTTATTCTACAAGTTTTGTGTATAAATATATAGACATTATGCATGATTAATTTTTTTCAAGCACCAAGTCAGAGAGAATATGTAATGAATTGAATATTTTTCTTTATACTGCATCTTGGTAAAATTTCATTATGACGCAGATTGTCATCCTATCTGCAAATAATGATGGGATTCTGTGAGAAGAGCTTCTGTGCTACCAAAGCTCTTTGTAAATATTTCTGGTAGCTGTTAATCTAGCTGGCAAAGATGAAGTAAGAAAAAAATCCACAAACAAAACCTGTGTATCTCCTGGGGCACTTCAACCTGATCTTCTACTGCAGCCTTCTGCTCAAACAGTATCATTGCATGGAAATATGTTGCATGCTTATATACTTTGCTAGATTCTAATATAAGACTTAAAAAATGTTCTTATTTGATTGTCAATATTTGAAGAAAATTCAGAGATCAGTATCTTGTAATTTGGTTCAGCTGATAAGAAGCATACAAGGAACTATGATGTACATTAAATTTGCTGTGAAGAGTTATATAGAGTGGATTATTCAGAATAAAAATCTAAATTTCAAAAAATAAAAGTCTTGAATTACTGGAAAATATCTCTAATGCTCTGTGAGAGAAGGTTTTTCTTCAAGGTGCCTGATGACATTTACTTTCTCTGTTAGCCACATAGGATTAGCCTTTTGTCTCCACCCTTGATGCTGATTTTAATCCCTTTCTCTTTTTTTGGAAATCATCACTAATCACAGTCCAGGTAGGCATAAGCAATCTTATTTCAGTATACTGGTAAGCAATTTAAATATAATAATACAGAATTCAGAGTGAGCATCACACTGAACCCTTCCAGCCCTTCTGGGTGGTTAGTAGGTGGCTGAGGTTCATACTTTTTCAAGATTGATTTAGGGATTAATGGTTAAAAGATTCTTATTCTATGCAGATATTCATTTGCAACTCTACAAAAAGGTCTCTGCAACTTTTTGGTTGTAGAACTGTGGTGAAAGAGGGAAAGCTTATAACTTTGAAGGGGATTGTTAGTTAAAAATCAAATATGTATAAGTAATATACATAGGCCAGAGGAGAAGCTGCTAATCAGCTTATTCTAATTATCTCATCCACTTCCTCCTTCCCAGTAGTTTTGGGCTATGGCTCATTGATTGCATCTCCCCTGGGTCCTTGCCAGCCTTGCTCTCCACCCTGTGACAAATTGTCAGCAAGTCTTTGCTAGTCAACTTCAAGACCATGTCCAGATGATGTCTTAAAAAAACTATTATAATGTGCTGGGCTTGAAAAATCAGCTATCTCAATAGTGACTAATGAGAGCTCATCACTCTTCCTGGCTGAAGCATCCTCTGTGAAACCTCCTACTTCATTTAGTGGTCAAAGCACATTTACATGTATGTGGAACAATCTGTTTCTGCAATATATGTAATCCAGCTGTCCAATGAACTCAAAGAGGTTCATCAAAGAATTTTATTGAAAATTTTTTAAAAATTAAATCAAATCTTCATTGGAATTAAAATAGACAAATAAAAGAGTTAACTTTCCTGGAAACCAGTTTCAGGATTGGAGAAGCCATGTGTAGCTACAAAAAAGTCATGTGAAGAATATCAGAAGCATCATGTCACACACATACTTGTTGTAGACATCTATACTAAAGGAGAACCACAGAATTTTCTAGTTGCATCTGAAGCTGAAGTCTTATTTCAGTGCCTAGAACAGCATCACTGTGTAATTGCTAAAAATCCAAAAGACATATTTTCTTTACTTTCCAGTGTGAACATGTCAATGAAGCAGTCATGACTGAAATAGTTTCAGACAGTAGAATCATTAAATAAGGTATTTAGTGTATGGCTAATATGCAACATTTTAAAATAAGCCTATTTTTTATATAATTAAACTTAGTTGTAAAAATGTGAAATGCCAGTATCATGAAAATCTAAAAGGGATTGTCTGGAATAAGATCAGCAGCATTAGTATTGGGAAGAGACATATTTCCATTTTAAAATAAATGATTTACACAGAAAACCTCAAAATACTTCTCTGATTTGGTGTAGGTAAGCCTCAGCATTAGGATTATGCTTTCCAGTGGAAATATAAAAGCACATAATGTAACTCTGAGTAACTGATAAATTTTCTTATTAGTTTAGCTAACATGATCAAGAAAGTTTTATTTTAATTAACTTGAGATTCAGAAGGATTTGAGGATTTTCAGCATTAGACTACCTCTGTGTTCCTGTAGAAATAGTATCTTTTATCATGCTCATCCTGTAAAAAGGAATATGATTTAATCCCTCTAGAATTTTCTTCTTTGATTATTACGAGTACTAGCATGTTCTTTAGAATTATGTGACAACATTTCACATTCAGAGATGTGTTGAAAGTAGGTAAGAAAAAGAAGGCACTTCACTGCTTATATGGATGGTTATACTGCAAAAATTACATATTAATAATGCTAATCTGTTTTACAGTGGCACCTGGAAGCCCTGTCTGAAATTCGTGCCTTACTGTGTTCACAGACAAAAAGATGATTTGACCTGTTAGCAGCCTGCAGTTTCAATACCTAAGACTGAAAAAGGTTAGTGGAAATCAAGGATTAATTCACCAGATCTCACAGATGGAAAACTATAGTATGGACATTTAGGTTTGATAGGTTTGGTTTATTTGGATATTTTTTCCCGAGAAAATTTTGCCAATATTATTTTAGGTAAAAATTTAAACTGAGATGGGTTGACCAATAACTGGTAGGAAATATTTGTAAACAGTCACAATAAAATAACTTGATTTTTTCAGTTTAGCAGAAATCATTTGGGAACAGATTTACCTAAACCCAAATAAGCCACTCTTATTCACAAAGCTTAAGGTCCACATGATCTTTTATGTCCAATTAAAATCCATTTTAATTATGCAATTCCCATGAATACATGCCTTAACTTGTAAGTACTCTCATAAATAATCTGAAGGCACAGCTCTGACTTTGACCTGGGAAAGACTGTTGTTGGATTTATTGTGTTGGTCAGGAAGATTTATTTTTCCTTATAAATTCCCACTTCCAAATTAGGATTACTTTTTGAATTCAACCCCTAATCTCTTAATCAGTTGAAACAAAGTGTCAAAGTGCCCAATGCACTACTCTATTACTTGACATCCCATGTGACATCTCTGCAGGCTCTCATGCGAACCACCAGTTAATGTATTTCAACTTTTTATTAACTTTAGGGGTGAATTTAATAGGATGGATTTCAGTGGAACTACTGGCACAGACAATGCCCATTCAACTTCAGCACAAGTAAAGGTGTATTCAGAATCTAGTGTAAAGTTGAGCAAAAGTTATAGCTTCTCTGTGGGGAGAATATTTTAATGTATTCAACCTGTTGATATTTTAATATAAGATTTTTCTTCAATCCAGGCAGGAAAACAAAAGAAACCCCAAAACCTGACCGTCCAGTGATGTGCTGTGTCTGGAAATCACCCAGCGCTGGCCAGCTCGGACACTGCGGTGGCGAGTGGAAAAGGAAAAGCAATCCAGGAAAGCCGTGCAATCCCAGGTGCAGCTAAGGCCAACTGCCAGGGGGAATCACAGTGCCTTCCTTCGAGCTGGCGGTGCATCTATGAGTGGAGTGAAGGTGAGGGAGGAGGCGCCCCTATGGGCTGCAGAGAAGTTTATTCTCCAAAGGGTACAGGGACAGACAAACACACTCGAGGCTACCTCAGAGAGATCTCCCCGCAGGGGGTTTTATACAGAATCGGTGGAAAAGATACAATGCGTCACCCAATGCAAGGGTGTATCTATGTGGTGTGACGGTGGCGTAAAGAGGAGTAACAGGGCAGGATCGGGCTAGGGAAAGATTGATAGGGAAAGGGGAAGGGAAAGGCCAAACAAGGGAGAACTGGGGGGGAACAGCCAACGGATTGACAAATAACTGTCTCAACTGACTTGTACAGAAATAGAAGCAAACAACTAAAGAAGGAACCAACTGGGGGGAACATAGGGGGAACTTTGGGGCAAAGCATTGCAAACATATAACAGATGAACAATAGAAAATAAAAAAATAAACATCAAACTATACACCGCAACAGTCCAGCTAACAATTAGGAAAAAAAAAACAAACCTCATCAATAATATGATTTTGAAGGATTCAAAATATCCAGTAAATTGCATGCATTTGTTTGATTTTAGGATATATTAAGTTGCATAATTGTAGGTGTTTCTCTCTTTAAATAAGGAACAACTATTCCTTTGAGAGACCCCACACTGCCAGAAGCATTTCAGCAGCTCTTCAGACACTACAGCCCCAGAGGAAGTGGGCCACAAAAAGTAAAATAAAAAGCTTTTAAAAAGTAATTAATGCAAAATGGATTTGATGTCAAACCAAGGCAAAAATGACCAATTTTCTCAACTGGAAGTTGACAAACATCATTAAAATCAGGTCTGCATCAAAAGATTTTAATTGTACATAATCTGTGGTTGCTAGCAGAGAGAAATATTAAGGGTAGAGTTCTAATGCTGCTGAAAGAACATTAATTATCTTGGCAATAGTGTAACATCGACTTTTTAACAGCTATTAATTAGACTTGTAACACTTGATTTGGAGGTTCGTTTGTGTGATATATGACCAAGATTTTGTAAATGATTACTTCTTTTATATGCCTTCAAAAGAAGAAAGGCCTCTCTTCTCTTTGGATTATTTTCTGATACTCTCAAGATACTTTTGATGTCATATTTGCTCCATGTCGGATCAGTTTGGCTAGCTCAGGGTCCCCGGCAAACCAGCAAGGACAAAAGCAAAAACAAGAGGCACTCTTTGTTCTTGGGACCACATCCCATGGATTTAATGGTGGAACAATTCCCGGGGAGGAGGGGGGAGGGAAAGAGGGGAAAGGAGAAAGGAAGAGACCGAACACCTAGAGGAGGGATTTTTTAAAACCAGGGGGAGGGGAGTGGAGGAAAAGAACAAAAGCCAATGGGAAACAACTGATGGGAGGGGTGAAGGGAGGAACCTGGGGGTGCACAGAATGAAACATGTGATACATGATAAATTCCTCAGTGCAAAATAATAACTCAGTGATATATGAGTGCAATACAATATTTTGATAAGCACCAAATATTATCAATATGTAGGTTGATATGGGCTATTAAAAAAATCAAAATTTTAAAAGTAAAAATTTTCAAATTTTAAGTCCAGTCCTGTGAGGTTCCAACTTTGAACATGACCTCAATAGAATTTGATTCCACTAATATTTTCAAATTATCATTGTTGCTGTTTTGGGAAGAACATCTTGAATTTTCTTATAAAGTGTCTATATGTCATCAACAACTGCACACCAACAAAAAAGTAGAGGTAATAACTTTCTTTTAATAAAAATACAAGATAGTTTTTTAGTGTAGATCTTGCCATACTATGAAAACATGATATTTACATTTTCATAAGAAGATTGAATATGAGAGAAGTTCCTATTCAGTTCAAAGTACAGTTCAAAGAGATTTTGTTAAATCACCACACCAGAAGCTGCTCAGACTTTAAGCTAACTCCAGAATGGTTCGAGGTTTCTCCATTATATGCAGTTACAAATTCAGTCTCTTCCCGGGTATCTGTTGCTTTGCTCAACTCTGCCTGTGGCTGACAGGTCTTTCCTGGTGTTTCCAGGTTTTTTTCCTTTTCCCCCCATTCCCCCCCAGATATTTGTTCCAAACTATCTAAAAAGAGGAGGAAAGGAATAAAAAAAAAGGGGATTATTTAGAAGAAGTAAGGTTTTATTCAGATATCAGTCTTTTAACCTCCATATCATCTCCTTGTTACTTTTCCTTCTCTCTCAATCTGTTCCTTTTTCAATATTTTCTTTGTCTTTCCCTTCTTATTTCTGTACTTTGCATTCTAGCCTTCATGATTTTTCTCTTACATGCTCTATAAATCTATGAATTTCCTCTGCATTTCAGGAACCCTTTAACTTCTGTTTTAGAAAGAATTCTAATTTTAAAATGTACCTATGATCTGTGTCTGAGTGTTTGAGTGGCTCTGTTGTGGTGAACATAGAAAAGATATTCTAAGAAGGGAAGGTTCTGCATTGACTGATATTTTACAACAGTTGTAAAGCATCAAGTGTTGTTCAAATGTCTGATCTGTGCATTTGTATGTTCAGACAAAATGCGCATAGAGTTTAGTAAGAGCTTCAGAGAAGTCAGAGTTGGATGGTATGGAGTAAAAATATTAATAGCAATACTTAGCAGAGCACAAGGAAGTTCTGCATGTCTTCTCTCTGGTACTTACAGGGATAGAGGTTTAGAAAAATATGAGATGATTCATAGTCAATAAAATTTATCAACACATGCCAAATCTTTCTTAAAAGGCTTATTTAAAGCTGTTAATGGCTTGGAATCATGTTTTCTTTCCGGCAAAAGCTCTAAAAATTTTTGTATTCCCTTCCAAGCTTTTTTTTTTTTTCTTTTTTTTTTTTTCTTTTTTTTTAATTGCTTTTTATTCCAATGAGATTTTTGGGCTGTGTAATACTGCATGTATGTGGAGGGGGATGCCATACTTTCTTGTCTATTTGAGCTAGGAAAGAGAGGTAAAGACAACAAATGTGTATCCCCCCAGTCAATAATACTTTCTTGACTTTAAGACCACTGTGTGTACAATGCAGCCACCTGACAGAGCCAGAAGAGTGTGCCAATGCCTTATCTCTCTGCTGAGCTCATCCAGAGTGTTTGATGAAGTGCAGTCAACAAGAAAGATAACTATGAAGTGGTTCCACCCTTTCATTTCTGCAAATCCCTTGCCATGGGACTGTGTCAACCTGCAAAGAGACAGTCCTACCCCTCCCCTTGTTTTTGTTTTTGTTTTTTTTTAAGTGCAAGTCATTTTAATTTCCCTATGGTAAAAAAAAAAGGGTTTTTTTATATCTGGACCCCATGTGAAATACTTTACTGATTCTAAAATTTAAGATTTCTGTGTTGGTCAGTCCAGAAAATGATACATCTGTACTCTACTAAAATGTAGTGTGAACTCAATTAATAAAGATGCTGACTGTTTCTAAACTTTGCAAACATAAAACAGTGCCAGGTGTAGGATGAAAGGCAGTGCTACTGCTTGATCTTGTCAGTGAACAGTAGGATAATGTACAGCTCAGTAGCTCATTAACATTTTCAAAGACTATGATTTCCATTTCTTATCAAACAAAAAAGAAACCCAAAAACGTGAAGCAAAGGAAGAGAAAGTGCAGAAATAATACTACATATATCAACTACCTGAAATGCTAAGTGGAGCCAAGTTAAACTTTCATAAACATAAATCATATTTGTCATAGTTGAGTAAATCTTGGCAAACATTTTCCTTCCTTTAAGCTTCAATTTTAAATTTAAAAGATGTTTTTAATGGTGAATATCTTTTGATAAATTATGTAGGGCATGACTTATAAGTAGATTCTGCAGTGGTCTGAATATTTGTACATGAGATATTGCAGTACAGGTGATAGAAGACTGAGTTATAGCAGAAACTGACAGTATTAGCCATATTCTCTATCAAAGCTGTCATTTTTTGGCACTGGTGCTTGCTCTGCACTTTCATGGTGGACCTCTGGCAGCTACTGTTCATGACACAACTCTATCTGAAAAGATTGATACTAGTTTTCATTTAAATAAAATAACTTGCTTTCTGAAAAATGGTTGGAACATACCTGGGCATGAAAGGGGAAAATTCTACACTGTGTTTCCTGTTCATGATATTGAAAAATGGGCCATGTTGTGCAAAAACTATATGAATGATCTTTATGTTGTTTATTTTTTCTGGTTGGATCTGATATGGAAGTTGTTGTTGTATATCAAGGCTTGCAAATAATTTACTCTATGGTCTAAAAGACTTTGAGGACTTTAATAAATTGTTTGTGCGAAATAAAGTTGCCTGGAAATAAAATTCAAGTAGAAAATAGAGTAAGTGAGGCAGTAACTCAGATCTTCCATGCAATTTTTTTTTTTTTTTAGTTGAGTAAGGGATATGATTGGCAAATTATTTACTTTTATTAGTGTAAAATAAAGAGAATTCCATTAGAGGGAAAGCATTAATTAAGATGAAAGTAATAAGATTATTGAAAAAGGACAAGTTAGAATATACATCTGAATATCCAGTAGATGGAGCTTCTTACCTCTAAAATGTTTCATTTTATCAGAGTAAATTTGACTTTAAAGTGGTTGTTGAGATGCAGTATGAAACTAAATACAAAAATTACAAAAAAGTTTGTATCAAAGCCAGGTAAGACTGTGATATGATCAGAAACCTTAAGCTGCTTTTAGAAGCACATTTTACTAGCTGTCTTTTCCTTAGTGGCACATTTAATGATGCAAAACAAAGAATATTTGATTAGGAAATACTGGACAAATAGATATTATTATAGTTTTCTGTCTATTTTTGTTTGATTGTGAAGCTTTTTTGAGTTTTGTATTTACTGATGTGTAATGCCTAGATTTGCACATTCAAGGGTTAAGCATCAATTCTTATTAATTTCTGCAGACTTTCGTGCCAGAGAGCACCAAGCAATATTTCTGAGATTTCAGAAAGACATAATGAATACTGAATTGAATATAAGTCAGAGAAATGTTTTCAGATGTTCTGCATGGAATTAATTAGCTTTAATTTCTGGTGCTGAGATATTAGAGACTAATGTAATTAGACACAATTAATTTTTATGAAATATTATTATAAATTGAAATTAATATTTTGAGGAAAACTTGAGAACTTGAGAATAGGCTAATATATTCATATTTTTACTGTAGAATGATATTTGAACTAGCTTTTAGTTTTGATAAAGGATAACATTTATCCTGTTATATATAGCATGTTTGTCCAGAAAGCTTGAACAATGGCAGAAAGTTGACTTCAAAGATAAATAAATGTTTTGGGAAGGATGGACTTTGAAAACCAAGGGAAGGCAGTTGCTGTACCTTCATATCTATATTCTAGGGGCATATTCAATCATTTCCTCTGCAGCAGTTTGGATTCAGCTTCTGATGCTTGAAAAGATACCTAAAGCTCAGCCTGTGCTAACAGAATTCCACCTGAAGTAGACAAAAGGCTGAAGACTTTAGTGTCAAGTGTCTGTAGCAGTCAGACCTAGATACTGGTAAGTATTTGAATTTGGTGATGGTTGATAAAAAAAGCAGAAAAAAATCATAGGGTTTATATTGTTGCTGTGAGTGATTTTGTATTAATACTGCACAAACACTTGTGAAATCTGGTGCTTTTGGAATAGCATGATATGTAATTCAAGGTCTAATTGAAATAAATCTTGAGTACCTTAGGATTTCTGCATGTATCAGCCAAGGTTTCATTCTGTTTTACTCAAAAATATAGAAGTCACAGGAAAGAACATGAGAGCTTTATTAATAACCCAGATTTGCACTGGACAACTGGAGAGAGGCAGTGTCTGTTAGCTTGGATGAAGTGTGTCTTTGAATCTTGTGAAACAGTGCAGTTGAGACTAACAAAGTAATTTTCAGATTGTCTGTGCCTATCAGTGTAGATGTGTCCGAAACTCTTTCTGGATTTTAAGCCAGATGATTTCGGTAAATTATGACAAATTATCTCTGACTTTTTACCCCTCCCCTGAGTTTCTTGTATACATGTTCATTTTAAAATGCATTAAAAATGCAGCTTTTCTTTAAGACTCCATTTCACAAATATGGTTCTCTTTGCATTAATTTACATCTGATTCTTACTGCCTTCAATGTTCTTTTTTTGAACTATTCAATCCCAACACAAGATATAGGAATTCTTCCTGTTCCTCCCCAAAAAGCTATTTTCCCTTTCTCTAGAGAAAATGGTAAATCTTATCTCTGTATTTTCTTTTCTTCTTTGCTTTCTCCATAGACAATTGTTTCTGCTTTGGTGAAAAATCTGTTTCAGTAGATTCCCATGGGGCAGACTGGCTCTTTGAGAAAAACCCCAGTGGGTTTCTCTTTTTTGTGCAAGTCCAGCCAAATGCAGAGGGAAGCTGTGCTTGCTGAGCTCCCTGCCAGCAGAAGCCCGGGCAAGATGCTGCGAGGAGTCTCCCTTGTCCTGGTGGTGTTGGATGTGTGGGTAGTTAGACACAGTGGGGAGCACAGGGATTAGGCTCAGCAAAGAAAATCAGGGAGGCTGAAGGGAAGACACTTTTGGAGTGTCTTGAGGTCAGCAACAGGGGTATAGATGTTCATGCCAGGCAGACATGAGACCTCTCATCTCTAACTCCTGTTCCTTCGTGGCCCTTTATAACAGTGTTGGCAGAAATCGACAGACTACCTTTGAAGTCTGCAGAGAAAGATGCAAGCTAGAAAGAAAAGAGAGCTGGACTTGTCAGTTGGAACTGGAAATACGGTACAAGCTTTCAGGGGTCCCTGAGGCCTCTGCTTTCAAATCAGTGCAAGAACAGCTCTACGTGAAAGAATAGGGGCTCGTTGTACTCCAGAGTGGGAGAATGAGCTCCTGGGGTTCTACTGAATGAAAGGGAAAATGAAAAGGAGGGAATGCTTCTCAGAAACACTATTTCATGTGGCATGGAGTTCAGCTGTCTCCTACCAGTTCAGAGTAGGGGACTGTAGCATGACATGATGAGGGTTAAGGTGAGACCAGAGGGCAAACTGCATAGCCATAGGCATAAAAGTGTCTGTGAAAATGCTTTGCTCAGGGCCCTCCAACACTACATTCTCAGTGGTGGTAATGGCAGAAGAGTGGCTCTTTGTGCTATGCTGCTGAATCGGATAGGGTGTTTTCAACAATTTTCATTAACTAACATTGATAGAAGGAGAGCAGATGATGTTAATAAATGTCCTGTTTGCAAAAATCACTGCAAGATGCAATGGATTTATAGGTAGAAAAGTCTGGATGTTAAAGGAACTGTTCATTCACAATATTCATCCATAAAACACAATATGTTTTCTAAGAAATATAATTTCTAAGAAAACATATGAGATTTATTGTTCACCTTCTCATTTTGCATAAACCTTTGTTACTTGGTTCAACACAGAATACAAAAAATGTCCTAGATGTTTTGAAAACATATCGCAAAGCACAAAGCAACAAAAATATTCCACCCCTATGGTGCATGTTCTTCAGACAGTATCATTTTATTACCAACATCTAAAAAAAACCAAGAAATGGGTCAGCAAACCATTTGAATGACTTTAAAGTATTTTCAATTGTATATTTAGACTAAATAAATTCAGCTCACCTGACTGCTAAAGTTAACTGAACAAGACAATTTCTTACATGACAAGGATCTGCACACTATAGCTGGCTGTATTGTAGTGATATAGTAATATTGGATAATTTTCATTTTATGGAGTGTATCTGAACCTACATTTTATTTGGTTTGGGTTGGTTTGGCTTTTGGAAAGCTGCAATTAAAAAGATGTGATTATTTCTTAGTATGGCTGAGGGTGATATTTAACTGAAAACAACCCAGAGGAAAACAAGCTTGTGAATCTATAAAGGGATCAGAATAATGCAGTTATGGTAGTTAAGGTTTAGTGCGAAAACAGTTCAAAGAAAGTAGGATTGTAATTTAAAATAACATCTCATTAGTTGGTTTAATTACTCACTGCCAGCTCTAATTGGTTTTTAAGGCTGGAAACAAAAAAAACCACATAGCACTTAGGAAAAGAAATTATTTTTACCCCCAGTAAGTTGGACACAAGATGAAGGTTTCTTTGGCAAAGTGTAAGATTCTGACTAGGTCTCTTAGCTACTTTGAATTATACTGATTATTCTGTATTTGGAAATTAAGTCAAACAGCTGCAATATTAATTGTATCTTTCTCTAGCATTTTCCTTACTTTTCCTGTCAGTAACAAAAGTCTTTTAAAAGTATTTTAAAACTATTCTTAAGATCTCTATATGAATAAGTGGTTTACTAGGTCATAATTTAATGTAAAATATGTTTCTTTGTGTCCTCACAAGCCTTCTAATAGAGGGTTATCTTCAACCCTCTATTCATGTGCTAGCTTGTATAAGTAGCTGTCAGAGACCATGGCACACAGAGTTTGCTGCTTAATAACACAGAACAGAAAGACCATCCCAGAACAGGATGAGCAATCCACCTAGAAATGAGTAATAATGAGAAAACGACTTGCTTTTGATGTTTATTAGCCCAGTATGAAATCTATGTTAAATCTTGAGTTAAGCTTAGGGACTACAAGTTCCTGTCCATCAGAGTAGGGAATTATGTGCTAAGTCTGTTTCTGATTAGACTTTATTAAGTAATTCCTTTCCCCTTGGCCCACAAATCCAGAACACCTTGAAACACTAGTTCTTCTTTAAAATTAAATCTTGCACATTCATTTCATTTCAGGTGCACATTCTTTTCATTTCAAGTGCTTCAGATTTCATAAGAATGAATATTCTAACACAGTATGTAAATCCACAAGAATTTACATGAGTCTATTATCCTCTCATAAGAAAATCTCCCAGGTTGAGTCAAACCATGAAACAGTGCCTTACCAGCTCTGGTTTGATTAAATATCTTAGAGAAAACTAGAAAATGAGTCTTTTAATTGGCTTCTTGGAAAATCAAGGATAAACTTTATAATAACTGCTTGCCTAGTCCTAAAGTGGTAGGTACTTTTTCTCTCCAGCTGTCCCAGGTACAGCAACAGTGTCTCACATTTGGCATTGACCCTAGTCAACATTCTTTAGATGACTGAGTTAACCAAGGTATTCCTGAGCATATTTTATTACTTGGATTTTCAATGCAGCGTTTTGTTTAATATGCAAAATATTGTAAAGGGTAGCCAAAATTGTCAGGTCAAATATCTTCAAGTCAAATCAACTTTAAAAAAATTAATATGAAGTAGATGTGTTTCACTTGAAGAGACATTTTACCCATGCACTTAAAANAAAAAAAAAAAAAGTCAAAATCATGATTTGGTCCAAAGTTTCATTTTTCACACATTATTTAAAATCAAAAGTGATAGGATTTGAGATTTTAGAATCTGTATTTTCTAAAATTTATAAATGTTCATAATCTTTAAGTCTCTAGCTTATTTGGAACTATTTCTTTCAAGAATCTTCCTTTTTTGAACATTCTATGTCATGTAACTACAACAACAGTTAGTGAAAATGTTAAGTCTGAAGTCCTCAATTTTAATGGATGAAATATTTTTCAGGACTAGCCTCGATCATGATTTTAGTTCTTCCATGGCCTTCCAATCCTTTTAAAATTTCAAGGCCAAGATATATTTCTATGTCTATGTCTATGTCTATATATTTCTATGTTGAGAAGATGGGAATGTTGTATATTTTGAATAATTATTTTTTGAGTCACTCTTGACTGGTAACTGTAGACATGCTGTCCATTAAACATTATTTATATAATTATCAGACCTGCCCCTATGTGATAGTAGGTGCTTTAAAACTGAGTGTATATCGTGAAGGCAATAAGATAATAGAGCACATCATTAAAATTTCATCTATGCTTCAAATAATTGAAGGAAATTACAAATATTTTTAAGATATACTTGCAACTTAGATGCCTTTACAGTTTTGAATATAATTTTCTTAGAACCTTTCCCTGAAGCAAAAAAGAAACTAAAAGAAAAAATTAAAAAGGAAGCTAATTATAGTTGCTTTCTTGCAGTTTTTCGATTCTCTGAGGCACCTTTATGACCAATCATGATACCTGCTCATTTCAGAGTTAATGAGCCAAGAAAATGAAAGTTGTTTCAATTTTTGTTCTTCTATATCTACTGTTGCAATTGTTCCTGTGTTTCAAGTCTTCTAAAGAGCTGAACTAAACAAAATAAAGGTTTCAGTACTGCCTTCTCAAAGCAATGTTCATATTATAGCTGATTGCATTCTCAGCAATGACAGCCCTTTATATAGTTGCTTGTATTTTTGAGTTATGTGGAAAATAAAAGCAAATCAAAATTGAGTTACAGTTTCAGGTGCCCTAAATATTCAGTTTTAGCTCATAGAACATACAATTATATATATAATGTTTTAAAAGAAAATATAAAAGCAGACATGTGCACTGTAATTAGACAGTTATTAGGTGACATTTCTGCTCAAAGAAAATGTTATAAATTGAGATGATTAGAAGCTGCATTATTCCTTTAATCTCAGCTAGTAGATAATGCCACAATAGGTAATAGACAAAATACATACCAGGTTATTATTTGAGCATTAGCAGAAGTTTCCAAAATCTTTTATTTTATTATTAGTTTAAGTAGTTTACTACAAAGTAGTTTGGTACTAGTTTAAGTTGCCCTCTGACATAGATGTGGTTTTTGGAATATTAGAAGTTAGGAATGGGGGAAAATAAACAAACAAACAAAAAACCCACATAAACACCCACCACATTTGAAGTCCCTGACAGAAACAAAGTCAGGTGAAGCAGGAAGAGATAATTTCTTACTTATCCATTATTATTCATATCTGTTAAAGACAATATATTGTGATCTGTACCTTCATTGGATGTCTTTGTCTTTCTACCTCAAAAAAATTTTTTTTGCACTCTTCATAAATGTGAAAATGGCATATTTATGAAGAACCAAAGGAATTAAAGTTTCCTTTCTGGCATTTAGCCAGAAAATTGGCTGTAACCTCAAAAATTAAGGTTGTACTAGAAGCAGAAGTAGTGATATTTGGCATTTGCACAATAATGTATTTTTATACAGACTTTTCTACTTCTTTGTAAGCGAAGGCACATGACTGTTCTGTAGGGTATGCATAATCTTCTAAACATAAGATTTGAGACCTCACTCACGGCTAAAATTAAGCAATATTTAGGAGATTTAAGCCAAGATTAGCAGAAAAGATGATTGAGAATGGTATTTTTTATTTTAAGAGTCACAACATTTTTTTACAAAGGAGTTTTAGAGTTCACCCATGGCCTAAGTGTGAACACAGCCCAAATGAAGCCCCAAAACTGATTGCTTAAAATCACTTTTAACTTCCAGCTGCACATTCCTGTCTTTTCCATTACCTCATAAGCAGCAATGACCCAAAATAAGTGATAATGGGACAAATAATTCCAAGCTGCATCCCACAGAAGAATTTTAGGCAAGCAATTGATCATACTTCACTGTAAAACCAGAATAAGTAGAAATAAACAAGATTACATATCAATAAGAAGTAAAAAGATCTGACAGAAGTTTCAGTACATTTTGGTCTATCCAATTAAATTATTGCTTTTCTCCTCCTATTAAATAAAAATTGTAGCAGTTCTTCAGGATATCATCTCCGATTTTTATTTTTTTTCCACAGAAAGCAGTTACTGTAGCACAGGATTTTTAAGTGATCTGGGCAGCTTTCTTGATAAATACATCCTGTACCTTAAATGGAACTTTTGATATGGGGTTAAAAATGAAAGGTAAATCCCTGTGAACCACTTATGTCCCATATATTGTCTGCAATAAAACAATTTTACAGTTTTTCTGGAGTAAATTCATCGCATATGGATAGCCAAAACTTTATTTTCTAACTTACATGATATTTTCTTGCAGTATTCTTGAGTTTCTTGGTTTTTAATAAGATGATATTAAAATAAGGGTTATGAAGCATAATGCATTAAGATGTTATGCCTTTTGTAGGATTAAGAGACATTTGCTTGTATGAATGTGTTCTTTGACCCCAATTGAATATAAAAATAAGCATCTCATGAGACAGCAATCATATTGTGATTTTTTTTTTTTTTTTGGCTGCCTTTAAAGAAACATAATAAGTCTATTTGCATTTTGAAATGTACTGAGAGCTACAGCGGATCGTTAAGTTCTTCTCAATTCCACCTGATGGAGCGTGGAGAAGAGTGCCCTGCAATGTTGCGTTAGTGACATTTTCATTATCGGAAGCTATTTCTGTACCCAGGCAGAACTATTCCTGTAATGTTCTTGTCTCACTGTGTTTTGTATACGGGGTGGACTGATTTGCATTGTCATTCTTGGGCCTTTATAGTTCACTAAGAGTTGATGAAGTTGTGTGTGTCAGCTGTGGACCTTTATTGAGCTGCGTTATTGCTTTGGTACTATTTAGTGTGTGGACACGCAAGGATAATAGGAGAGCAGTTTCTCTATTCCATAAGTTTCTATATATTTGTGAGAGAATTGTAGTACAGTTCAACAGGTAAAAGAACTTTTATGCACATATTTTAAAATAAGTGTCTGAGATAAAAATTTAAATTAACTCAAATAGTTACTGCACGCTACCAGTAAAGTATACAGGTACAAGACAACATAACATGCCTTTCAGTGTAGTTTTATACAAAAAACTCTATTTGTAGATTGTTTTCAATATCTAATTTAAAACATTGAGTATATTAAGAAATTATCTATTCCTATTTGTTGTTGATACTACAAACAAAACAAAGAAACAACCAACCTTTGCCTATATTTCATATTGCCACTATATTTTTATAGTAGATTAAGAATTACTTGTCTATTAGTAGGCTGTTCATACTAGTACTGTCTGTGATACAGGACTTTAAATCATACCTAGCAGGTATCAGCATGGGAATTTAACAAAGAGAATCTTGAAAGTCTGTCTTCCTGGTTAAATAAGCAAGCCTTGACCCAAAGGGATGGTTAAATCAAAAAACATCATATATTTGATCTTCCTTTTTTTTCCCTCTTGCCCAAAAGGAAACATTATCACCAATATGCCTTTTAATTTTATGTTTCTTCCCCAAAAATTTATCTTCAAAGAGTAATTACGTATGTAAAAATCTTTGTTTACTTTGATTGTTGTTCTTATTTATCATTGTGACTGTAGCTACGCATCGATCCATTGTATTTGAGTAGATTTTGCTGTTGTCTTCAATGGGATTAATTCCATAGGTAAAGCTGTTCAGACTTTTTTATGGGGTTCACTCTTTTCCTCAAGGAAAGTTTCAAAATGTAGCAATATTCCAAAAAACCAAAAATATTTGCATAAGAAAAAAAAAAAAAAAAGAGCAGGAAAACAAGAGAGAGAAAATCAAAGCCTCAGAACTAAGCCTCAAGCATGAGTGGCAAAACCAAGAAATAATAACTCATGTTATACATCTGAGGTCAAATCCTCTGTTTTTTGCTCTATGATTTAGCACTAATTCACAAATGATTGCCAAAAGCAATATTAAAATTTTAAATCAGTTACTTGGAATACCTTGTAAAATTGGTATGCATTTTGTTGAAAAATAATACCAATTTCTAAAGACCAATAACTAGAAAGAACTAATCTTTTTTTCTTTTTCCTTCCTGAATGTCATATTGAAATTGTTTTGTTTTAGTAGACTTCTTCCAAAAGCTTCAGTCTATCTTGGATTCTGTCTTTTTTTGATCTTTCAAGTCTTTGTCTATCTTTTATTTTAACATACTGATGACCAAGTTAATGACTTTATTTCTTTTTTGTCAAATGTAGTTGAGTTTTGCATTTGTTGCTAATTAGAAATCAAATGAATCTCATTAAAGGAGTCTTGTAACCTTTTTCTACAATGAGAAAGGGCCAATATTTCTCATCTGAAAAACTGTAGAACTGTCAGCACCTAATGGGTTTGTCAATGTTATTAGAAGTAAATAATACACATAGAAAATGACTTGACACGAACTATTGCTAAAGATCAACAATGAGCTTTACAACACAAATCAATATTTTTCCAAGAGAGTGACTATTTATTGAAGGCAATAAAAGCTCTGGTGAGAGAATAGGAACATTTTCCTGTTCAATTAGCCTAGATCCCTTTTGAAAATGTGAAATGGAGCAACGATTGCAGACCCACACAAAACAAGTGTGATATATTTTGCTAAATACTTGTACAATTTTGTATTTTCATATACTTTTTCATATGTAGTAAAGACTATATGCTTGGATTAAGTTTGTGTTGCTGGGTTTTGGTAGTGGAAGTGGGGCCAAAGGGGTGACTTCTGTGAGGAGCTGTCAGAAGTTTCTGCTGCGCCTGACAGAGAAAATGCCAGATGGATCCAAGAAAGATCCAGCATTGGCCAAGGCTAAGCCCATCAGTGACAGTGGTAGCGCCTCTGGGATAAAATATTCAAGAAGGGGGGAAACATCCTATACAACAGAAACTGGGAGAGAGGAATTAGAATATGTGAGGTGAACAACTCTGTAGACAGTCAGGTCTAGTGCAGAAGGAGGAGGTGCTCCAGGAGCAGGAGCTGAGGTTCTCCTGCCGCCTCTGGTGAAGGCAATAGTTAGGCAGGCTCTCTGACCACAGCTCGTGGAGGATCCCACGCTGGAGCAGGTGGATTTGCCTGAATGAGGCTTTGTCATCATGAAAAAAATGCTCTGGAGCAGGTCGCTGGCAAGACTTGGCAAGACCTGTATCTCTGCAGAGAAGGAACCCCAAGCTGGAGCAGATTTTCTGGCAGCACTTGTAACCTCATGGGGAACCCACACTGGAGGGCAGCAACCTATTCCTGAAGGATTGCACCTTGTGGAAGGGACCCACACTAAAGCAGTTCATGAAGAGCTCCACGGGAAGGACTCCTTTGGAGAAGTTCATGGAGGACTGTCTCACTTAGAAGGGAGGCCATCCTGGAGCAGGGGTGGAATGCGAGAAATACTCTCCGTGAGAAGGAAGGTGAGGTAGAGACCATGTGTGATGAACTGAACAAAACTCCCATTTCTCATCCCACTGCACCACTGCGGCAGAGAAAATAAGACTTTGGGAATAAAGTTGAGTCAGGGAAGAAGAGAGGGACAGAGGAAGATTTTTAAGGATTTGACTTTAATTCACATTACCCTACTCTGTTTTGACTGGTAATAAATTAACCTAATTTCCTTAATATGAGTCTCTTTTGCCAGTCAAGGTAATTGGTAAGTTATATCTGTCCTTATCTCAATCCAGGACCTTTCTCTTTTATTGTTCCTTCCCCAGCCACTGAGGCAGGGAATGATGAGGCAGCTTTACTGAGCACCTGGCCTCCAGCCAGAGTCAACCTACCACAAGTGTAAATCTGTTATATTATAAAAAGCTATTTCATATTTTTTCCCTGTGCCATTTTAGTGTATGGTCTTTGCATTCAAACTTACATTTCTAATTTCTCAAGAGATTGCCTTCTCTGTGACATGATGATATAATTTGTATTTTATCCAGATATTTTCACACATTAGAATATGGTAAAGAACATTAACGCACATTCATTCATACAGCAATAGGATTTGCAAATAGTAAGATAGGGGAACTTTCTTCCCCCCACTCTTTACTGTCAATAATACACACCTTGATGTTTTCAAGCAGTGTATCCTTCTAAAGGATCCAGAAACATAGAAACAACTGTTTAGTTTTCAGAGCTGGTTAACACACACAGAACCTTTGTAAAATCTTCTTCACAGCTTTGGTGGTTGTACTATTGGAAACTTTTTACATTCTTTTCTTCCTAATGTCATTATCAAAGAACAGATGAGTGCAGACTTGGCTCTCAGTATATATCTAAAAAAGTACACCAATTTTCTTTATTTTGTTTTGAATATTTAAAGCATTATATAAATGGTAAGACTAAAATTATTAAGATGATAAAGCATTAGAAGGAATTCAACTACAAAGAAAGATCAAAGAAAAACACTGATGCTCTTTATATATTAGAGCGTCACTTAGTTGGGTTTTTAAAATGCACATATACAGCACATATGATATATAAATCATACATATATCTAATTAAAGTTGTAATGATGGCCTATAACCAAGACAAACCAAGGCTGATTTATTAGAAAATTATTTCAGTTGCTTATAAGCTTTTTACAAGACTCTCAAAATTTAATTGTTTGGGTGGAATTTGAAGGCTAATTTTCTTCCTCAGGCATGCTTTTTGCAAAGTTTTAGTGAAATGATCAAAAGGTTTCTTATAATTAGTTTAAGAAAGTCACATTGTTTTTTATCTGAAAGAAGATCAAGAATGTTCTGTTTGGTTTTAAAGAAATGCATCAAACTTTGTGGCATGAACAAGAAAATCAGAAAGCTGTCTCATTTAGGCACGAGGGGTGAATTCTGCTATTCTACAAAACTTGTACAAAAGTTTCTACCTCAGAAAACTACACTTTTTATATGCACAGACATGTCTTGTGTACTCTGTGAAGGTCCTATAGACACTCTGTACAGAGATCAGCCTGATTATGACATGTCCCTAAAAATTGGAATAACAGATGCTCGCCTCCATACATTGTTCCAGGGGAATGGGAAGCGGCCACAATGGTGCTGAAGTCAGAAACAGGAAGATTTTAATTTTTCTTGGTCTTTCCTTCAATGATATTTGACAAAGAGATTATAGGATCTTAAAGGTGATGGATGAAGTGACTGAAGAGGAGCTATCTCAGATTGGTAGAGATAAGGAGGTACACAGGCAGTCTGTCATGGCCAGACACAGGAGATAGATAAAGGCTGATAAATTTGGTGGGGATGAGCCAAATCTGAATTTATTATAAAGATAAATACTTCATAGATGAAGCTGAACTGACACTCAGAAAAAAGGACAGACAAAGATGCGCAAATAATGATGAAAAATGGTAATTTTCATATTGTCAAATAATTCCATGCTTCATTTTTAACCTTGCTTAATTTCTTTTCCATGTTGGTTTATTATTGTGTATCCTTTTGAATTTTAGTGGATTAAAAAAATGCAGGTTCAAAGAAAGATTTTTAAATTTAAATTTAAATTTGTACTTTTATATATATGAGTAGACTTGGCTCAGAAATGTTTTCACTAGAAGCAAAAGAGTACAACAAAAATTTACACAATATCCACCTGTAAGGACAACTTGTTTCATTTTGTTTGTGGTTTAATCTTGAACAAGGAATATAAGTCATATTGGTCTTCATCTCTTTAGAATGTAGCTATGCCATGACACACAACCAACTCCATGCACAGGAAACTATGAACATGAGAACAATAGTACACATTAGGATAATCCTGTGTGTAGGACAATGTCACCCTGACAAAGTGAGGAAACAGAGGAATGAAGACACCTCACTGAACTCTTAATGAGTTGGTTCCTTCCTTAATGAAGGAACAAATAACAGAATCACAGAATCATTTAATCTGAAGTTCTTTGAGTTCAACCTCCGACTGATCAACACCTTGCCAATTAGACCATTGCGCTGAGTCCTGTGTCCAGTTGTTTCTTAAAGACTTCCAGGTATGGTGGTTTCAACACTTCCCTGGGCAGTGAATAACTCTTTTCATGAAAAAAATTCCTACTGATGCCAAACCTGAGCTTCCCCTAGCACAGCTTGAGGCTGTTTCCTCTTTTCTTGTCTATATTTGCCTGTGAGGAAAGGCCAAACCCCTCCTTGCTACAATCTCCTTTCCAGTGGTTGTAGAAAGTGATAAGGTCACCTCTGAGTTTCTTCTGCCCCGAGCTAAACAAACCAGCTCCCTCCTCCACTCCTCATAGGACTTACTCTCAAAACCCTTTACCAGCTCTATTGCCCTTGTCTGGACATGCTCCAGTACCTTCACGTCTTTCTGGGAATAAGGGGTCAAAAACTGGACACAGGATTTGAGGTGTGCCCTCATCAGTGCTGAGCACAGAGGGACAGTAACTACACTGGTCCTGCTGGACACACACTTACTTTCACAAGGTCAGGGTGCCATTGGCTTTCTTGGCCACCTGGGCAGACCTTGCTCATCTTGGGCCAGCTGATGAACAGCACTCCCAAGTCCTTTGCTGCTGGGCAGCTCCCCAGCCACTCTGTCCCCAGCCTGTAGATCCTCATGGGGTGGTTTTGACCCAAGTGCAGGACCCAGTACTTGGCCTGGTTGAACTTCATACCACTGGTCTCAGCCTCTCCAGATTCCTCTGCAGAACCTTTCCAGCCTCCAGCAGTTCAACACTCACCCAGCTTGGTGTTGTCCATGAATTTAAAGACATTGCACCCGATCCCTTCATCCAGATCTTTGATACAGACATTGAACAGAACTGGAATCAAAACTGAGCCCTGGGGAATACCATTTGTGACCAGCCACTAACTGCAGTGATAACAATAGTAATATTGTACAAAACATGAAACTATTTTAATTAAAAGAAAACTAAATTGCTCAATTTTAAAATCTATTGAATCATTGTTTTCTTTAAAATACTTCATAGACAAAGATGACATGGAGAAAATTCCCAACTGAATTTTTTTAAACATAAACCAATTTTCAATTTTACATAATCTTTCTGAATTCACATTCTTCCGTCACATTGCCCTGATTAGGGGAAGGATTTCCTTCCTCATGACTGAAGCAATGAGAGTTAAAAGAAATAATATGCTAATATTGAAAAAAAAAAAGACAAGGAAAAATGTCCCTCTCTATCATTTACCATTTTTTTTTTTATTACTAATCATTTATAGAAAGTGAGATTTTTGAGGTTTCAGTTATTGTTTGAGGTATAAATGGTATCATGAGATGTTAAACCAGCATGCTTATTAAATATGAGCAGTCTAGATTTTCTTAAAACATATATAGTGGTAGTTGTGAATGTCAAAGTCCATTCAGTATTGTTTCTTCCATATATTTTCAGCAGCAAAGGTTTATTCAAGCCTTATTCTAAATGAAGGAAGACCAATAAAACAATGAAAAATACAGGTGGCTGTCACAACTGAACAAAAACTTCAGATTTTGAGATTCTAACAATATTTGTGAACTCCCAATTCAATTAAAAACAAACAACAACAACAACTTACAAAAATACTTTAAATATATAGAGCTCTGTTCTTAAAACTAAGACACCACAAAAAATACTTGTGTGATGGAGAGGAAAAAATTGGTTTAGAAATGGGAGAATTCTTTGAAATGAATTTGAGAGAATTATCTTAAGTATTTATAATATACTTCAGGAATTATCATGATGCTAGAATTTATTAAGCTGTGTTTTTTATTTAAAAATGGGCAAGTTTCCCAGGATTAAGAGGTTTGATGGCCTTGTTTAGTGCAGGCTTAACTGATGGCTTACAAGAGGATTAATGAAATGGAGAAGGGTTTTATGAAGTTATTTCCCTACCTATTCTCACAAGGCTGTGAATGCTTTAATTTATAGAGCTCCAGTTAATATTTGTAGAGTAAGAAATTAATTTATGGTAAAATGCCACAGTAATTGTGATCTTCTGCAGCTACTGAATCTCTTGGAAGAGGGGAACATCTGTTTTCTAAGGATGCAAAGATGTCAATATTTTGTAAATTTCTGACATGGTGCTACAGATACTATAAGATTTTTTGTAGATTGTTGCTTGAGAAGAGAGCGACAAAACCCTCATGTCTTCAGTAAAAATACTACAACTTTGACAAAAACTCAGCTAAGCAATCTGTCACCTTTATAATGAAACCTTTATCTTTGCTTACCTGGTTTAGGTTTTACAGTGACAGACTGCATCAGGCTTTGGCTTAACACAAGAGAGACCAGCACTAGGAAACAGCTCTGCAGCCAGACTGGCAGCAAGGAGCAGCACTGCCATGGTGTCTACGACTTTGGTAGCACTTATCTGTTCCCCCTGCACTTCAGAGGTTGGCTAGAAAAGACTACCTCCTTTTGCTCCTTTCAAGCCTTTCCATCTGTAACAAGAAAGCTTAGGAGGGGCTAAGTGATATGGTTCGAAGAAGGCTTTTAAAATAAAAAGAGAACGATGGGTGTTCAGTAATATGCAGATGTGAATGAAGAAGGGGGAAAAGTCCTTTCTGAGGCTTCAAAGTCACTTGCCGTTGACTTGAAAGCTTTCTACTTGAGAATGAAAAAGCTTCATGAGGAGGACATACTTCTTTTTCTTTTACTCTGATTAAACTTTCTAAAATGCTTTGTAAAAGTTATTTAGCCCTAGATGTAGGAATTATTAAAAGTCACAAGAAGCAAAAAATCCTCTAAACTTGAAAAAAATCTAATCCCCCTTAAGCAGCCATCCCTCTGAATAGGGATTCATACTGAAGGCTCTACGATCACCAAAGATGTATCAGCCATGTTACACAAGATTTCCTAATGAGAACCCAGTGAAATAATTGGCTGGTTTTAGTAACCTGGTGATTATGAGGCATAATTCCAAGAAATGCCATAACTTTGAATTCTGTTAAAGATTGCACAATCATTTGGATGGAGTACATAACAAGGCTGCGAGGCATCTATGGGGAGCTATTAAATAGTCCACTGTTGGAGTACTACTTTGCGGCAAATAAATTACTGAGTATAAACATGAAACCATGGAGACAGGGTTTATCTATATGCAGAAAGAAGCATGATGGGCTGTTAACTTTATTTTTCTTGTTAATAGTCAAGACATTAATAATAAGACCTGTTGTCTTCAGAGAAAAGTAATGAATGCTTTTATAATCGCTTCACACTAATAAGACAAAAAGTGTCGTCACGATAATAAATGTTGTGTTAGTCTGGGGATTTAAAAAAAAAAATTGGTCTGACTGGATTACACAGCAAACCCGTGGTACTTGGAAACAGCAGAAGAAAGAAGAAGAGAGCAGCAATGGCTTTTCTATCTAAAGGAACAGATCAGCAGAATGTAAATTCCATCTGACTGCAGGCACCATGGTAGTCAACAGTGGTGAGTAGAGTGCCATAAGACTGCCAGGTTCATGTGACAAATCCACATTCAGGCTTGGGAAAGAAAACCTGAAAGATAGATGAGAAGATTATAAAGACATATAAAAGAATCAGCAAATGTGAATGGACCAAACATAAAAATATATTGTGGCATCTCTTGTCTCTTCTTTTTCTTTAATCTAGGACATGATTGTAACTCTGGGAAGAGAAAATTTTACAAAAAGAACCCCTGTTAACAGGTGAGAGTTCAGGTTATAAATAAAGGCTCCTGAGATCAAGTACTCAGAAACATACCCTAAAAAGACTGAACAGCTCCTAGAATTCTGCCTGAAAAGATGAATAATAAATGCAAGGATTTTGGACAGCATCCAGTTTTAAAGAATTCTGAATTTTGTTAAAAGCATTTAAAAATAAGGACAATACCTCCAGGGACAGCCCAAGCCTGGATGTTTTCATTCCACTTGGATAAGTATTATGAGATATCTGATTAGTAATAAAAGTCATAATGTCCCAAAGACCAGAGTCAATGTGGAATACTCTATATCAGTATAGAACATGTAACGCCTCCAATCTTTAGAACAAAATAATAGCTGTATCATTCCTGGAAATTAAGCTAACAATTAGAAACTCTTCTGAAAAATATTGACTCCCATTCCAAGTACAAGCTGAACCTTTTACCTTCCATAATGCATACCAAGGCACACACTCCTGGAAAAATCTTATAATAAGCAAGAACTCATCTCCATATTTTTTATTTAAAAACAGATGAGAGGGGGAAAAAACCTCCAAAGTACCACAAGATTTAGACACAGTTTCAGATTCTAAAAAGCAAGCATGTCAATCTAGGCAAAACTGGACAGAAACTCAGGAAGGATTAGAGACATTACTAAAAATTTTCCTAGAAAATTATATTAGTATTGTCTGTTACTTTACAAATAGCTGTACAAACAGCTGACCTTTCTTATATTGAATAAGTAAATTTTTGCTCATTTAGAAGAACAAGAGAACTCCTCAGAGTTCTACATTTAGCCCAGACATGCAAAACTTTGCTGATGATTATTGTTTTACCACTTCATGAATAATGTACAATTTTCGACTCATTAACAGTTTGGAAAATGTGTTGGAGTTTTGGGTTTTTTTTTTGTTGATTTTTTTGTTTGTTTGTTTTGTTTTTAGAATTTTGGTTTTTTTGGTTAGGTTTGGTGTCTGGTTTTTGGGGGGATTTTTTTGCTTTGTTTTGTTTTTTGGGGTTTTTTTTGCTTGTTTGCGTTTGGGGTTTTTTTGTATTCTTCAGTCTTGTTTAACAATGGGATACTGAACCATACAACATTGGAAAGTTTAAAATACAGCTTTCTATTAGATTTCATTGGAATTTCCCACCAGGATCAAAATTCAAGATCCTAACAATTATGCTAGATTTGAATTTGTGATAAAATTAACTAGGTCAATTCTACTAGCAGTTCCTTAAAATTGTGCCTTGGCAATACTAGCATTTTAAAGAAGCTAATGAGCTGTATAGTAAGCCATATACATATGTGAAAGGAAGAGTTAGTTCATTAAAATCAATTATAAGGACTGAGTTAAGATATGGTGGCATTTTTGATTTACAGTACTTTTTTGACTTACCTTTACTGTGTTTACTCAGATAAATAAATACCCATTATATAACCCCTTCTATCAATGCTGTAAAATTCTATGAACTACAATAAAAACCAGTAATGATAAGCAATTAGTAAAGGCTAAAATAAAAAAATTCTATTCAACAATCAAACAAACAAAAAAAGACTGATATATCAAATTAATTTTTTTTTACAGTCTTCAATAGTTTTTTGGGTATGTTCTGATACAGTAAGTTTCTGTTGGATAGGCTGTTGACTTTTGGCATAACTTTGTAAAATTTTGGTGATCATCTTTGTTTAACATGTATGACATTCTAGAAAGTTGATTTTGAAGGTGTTTAACTTTTATAATGAGCTGGATGATGTGGATCAAACTGAGGTTCATGTAAAAGTAATGTATGGTATACAGCTGCATTATTTGAGAAGTTCCAAAGCTTATGAGAGCATATTTTAAATATGCATGCTACTTTGCATGTAAATTGTTTTTGCAGTATACCATCATCAGAGCTATCTCATTAAACTGTTTTGCCAAAATGTAGATTATAAATTTGAGACCCATGAATTCCCCCAGACTCCAGTTCAATAAGGACATGCCAATGATTTTGTGGGGCTGTGCAAGCTGATATTTAAGCATGTTCTGTGAAACTGTTTGTGCTTACCTTTAGATGTATGCCTAAGGACATGGCCAAGTAAGAAGCGCTAAGGACAAATAATGCACTTTTAACTGGGGATGATTTGTGAATAATACAGTGGAAGGACTCAGACTGACTTCGTTATTTTTGGGATTAAGCTTCATCAAGTTTTATGGACAAGAGGGATCATAGTGTGAAAACACATTGTTATAAAGCCTTTTTCTTGACTAATTAAGTTCAGACCAGCCATCTGTTATCTTGGCATAAATACAAGCCCCATGTTCTCATATATTAATGATAGAGGAAATTTAAGAGAATTAAATATTCCTTTACTTTTAGAGTGAGTCATAATATTGCTGTTTTGTCAGGGATTATTATTTTACATGCTTACTTTAACATTACATTCCTCTTAAGAAATATAATAACCCAGTCATTTCAATCATTGTAATATGGGCAACTCAGTCTTAGGGAAGTTTTACATTGAATAAACATTTAAATATTTTCACCATCGATGATCTTCTCAGATATTTTTCATTCAAATGTTTTATTCTTTGATTTGTATAATGCTGTAAATGGAGTTTTCAGTGAGATTCCTGGTGAGTCCTGTAGTAGTTCTATATCATTGTTTTATTGTGAAAACAATAACAACAGAAAACAATGTGGTGTTTAATGGGGAAGTGAGAAACCTCATCCATTTTTAGGTGAGAAAATATCAAGAGGAATTGTAACATTAACATTTTACCATTTTACCCTGATCGTGGATGGAACATAAAGTAGAGAAAAATATTGGTTGTATTTTGCAGGAGTCATGAACATATTTCAAGATACTTTACTGTATAAGAAGATTGGTGCATACCTTTAAAGAATATGTGGTTTACTTGCAATGCGAAACCCACAGATTTGCATTTAAACAAATATGCATGTGTTCATTAAGTTAGGCTATTGTGCCTGAATAATAGTACTTAGAGCTTCTTCTCAATCATGGATGCTTGTCTGCAGTATATGAGGAAGCAAATAGGCAACGTCTGGAAAACTCAGACTTGAAATGGCAGCATTTGTGAAATCACTGGGCATGAGAAATTGACATACAAAGAATTATTTTAATTCTGCTGTTTCACATGACCATAACAGGGAGAGTTTACACCTATGTGACACAATTCATCTAAGAAACAGTGTAAGTTAAATTATTGTTGGTACATTTCTTCACAGTTGTTCAAACTGGTGAAAGTACTCTCTTTCCTCACAAGAAATCATAACACATTCATGATACTATTGTTATCCTACAGAGAACTCTCCATCACTAAAATATATTTAGCATTTTTTTCTCATGTTTTTGTTCCAGCCATAAGCTTAGATCCTGTGTTAGATCCTGTCCACTTTCTTTGCAGCCCTAGCAATCCATAAAGTAGATGAGGAGAAAATAAGGCATATTTTTGACATCTTCTGTGTATTCATAATTGATGATACCTTAATTAGAGTCTCATAAAACAGATAGATATGTAATCCACTTTTCCCATATAGTGGTGGAAATCTGATGGATCATTACTATTGTAATCTCTTTTTTAACAGCAATCAAAGTTTTCCCTCACTTTCTGTCCAGCATTTGCATCTTACTGTGCTATTCCAAGTAGTTTGATGTATAATCTACCTTATCCTTGATCAAATATTAAAAAGGTTCTGAAAAATGCATTAGTGGTATAGTCTTACTTAAATCAGAAAGATAAGTCAATAATCATCATAAGCTACTGACATCAGAGAAGAACAGCTTCCAGGCTCTTGGTTTGAAACATGCTATCAATAATATTGAATGTTTCTTTATTCATTAATTTCTATCAGTCTGAAAGATAAACCCAGTGGTGCTATTTTTCTCAATGTACATTGCTGTAGTGTCATTGTTCTGATATCTGAGACTTGAAAGAAAGCTCTAGTGGGTAGTTCCAACTTTCCAAAAGGGGTTGCTGACATTATGTAATAATGATAACATTTATCTGGAAGTAGTTAGTATGCATACAAAGCAGACAATTTCACAATATTCCTACCTCAGCTCCAATGTTATTACCTAACAAAGCACAGTGAAGGTGCTTTCTGTAAGCAAATGTCTTCTTTTGCAGCATTGCTGTTGCCACCGTCCTGCTGTCTTGGATCACTCATGAAGTGCATTTTTTAGGAAAATATACCAAGTTGAAAAATGATGTGTCAATATCATCCATGCTCTGAATTTAAGGGGATTATCTTTGAAAGGTCTAAGTCATAGCAAAAAGCATAGCAATTTAGAATCCATAAGTTCATGTGGTCTCATCAGAGCAACTAAAGTATTAGACATACTGGCAGAAAGCTTTTGGAGCTATTTCTTAGATTAAAGTTGTTAGTCATATAGTAATTTCTAAATGGTAAGCAAACATGGTATCTTGCCAGACTGATCATTTAAACCAGTCGTGCACGGAATTATTATTAGAATCAAAGGTAATCTTCCTGAATTGATTTACTAATGACTTCTGGGGTAGAGTCATTTCTGGGTATGAATCAATAAATCTTTTTGTGTAAAGCGTATCTGATGAAGAAATATCTTGAAGGTCTTGGTGTTTGCCATTTCTGTCACAAAGAACTCTATGAAAATTTAGCAGGTGTAAGAGTATTTCAAACAGAAAAAGGGAAGTCAGTCTGCCATTCTTTTTGATAGTTACTTGAGAAGTGCTTATCTAAATCTTTCTGTGTTAGTTCTTACAGTTACTTTAGAGTACACTGTTCAATACAATTTATCACATACTTATGCAATGAAATATATTCCAGAAAAAAAATTAAGTAGGTTTTAACTACATTTCTTACCCATTAAAAGCCCTGAGTGAAGTCTGCCATCAACCTGTAGACTTGGTAGTGAAGGCACAAGGTTGGCTGTAATGGAGCAGCTGTCTGGCCCTGATGATGTTTGATACAGGGCTGTAAGAGAATCCCTGTGGAGAGTGCTGGGCCCCTTTCATTCAGGACATACATTTATCCTGAGCCACCCAGATGTGGTCCCTATCTGAGCTATGTTGCATCCATACCTCTGCTTCCCATTTATGTATCTTGTTCATCTATGCCAGACCACCCTGGATGGATTTCAGAGGCACATCATCACTGTGAATGTGTCTGGCAATGCCAAGACAGATAGCTGACCCTGAATACTGCTCTGCTTCTCTTTTGTCTGAGTACTTTACTGCTGTGCCCTTGTCAGTGACATCACTGCCCTGCCTGCCATGCTGCCACCCTGGGCTCCTAGTTTGCTTTCCTTTACAGATGAGAAAGATGTCAGTGTTGCCTGATACTACCTCCGGTATTATATCCTAATAATTTAAGATCCTGAACAGAGAAAAGTCCTGCAAGTGCATATTGTATTCATATGCACAGTAATGAAACTCTTCATTCTTTTTCTAAAGCAGTATCTTTTGCCTCTTTCTAGATTATAGAAACCTAAAGTACATGGCGTAGAATGCAGCCTTTGACTATTGTAAGTGCTACATGAATGAATACATGCAAGCTGTATAAGTTGTGTAATTCATGAATTAAGAAGGCTTCAGCATAGAAGTAGAGATCTTGTAGACAGAGGAAAATTAAACATAGAAGGATAGATTTTCAATGCCCACTGCAGAGGTAGAAAAAAAATTCAGATTAGATGAGGATCAGTCAAAGTCTGTGTTCATTAGGCAATGCAGCCTCCATTCCCGCCCAGGATCTGCATATTGCTCAATTATATAGGCAGAATAATACCTTTCCAAGGTTGGCAGAAACAGCTGAAATTCTGAAGAACAAAAGATGAGCAAAGAGAAACAGTGAATTTCAGCTAACATGCCTCCACTGCTGAAGTACAGCCAGCTGGAGGTAAGAAAAACCATGCTGAAGACAGGGATTAGACAATGACTGATAGCCTTGTTTGAGAGACAGATGAGATCAGTCTGACAGTTTCTGGCACAAATTGTGTTTCCTGCTGTACAGGCAACTTAATTTAATTTATGTTCATTTATGCCAGCTGGGTGTATCTTATTCTTCTCTTCCATGTGCTGTAGTTTCACTTTTAAAAAAATTATTATTATTATTTTCCTTAATGGCATCTCTACCTTTAGTGAAAAAAAATACAATTAAAAGACAGTTATTCTCTTAATCCATCTAGACATTTCTTTAGTTTTCCCTTTTGTGTGCTCAGTAAAAAAAGGAAAGCTTTATGTGTTCTTTATTATAGTTCTACCTGGAGATATGCAATTCAGACCACAAGCCAGTGTCAGTTTATTGACACTGACCTGTGAAATATTTCTTGTCCTGTTATCTCTCTGTTCTCCAGCTTTCTAGGTCGGCATTTCGTGTGACTCTGAAGTTATATATCAGCCAGCAGTGGGACTGCTGCCCCCTGTGTGCTGTACAGTAATGCATCAAGTATGCCATCATTAAGATAAATTATGTTCTTTTGTGAACGTTTGAGTCTGTATTTTTCAGTACAAAGAAGCAGCTGTGCTTGAACTAGAATTTAAGATAGTTCTTAAATGTTAGGAAAAAATTGATTACTTAGCACAATTTTGGCAAAGGAACTAAGAGGATTTGGGCACATGTTCTGTGTAACATGGCATTTCTGTTGTTAATACTGATGCAGAAATAAAATTACAGAAAAAGAAACTGAAAAAAAATAAATAGAGATAAGCTTTTTTTTTTTTTTTTTATAATTCCAGTTTAAACTAAAAAGTTACAACATGCTGGTAAATCTGCAGACTTTCAGAAAATCTGTTATGCTTTGATAAATGTCACTGGCCCTAAATCTGAGCTGTAGAGTATAAGTTCTGAAACACATGATTAGGGCTTGCATGTGACTTTTGTCTCATTCCTGTTGTAGTTGCTACGAGGTTTCATTCCCTTCACTGAGATTTAGATCAGACTCTAGAAGCAAGACAAACTTCTGTTAAAGTTTTGGTAAAAATATAAAGTTAGAAAAACTTCAAAGTTAAGATTTCTCACTACAGAACATTAGAGAGCTATTGGAAAAAACAAATTATAGAAGTAATACAAAAAAAATCCCTGCTCAATTCTCAGGGAACAATAAATAACACATGATTCAATAGGCTACTCTTTTATTATATTATGATTCTGTGAGACATATTAGTTTTCCAGCACACATTAAACTCAGTGTGTGATGTTTGTATTATGAAAGTCTGTCTGAAAAACATCCTTTGTAAAGTCTCAGTTCCAGCTTTGGTGGTTGTCACAAGATGTTCTAAAACATGTTTTTTCCCACCTCAACCTCCCTTTCACAGATTTCCTTCAAATTTCTTAATGTTTTACTTGCTTCTTTTTTGAATGAGTGCTTTCCTCTGTCCTTGCTAGCTGTGACTTTTTAACTTATGAATAAATTGAAATTTTTGTTACAGTGGAAGCACTCATTAAAGATTCAACAGGTGTGTATTTTAATATCTTTAGAATAAAATTAGTGTGTATGCATTTCCTCTTCTAAGACTTCTGATTTATCCTATTAGGTACATAAAAGTCATTGCAACACTTTAAAAACTTTGCTTATCTATTTGAAGGTTGAAAATAATTATCTGAGAAGGCAAGAACTGATTTTTGTTGAATTCTTTAGAGAAGATATCTACCCTACTTTTGTGCACATTTCAATTCAGTGTTACAAATTAAATTACATGAAAGGTGAACTTTGGGATTTTTTTTTCAGAAATGCCTGTGAAATTTAAAATACTCATTAGCTTCTCAAAAAAATAGTGGAGAAAGAAAGGAACATCAGTCTTGTTTAAAAAAGAAATTATAAAGTTCCTAAAAGTGATCTCAAGACAGCATGAAACATATTTTTGTGTGAATATGAAAAGGTGACAACATTAATTTTTAAGTGTTTTCCTTCCTTGTTGTGGCTTTCTTTGTGTCAATGTTTTGGTGGCAGAGATATACATATATATTTTTTAAAGCTGTTGGATGTGTCTCCCATCCTTACTTCTGAGTATGAAGACATCCCTAGGCTGAAAGCGAAGTAAGTATTCACTGATAGAGGATGTATTTGAATACTGACAGGCCAAAGTCCAAAAAAACCGATGCACATGGTTATGATGCCTTGTTTTGCTCTCCAGGCTAGTCTTGACAAATTTCTTCATATGATTAGAAACAAAAATATCTTCAGGTACCTTGCAGATAACTTAAAAAGAAGAAATAAAAAAGCCACTTATATAGGCTTATAAATATGGCCACAGCATTATACAAGATTCTGATGAAATAAGATCAGAAAGTAAAAGGAAAATAAGATAAAATATCACATGGGTATTTGACATTTGAAGCCTTCTGTATTACTCTGCTTTCACTAAAAACAGGCTTTCAAAGGAAAGTAAAGTAGATTTAATCAATTTTAATAACCTACCCGTTTTAGTGCCATGCACAAATTATTTAAAGTGGAAAAGGTATTACTTAGTACAAGATTTGTAAATAACCATTTGGCAAAATCCAGTGTACAGAAAGAGAAATATTCTCTAAAGGACATTATTGGTAAGACTAGCTAAGTTTCATCCTAGAGGCTGATTCAATATTTCCATTAATAACCCTATTGTCAAATGTTATGTTGCAGCAGGTATGATGGCTGCAAGTAGAATGAATTATTAGAGAGAAGGGAGAGAAAGTTTTTACCAAGAAACACCTTAGCTGAGGGTAAATAACTCAATACCAAAAATATGTGATGCAATTGTCCCATACAACTTTTGGATTTTTTTATTCCTATTTTTAGTTTATTTCTTGGTTCTCCTAGGGGGAAAAAGAAGACAAAGTCCTGACCTGCAATAAATAGATGAGGTTTTTTAAAAAAATAAAAAGCTTTTTTTGCTTTATAAATTTCTGATTTTAGCTTGGTTTTTTGGTTGGTTTTTTTTTTTTTGTTTTGTTTTGTTTTGTTTTGTTTTGTTTTGTTTTGTTTTGTTTTGTTTTGTTTTGTTTTGTTTTGTTTTGTTTTGTTTTGTTTTGTTTTGTTTTGTTTTGTTTTGTTTTGTTTTGTTTTGTTTTGTTTTGTTTTGTTTTGTTTTGTTTTGTTTTGTTTTTAAATTATCTCCCTGACAACCCTAAAAAATGGAAAAAAATCCCAAGATGATGACACTATTCTATTTTGAACTAGGGGCTTGAACCACTTTTTCAATCATTTTTGAACACCTATGAATCATATAGATTGTTACAGAATTATATTGGGCCCAAAGTTTTGGTGCCTTTATTCACAGAGGAAAATATGAATGTGTGACAGCTGGATTTTTTTTTTTTAATGCTATTAGTCTGAGGATGGAATCTGTGGACCATTACCAGCACCACTGATTGTGTTTCTGATGAATGAGGAAATCGGGAGATTTCTGATGGCCCCACACACTTTGAAAAGCTTGGATTTGGACTGGCAAGTGGGATGAATTGTGAGCTGCTTCATCTACTACATTTCAGCTGAGAATCTGGATTGTGTGATTTGCTTTGCTAGCCTCATATTAAGCCCTTAAAAATTACTAGATTCATTGAATTCAGGAAGCATTTTTACAAATACATAGATGCTCACTTTCCTAATTTGTTTTTCAGTTCAGGATTTAAAGTAATAGAAATGAGAATCTAACAGATTGGTTACGTCTTTTTATCTTTATTTTCATAAAATGTATGAATATAATGAAATAATGATATCTCTTCATGTCAGTGCATTTCCATAATTTTTTTCTGCTGATGTGTGGTACAGGTATATAAGTGGACAAGTTGAAGGGATCCTGTTCCACTTCAAGAAATCTTGAGATGCAGCATCAAGATCATGCATCTAGAAATGATAATTTTAGAAATTAATAAAAATATACTTCTAGGAAAACTGAATTTTTTTACTAACCATTGTTTTATATACAGTTATAATTTTTTTTTCCAAAACATTTATCATATTTTCACAAGTATCACTTTCCCAGAACAATTTAGCAGCTTTTTTTTTGTACAAAATATTTTCTACTAAGAGAAAGGTGTAAAAGCAGAACTAAGGAAATTCTTTTACCTAGGTATAAGACTTACTAGAGTGATGAAACAAAAGTCTACATTATTATTTATCATGTTCTCTCAGCTGCCACATTAAGAGATTTAAATCAGACATTCCATTAAATATTATCAGAAAGTAAAACTTATTTGGGCATTTAAAACTAAAGTAAATATTTTTAGATCTGGCATGTTGGACAATTCACATTCTCAAAGAATTTTGAGTGTTACTTATGTAACCATAGGAAAATTGGATGGAGGAACTGAAAAAAAGGATTTTTTCTCAAATGGTAACTTGCTAGTGAAGAAATTAAAGGGCATTACAAATTTATTACAATTTTCAAAGTGGAAATGGTACAAAGATGGGAAAATACTGGCTATTTTGAAAGAGAAGGCAAGAAAAAATCTAACACTGCAGTAAGGTCATATGACTCAAAGATTGTGAAGGCAGCTGAATACTAAACTGTGACATAGAAAGAAGAAGAAGAAAACAAAAGTTTAAGATAATCAGAAATATTTAATTGAACACAACCCAAAAAGAAGCTGCAGACATCACTTCATGTGTCACTGTGCAATTTTTGTGTTTTGTCTCCTGTCTTGCCTTAAGAAAAATCTCACAATATGGGTTTTATGTAAGCTAAACTCGTATCTGTTTTCTCATGAAGCTCCAAACACATATAAACTGTGTTCATGTGTGCAGATTTTTGCATAGTGAGACAGCTGAAAGCTTAGTGTCATTTATCTTGCACCGGTAAATCTTACATAAAGCGACTCTGGGCAATTAGCAGGAGCAAGTTTAGTGCTAAATGATAGGAAGGTTCTATTATTCACTAAATAATTATCTGTTACTATAAAATTCTGCACAAATTAATGAAGGACTTGAGGTAGCATATACTGTTTACAGGAATGTGTAGTGATAGCACACAAATTGAAAGAAAGTAGGTTTAGGATAGACATTAGGAAGAAATTCTTTACTGTGAGGGTGGTGAGGCACTGAACAGGTTGCCCAGAGAAGTTGTAGGTGCCCCATCCCTGGAAGTGTTCAAGGTCAGGTTGGAGGGAACTCTGAGCAATGTGGTTTAGTGGAAGGTGTCCCAACCCAAGGCAGGAGGGCTGGAACTGGATGATCTTTAAGGTCCATTCCAACCCAAGACTTTATGTGATTCTATGATTCTATTACAGCAGTGTTCTTAAATTGCACTTGTGGGCCAGTAAAAAAAGTAAGAAATATTTTAAATTCTAGTTTAAACATTTTCTTTATACAGTCTGCATAAAACCTACAAGAAATGGTAGAGAATAGCCAATACCTAAGCAAAACTAAAGAACACCACATGTCAAATGTGGCTTGTTAGTAAGTGAACAGTTGTCTTGGTTTGTCTATATTTCTCTGTGTGATGTAAATTTAGCACATGTAACAGTACTTGCCAAGTCCTGGAAACTTTTAAGCAGTTTTCTGTGAACAAGGAAATAACTTAGGGAAAGGATTTCTGCTTTTTCACATTAAACTAAATCCAGCCATTTTGTATATGAGGATTGGGAACTACATCCAAAGAAGTAAAGGTCCTAAGACCGTTCATTAGCACTGAGGAAAACTGGCACAAGAAACAATGCACACATGCAATTAGCATGGAAAACAGATGGCTAGATGCAAAATGTTTGCTAAGGACAGTCACTCTGCCATGCTGACTCCACAAAGTGGTGCTGGTTTGGGGGAGTGCTGGCTAGCTGGGCTGTAGCCCAGTTGTAGCATCTATCCAACGCACACAATGATGCTCCAGCTTTGGGATCTGCTAATTTCCTGATTCAGACAAGTGCAGAGTCCCTCCTGATGGCACCTGCTCACCTGACTGTCATTAAAGGAGACAGAGTAAACACTTTTCTGGTCACTATCATGTATCTAACGCAGAGTATCGCACAGGGCTTTTGCTGATGATGCCATTCCATTGAATGGAAATACGTTACTCAACAGGTAATATTTACAGCAGAATCTGGCAGGTTTTTTTCAAGTGACCTGTACCATTGTAAGACATTCTAAATGTTGTAGTTCCAATTCAAAGATTCTAACCCCTTCTATAGGGTTACAGTGCTTTCAAAGAACTAAAGGAGGGACATAAACTCCAGAGGAAAAAAGTGGAAAAGAGTACTTGGTTTAAAAAATATCTTTTTAGATGAAGGTCTGGACAATATATGCACAGATGGACAGAGTGAGGCTTGTATTAGGATTTTTAAATTAAACTGACATTTGTAGGAGAAAAAAAAAATAGCAAGACTTTAACATGTGTTTTCCTACTAAGGTATAAATTATGCAATATATAAAGTCCTGATTCTGTTAGACAGAAGTAACTAAATAAATAACTTAGATCTTTTTTAAGTTCTGAGCATTCATGCACCATAAACTGTCTAATTATAATAATTTTTTTTACTCTCTTTGAAGTCATTGATAAAATATTCTTGCAAGATTTGAAAGAGGAAAAATAGAAGGTTTAAATTTTTCAGCAGAGCAGACATTAATTTTCTCTCAGACCAGTAATTGTAAAAATACAATTCTGTTTCATCTTTAATACAAGGTAGAGAAAGGGAAAGTGAATTATCTGCCTTAGCAAAGAGATTGCTAGTACTGAAATTACTGTCTTCTTGCCGGTATAAATTTGCTGTTTATTAATGTTAACACATGGTTTCAGACTTACATGATGTACCAGACAAGAACTGATACGATTGTAATTTGAATTTCTGCTGCAACCCATCATATTAAATTACACGAAAGGCTGGTGAAAAGTTTCATGTTGGCAGGTAACCTGACACACATAACAGCGTCATCCACCCAAATCTATTTGCTCTGAAAAATTCATTAATTCATTCCTTATATCTAAAAGAATTATCTCCATTTTTTTATCTGTGAGGAACCCCACCTCCTGCCTTCTTCCACATACTTCCCAAATGCTATTGTGCTTCTCCTGTGAGATTGCAGAAATGTCTGTGAGGCATGAAGACACCATGTAAAGGCACCATACTCCCTTCCTCTAACTCCTCTAGCTTTAAGGGCAGCAAAGAGTCTGTGGTAGGCATTTGAGGTAAAATTGCAAGATAGCTGCAGGTCTCCCATACATATCATAGGGAATTGCATGTACCAGAGATTTTCCATCAGGGTGTCCCAGTTGCCTGCTTTGAATTTTGACTCTATGGACAAGGAGAAGTCGGTGGGACAAGGAGGAAGTGTGACAATGGAATCGGCTTTGCTCCTTTATGTTCTCTTCACACTCCCAGATCACAGCTGAAAGGAGACATATACTAATAGAGTTTCAGAGATTGTCGTTGGCACCTCTTCTCCAAGGGAGAACTATCTGCTAGGACACTCACATTCTCCAGAGCTCAGTATGATCCCATGAGGCCAGGATAGACAGGAGCTGAACAGGGGAAGAAGTTCTTGCCTTTTGAGACAAGAAAAAGGCATGCAGAGTAATGCACAACACAAGAAACATCATGCATAAGAAATATTTGGAAACTTCTTCATATTGGCTCAATACATGTAAAAAAAAAACCCCTCTTTTTATTATTCTTCCTTTCAAATTAGTCTTTACAAATGCTTTCAAAATATTTTTCTTCACAGCTATTTTATTATTCCTGTATAATTCTCATATTTTCTTGCTAGATAACAGCTACATCAAATTATTTTTACTTATGTCTCTTCCATTACTTTTCTGAGCCCAAACCATCAGACACCAGAAAAATTCATCAGAGATGAGGCCTTTTGATACACAGGTTCCATTCAGGTGACCCATTTTTCTGCATGATTTTGAGTGTTGAAATTAAATACTCTGGGTTCCCTGAAATATTTCTCAGAAAGAGCCTGCCATTTGTTAAGAAAAATAAGTCTCTGCATGTCCTCTGCAGTATATTTTACACTTTTCCAAATAATTCTTCAGCAGAAGAAATTAAGCCATTTGGTGGAATGATATTTTTATATCTTATACATTGTGCACAGACCATAGAAATTGTTTTAGACATCATTATTAGCCCTATAACCACACATTAATGTAAAAGAAAGACCAATTTACTTTTAACCACAGCCCTTTTTTATGTGTAAACAGGACAAGTAAAATCTTGTATGATCAAAAGTATCCACACTAAGTTCCTACAACAAAAAGAAATGAACATCCTTAACTCCAGAGATAAAAATTCTTTTTTATAATGATAAGTTGTTCTGGATTACAATAAAATCTTCTAGGAATGGAAAATATAGAAAATTTGGGAATCAGGTTTGTCCATTGGTGGAAGATCTCCTAATACATATATGTCATGATTTTAACCATTGTTTATTCTACATAATTTACATTAGCTCCCTCATAATAGTGGCAAACTGAGTTATTTATTATCTTTACCCTTACAGCAAAGGCCGATTCGCTAACTTTATCTCAGTTCTCATTTTGTGCAAAATGTGAATTTCACATTTACATTTAATGCTGCATTGCCAATAAATTTGGCTTCACAGTTTGAACTAAATGAGCTACAAAGTTCCATGGAAACTCAGAGACATTTTTTATAGAAATACATATTCTTTTTTATTATAATTTTTCTTAAGTTCTACTGAAGAAAAAAAATCAGATTAGTACTGATCCCTTGAGATGTCATCATTTTTATTTACAATTCTAGTTTCATCTAGAACTAGATTTTTTTCTCTCTTATAATTGGCATACCAACATATTTTTATTTTATTCTTATAAATCTATTTAGAGTCACAGTAATTCACTGACTGCAGTTGCTGAAGCTGCTGCAGTATCTGTCTCTGAATCACAGCTACTAGCAGTGAAATGTTCCAAATTATTCTGCAAACTGTCAAGTTCTTTAACAGCACATATATTAAATATTTTGAGCTATTTCACTAAATTGTTATTAAAAAAAAAACAAAACAAAAAATCCCTTCCGAAATCTTGGCATATTCTCTAAACTCTGTAGCTATTTTGTGAGAAAATGGAGCTCTTGTGGTAGGGAAAGTAGAGAAAGGCTGCATAATTAATTTAACACCCCAAACCCTGAAATTGTTTAGCTGAACAGAACAGAAATAAGTATACAAAAAATCGATGCCAATGTTTAAAAATGTAACTTATTATAAAATAATCCTGTGTCAGTAAACCAGCTTCTGCCTTTAATGGTACCTATATAATGGAAATACATTTCAGAAAGCATCAGCTTATCAGTAAATGTACACAGATGGTCCCTCTATTTACCATCAGTTCTTTCACTGACTCCCCAAATAGCCTGAGGAAACTGCATTTACTAAGATCTCCTCAGATAGCTGTAGCAAGCAGAGCACTACCCATCAGTATCAGAATCACAGTCCTCTCTTTCATATCATATTTTGAGCACATCCAGTAATCTGACCTGTCACAGGCGCCAGCCAAGTGGAAGTGACAGTGAATGACAGTAACAGACCAAATAAGATGGCTGCCAGGAGTGCAGAGAGACCCAGGGACCTCAATCAACTGAACCACAAATCCATTAAATGATTTAATTTTGTGTATCCAACTGTGGGGCAATGTTTACAGCAGGAGAGTAAAATACACCCACAAAAAATAAAAGCGTGTAAAGGAATAAACTGAGAAATAAAAATACTCTGAGGAGAAGTTAATGCTTGATTGGTCCCTCTTTTGGAAGATGTTACAAGCTTTATATGCACAAAGCATACACCGTTCTGTAATATGACCTCACATTTTAGAAGATGATTCACAAACGAAATCAGTTTTGACTGGTAACGCAGAAAGGTAAAACGACACCTTCTTCCATGAAAGAAGACTAGTCAACTTGAGTTTTGTTTGACTGATTTTTTTTCCCTATCACTCCCATTTTCCGTCTGGTGCTGCAGTGGCTGAAATGCAGAAAGAATACATTTTAACTTGGATTAAGGGTACAGTTTTACTAATGCATACTTATTTATTCCAGGCTCAATCTTGTATTTCAAATGAAACCTCAAAAGCAAAACTGGTAATAAAATATATATATATTTTCATGTTTATCTTTTTAGATATTGTAAAATTATAATTTTCTATTAATCCTCTCTATTAAAGGATAGTTTGGGTCGTTCTATACTAATAATTTCAAATGCAGTTAAATTTAGTATGAAAATCCCTAAGTCCCAGAATAGATAGTCCACAATCCTAAACAGGTCCATCTGAGCATCTCATAAGGCGATGAGGGGAAGATCTGTTGTCTATTTGCCCTGTCAACAGCATGATTTTGATACATTATGAACTTGGGAATTAACTCATAACAAAGTAGGCTGTTATATATAATTTATGATTAGGCACTATTCATTCAAACACATAAACTGCTTGTAGCTGAAAAAAAAATCTTAAAGAATACATGAAAATTAGAAAACATATTTTGAGTTTTGTTTTGTTGTTTGTTTGCTTTGTTTTGGTGGGGTATTTTTTTTGTCTGTGTGTTTGTTAGATAGTTAGTTAGTTTGTATTAAATCTGCATAGGAAGCAAGATACTTTAACTAATATTAGCCAGATGTGCCTAGTTGAAAAGAAAGTCAGCATGTTACTCTTTCATAATTCTTTCAGTTATAAGAAAGACCAGATCAAATACACACTATGCAACTGAGAGGACTCTACATAGCACTCCAGACAACAGAATATTTTAAGGCTAGAGACATTCATTAGGCGATATTTTAACAAAGCCTCTGTAAAGCTACAAAACTGTGTGATCACACTATATAACACGTGCCTTTGCTAATAAGCAGCACCTTCTTCCCAGTGTAAACTCACGACTACATCAGATCATTAAATTCACTGAATAACAAAGGTAGGAAATTTTGTCCGCGAAGTTCTGCCTTTAGCAAAGAAACTTGCAGATTTCTTTCTAACTGTTCATTCTTTTTAAACTATTTCATTACATGAAGGGGTTTTAATTTTTACTAAGCAGCTAAAAAAACCCAAAACCCAAACCAATCAATCCTTATAAGAATAACTTCTTGTTTTGGATTGACCAGATGCCTCACTGTCAATAAAAGAGGTCTCAGTCAGACTTCCTTACCTATTGAAAGAAATTGCATGTCGCTTTGATCTGTCAAATGGCATTCTGTGCTGCCTTTTCATAATATACCACTAAGTCAAAACATATATTTCTAATAGACACATTTCAATTGTTTTGAATGCAGGGCAAAAGTAGCCTTCTGGGGACATTTTACTGGATTCAAGAATGTGCTGCTAATTTATTAGTCTATGCTAATAAATAGCTATAAATAAATTTATAGGTTTGAGATGAGCTCTGAAATGTGCTTTGAGGGATAAAGACAGTACAATCATTTGTAATTAAAGAATAGTTTTTCACTCCTTTTTACTCAGCCATAGGCAGATATGGTGGTTCCAAGGCTTTTCCTTAACTCTCAACAGCAATGCCAGTAATAGTAACAGGCAACCAGACCTTGAACAATTCTTACAGCACTGAGTGCATCACACAGTTCTTTAACTTGAAATGGGACAAAGATCACAGGCAAGAAACATGATGGGTTTCAGTTCGATTCTTTTCAAACACAAAAGAATGTAGGAGGATAGGGGGACTTTTCCTCATGTGTTCTATCTGTCCAGTGCAGCTGAACATACTGCCTCATATTTTTTTAATTTATCTGAGTATATGCATCTACACATGGGTATTCTTATTTCACCCTCACTGAAAATTTTCCCTTATGCAAAGGACAGCTTTTTATTGTCCTAGGGTAAAGGAAGGGAGGAAGG
>VYXF01005311.1:119177-143823 GCA_013397295.1 Polioptila caerulea | reverse complement strand
GGAAGGAAGGAAGGAAGGGGCGGAAGGGGCGGAAGGGATGGAAGGAAGGAAGGAAGGAAGGAAGGAAGGAAGGAAGGAAGGAGCTACCATAGTAAACTGAGGGGTTTTTTTTTCCAAAGAATCATATGGAAGTTTCTTACTTATTTCTCAAAGAAAATTCGGCAGTCTTTATTATGATAGCTAATTCATGTAAAGCTGAAAAAACTGCTCAGTTCTATGGCAGAACTGCAACTTTTTTACTTGCTTCTAGTTTGAGGCAAATACTGCCCTATTTCAGCAAGCCATGTGGAGTGTATCATTACGTGCAGAAACACTTCTGTTCACAGAATTTTCTTTTTCAATACCAGATTTGCTTGTGTGTTTTCCTTTTTGTGGAACTATAAATTATGTCCTCAGAATGACCATTTACACTTTGATGCATACTAATCAATGTAAACATGTAATTTTATAATTAATTCAGAACTAATTAGCAGTAATTAGATGTGTCTGTCAAAAATATCAGCAGTAATTTAGAGTATATTACTTGTCATTCAAATATGTTTTAAATAAATTTTGATAGCATTTCTGGCTCCAATTAACAGAACATCAGACGCTTGCAGCCATTTTCGTGGATGTTATTCTAACAGGCAAGGAAGGGACTATATGCATATTTATGTAAAAATATTTCCAACTGTGTTGCTAATATTATAGCAGCTTGAATTGAGAAAAGTACATTATCCTCATGCAGCTAAATAGTAAATAGTTGACCTAGAAGTATATTAGCTAGTGAGGGAAATCGATACACAAAACACTTGATTAATGCCTAAATCAGATTTGGAAAATGCAATTTCAATTTCTCTTTTTTTTTTAAAAATACAACTCCTATGAAACTACTGATTTTGTGGTTCATAAATCAGTACCTAATAGTATCATAAAATTTGAATTTCTGTAGCTGGTATAAAATTTTAGGTGCAAGGAGAGCAATGGAGTTGTACCTGGATTAGTCTTTGAAGGATATTTTTCTAACCTGTTATAGATATTGAACTCAGAATTTGATCCATGCCATGTTAAGGTTAGAGACAGAGCTTCATCAGAATTATAAATAAATGAGAAATACGGCAAGGACTGAGCATATACAGTTTTTCTAGATTTATACTGGCTCTATCTATATCTATCTATACAAGATAGATAGGTTCTGTCAGCTACTATTCTGACTAAACATCTAAAAATAAAGCACCTCTTCAACAAATAAGTAAACCCAACCAGCTTTTTCAAAGAAAGGAATTCCAAGGAAGTGAATCCTTTTCCAAGGGATGGTAGCAAAGTTATGGGACAGTAGGCCATAGAAACCTTTCTAATCTGAATTGACCCAATGACATTCACCCATCATCCATTTTCATTGATGTTTGTCCAAAAGACTCTGTGAACAAAGAAAACAGATTAAGAAGTGATTCCTGGGTTCAGAACCCATGCTCTAAACAGGATAGAGATGGAATGCATTGGGTCAAATTTAAGATCAGAAACACTGCTAGTTTATGGATGCACCAGCAAATTCTGCATGGAACTACACTGCTAAGAACACTTAAGGATAGAGCTCAAAAATCAAAAGAAATTCATCCCAAAAGGCATCTTAAATCTCTTTCCATATTGGACTTTTTGAAGGGGAATATGAAGCCAGCTTTACAGGAAAATAGCAGACTTTATGCACCAGAACAAGTAAATTATTTTGTACCTGAGAGTGCACTCTTTTCTGGATATCTCCTCTCCCACAATCTTTCCAACATTTTCTATGAAATGACAAAGATTTGTTTTCTGACCATTAAGTCATTAATGAACATTAGACAAATCAGGAAGGCAATACCCTTTTAGATAAGACAAAACAGTGCCTTCCCAGGTAAAGAAATTTTCAAGACTTCTTCCTGAGATTATACCAAATGTTATCACCTATCAACGCAGAATTATAGGGGGTTTTGTTTGGTTTTTATCATTTTTTCCTGAAAAAAAAAAAAAAAAAAGAAATATTTTGGGGTTTTTTTCTGTCTCTGTGGAGTCTACAATACACTAGAAATTTAGATTAAGTAAATGCTGTGTTGCTAGGTTTATCATAAATCACAAGAGCAAAATAATACACAATCCTCTAATTTCAACGCTGACATGAAAAGCCCATGCTTCTCTTCAGGTATTTGTGTCCATAAATGTCCATAAAACATGAAATCAGCTATTGAAGGATGACCGTGACCTTGGAATATTATTGTTAGAAGCTGCATAGAATCTGGGAGAAAGGTATTTCCAGAAGTAAAAAATATATTTCACCCAAATCTTTAAGCATTTTTTTTTACTACAGATTCATGCTAGCAGTCTGCGTCTTTAAAAGCACATTCTCAAACCCCTTCATCATTCTTTTTCCAGATTTGAATGAAATATTTGCTTAAATACTAAGGCAAATTAAAAGAAATGCTTCAGGGAAAAAAAGAAAAAAAGATAAGCAGTGTCTTCTAGCATACAGTCAAAAAAAAAAAAAAGTATATCAACCAGTTTTTTTACACATATTTCATGAACTTATCTGATAAACAGTAATAAATCCCTAGAAAATGGGTCAATATAACAATGAGACCAAAAAAGAAACCAGGACACATACAGGTTATCATAACGTGCTAGGTTTTTCACAGATTACTTACATACAAAATTCCTGGTTTTCAGAGCTTGTAAATGATAATATCTTAGGGCTTTGATTTATTTTACTTACCATGGAGTTCTGAGAACTGAAGATGGTGCTCTATGAAAGGATTTTTATTATTTTTATCCCTTTCCTATTTCCTCATATTGATAAAAATGGTAAAATGAAATGCATGACAACAGAACTATGTTAAGGAGAGAAGCTCATCTTAAGCTACCTATTCCCTTGATCAAAAAAGAGAGGAGCATGACTTAACACTACTTTCCAGGAACATCCAGCACGGAACATTTTCCTAGTTTATTGTCTGACTATTTCTCCATTTCTTGCTATTTATTAAAGAAAAAATAATCTACATCTTCAGGTAAAAAATTATGATCCAGCAAGCTAATTACCACAATGCCTACAATTTTTTAATAAAACACATGAATGTCTACACAATTGTATCTTGGTGCAATTAATAGATTAGACACATATTCCATCTTCAAAACATCAATGCTGCTATGGTGGTAATAGCTGTTTTGAAATCATTGTTTAGTGACTGCATCTCATGGTGTTTATTTCATTAAAATTTGAGTATTGGTATGATACTGATGTTTTTGGCTTAGAACTAATTTAAGCCTAGTGGAAAATCTCCTTTTCTCTCTTATTTTATTAACTTAGGAGAAGACCATGGATCAATCCATCTTCAAATTGTGGTGAGAGGAGTCACTGCCACATTGCTGAGATTGCACTGATTTTCTTCATTCATTCTTAGCCCTGTGCTACACAAAGGAGAAGAAATATTACTACTAAAAGAACCTCTGCAGACTGTTAGCTGTCATGACCAATGAGAAAAAAATGAATGGTGTGTGGGAACTGGTAACTGATGGTGGTTAAGCCGGCGTCCTCACTCAAGGCAATGCTGTGTCAGGGATTGATGAACAAGCTCCTGGAGGGAGGTAACAAATCCACACTGTGGCGCAGGGTAGAGGTAGGGCTCTCTGCAGAGCAAGGTTTGAGTTGGGTTAATTGTGTCTGCCTTGACCAGCAAGTGAGGATACAACATGAGCCTAATCCAGTTGTCATGCTTTCAGCTCAGGAGCTAAGACCTAAAGCAAAGTCAACGTATCCCTGAACACACTGCTGCATTCACAGTGTTGTCGTCTTCTTACAGTCTCAATATGTTTTTTCTGACCAGAAACACTTAAATTTACAGCTCTGAGCCACAGATCCTTCCCTGTGGATGACAATGATAGAGACAATATTAGAACTGGGTTTTCCACCCCATCATACTCTGTTGCATTTTAGTTCCCTGTTTCTGTTATTCTCCTATTGTGCAATTATGTACTGTATAAGAAAATGGATTTGGATGAGGGGATCAAGTGAACCCATAATGAATTTTTTATGACACCAAGTTGTGTGGGAGTGTTGATCTGCTGGGTGGTATGAATGCTCTGCAGAGGGATATGAACAGTCTGGAATGATGGGACAAGGCCAATGGTCCCATCTTCAGTTAAGTTCAATAATGTGAAGTTCCAGATCCTGCACTCGGGTCACAACAATCCCATCCAATGCCACAGCCTGGGGAAAAAGTGTCTGGAAAGCTGTGCAACAGAAAAAGACCAGGAGATGCTGGTCAAAAGCTGGCTGAACACAATCCAGCTGTACCCAGGTCACCAAGAAGGCTAGCCTGATCCTGGTTTGTATCAACAATGTTGTGTCCAGCAGGACTAGAGCAGTGAATGTTCTCCTGTGTGCAGCACTGGTGAGGACACATCTTGAATCCTGTGTTCAGTTCTGGGCCCCTGGCTGAAGGACAGACATTGAGATGCTGGAACATGTCCAGAGAAGGGCAATGGAGCTGGGGAAGGGTCTAGAGGGAAAGTCCTATGAGGAGCAGCTGAGGGAACTGAGTTTGCTTAGCCTGGAGAAAAGGAGGTTCCGGGTGCACCTTACTGGTCTCTACAACTGCCTGAAAGGAGATGGTAGCCAGGTGGGTATGGCTTCTTCTCACTGGCATCTAGTGACAAGACCAGAGGAAATGGCCTCAAGCCATGCCAGGGGAGGTTCAGGATGGGCATCAGAAAGAATTTCTTCATTGAAAGGGTTATGAAGCACTGGAAGAGTCTGCCTAGGGAACTGGTGTAGTTAAAATTCCTAACATTCAAGAAATAACTGGACTTGGCATTTTTGCTTTGGTTTAGTTGTAAGGTGGTGTTCAGTTGAAGATTGAACTCAAAGGTATTGGAGTTTCCAATCTTCATGTTTCTATGAATCTATCAAATTATTTGAAATAGTCAATGAATAATTATTTCCTATTACATGTCCCTAGGGAAGCAGTGATAGCATTGGTACTTTCTATAATGATAATCTCAGACCAAAGGTCTTCATCTGGATCAAGATACAGATTTGGTATTCTATGTAATTGTATCCTGCTCAGATACTACTGAAATAATTTAAATATGGATCTAAACAAAACTCTCTTAGTCCCTCCTTCCATCAGACAAAGTATCAGTCCAATACCAAAGTGTTTTCCTCTTGCTCCCGAACACCTTGACTTTGGAACTAAGATAACTAATGTGAAAAATGTCAAAAAGTGGGTAGCCTTTGATAAAATACAAAATCTGCTCTTAGGGTGCCTTCTCATGGCCACAATTCTCTTTATTATGTATCGTATTCTAACAGGTTTATTTTCAATGTACAGAGCATTTTGTTTAACTGCATGGTAAACCACCAAAGGAAGTCTAGCTTCCTTTGAACCCTTTCTGGAGCCAAAAGCTTAAGCCTAATTATAAATTTCTATGCTTTTTATTTCCATTTGGAATTCTCCAACTATTATAATTAGGCTTCCCCAAAGGTCAGAGAACATTAACAATCTGGGCACAGTCTGGCTTTTTGAAGTGCTCAGAAATCGACTATTAATGGTATTTGAGGAAACATAAGAGAAAACTAGCTGCCCTGGCTAGCATAGAATAATTAATAATAATAGCTATGTAGTGATGACATATCCAGGTTAATTGCATACTAATTAAAGGCTATAGTAAAGCAAATTACTGTTTGCATTTGAAATAATCGCTTGTGGCCACAGTAACTCATAGAAATGTTCTGTATCCTCTTGGCAAGTTCTCAAATGGGAGTGAAATTAATTTGAGACATGTACACATGATCTAGTTTGAGAAGTCAAAAGTTTTGAGAAGCTTTCTGCAGTGAGAAAGTGATAGTCATTAATGAAGTAGAATTTGATATGATTTGAAGTTCTGAAAGAGTGAACGAAGAGAGTGGCTGGCAGAACTGGGAGTCAATCAAAAGATAATTAATGGACAGTGCAGAGTATGAGGAGCTATTCAGCATGAAGAATCGAATCTTTACTTAGGGGCAAACAAGGAAGGAGCCAGGAGGGGAGTCCCGCAGTGAGCTATTTCTGGATGTTTAGAAATGAAATTAAGGAGCTTGTCATTCGGAGGATGACTGACGGAAAAGAGAGTGCTGGCCAGACACGAACTGTGTAAGATCTTGACGCTGTTCAGAAAACTAGTTGGAGGCTTTAGCTTGTGGGTTTTTTATTGTGCTGTGAGTGAGATAAAGTGAATGGGATAACAGACTATTTCTAGGGAGGAAGAATGTCCAATACAGTGAGTAATCAAAAGCTAAACAAAACTTCTCATGTTAATAGAAATGGGGAAATAATAAGGATGTTCAGAAAGACAACATTCATTCGAGGCACTACCAAGAACATAGACTAAACATAGGTTGCTATCCCGGGTTTCTCCTGTGTCTGATTCTTATACTTTGGCCACACCCAAACTATACCCAGTCCTTTGATGGGAGGGAGCAAAGAAATATTGGAATAGAGAGAAAAGAAGAATTGAATTCACAACTCATGGTTAGGTTCAAGTATAGCTGAAATTTAAAGAGTTTGGTTTTTATACAGTTTTATTTAGAGAATAATTCAATAGAGAATCATAGAGTTTAAAAAACAAAACAAAACAAAAAAAAAATAGCAAAGAAATGGTGACCCGGTTAAAAAAGGAAAACCACTAAAAAATAAGTCTCACTTGTGCTCAGTTTTAGCCTACAGGCTCTTTGACAGGCCTCGAGGACAAAATCTCTCTCCCAGAACCTTGCTAGAATGCATAGTCATGTAGTTCCTCTGCTGTAATTAAAGTGGGACTGAGTATTGTCTCTAAAATAGTAAAGGATTTCAGATGGGATTTTCCTGGAATGCCTCATCCTGGAAAAGATATTAACAACACTTCATTGTGGATACAGATGGAATGAGAGGCAGTTAACTCCCTTCTTTTGTTAACCCTGAAATTCTAACTTGCTTTCTTTTGCACATAATGACAACTCTTAGAGATCACATATATGTGTGGGTTTTAATATTAATCAAAACCAATCTGTATATCAACTGTTTTCTAATGTGTATTTTGTTATTTGATTGAATGAAAAATATAATAAAATAATTTAAAATTATTCTGTGTTACACTGGAATAAGCAAAGCAATACCCAGTTGATTAAGAAGTTGTGAATATTCTGATTAATATATTACCTGATTAATATATTAGAAAAAAAAATGTGGCTAGTTTTCCAATTCTTCTAATAGAATGTAGTCTTCTAGTATCTCTTCTAATGAGCAAAATAGTTAATCCAAGCCAAGTTTTGTGAGGATGCTCCATTAATCTTGTTTTTAAAACCCAAACCAATGTAATCTTTAAATACAAAAACGTTTTTACTTAGTAATAAGAAAAGTAGTACCTGAATTAGAGCCAACAGAATTCCAGAATATTTGGCAGTATAAATTTTTTTATTCCAAAGTAGTCTTTAGAAACGTCATTTTCGCCAGAAAAATAAGTTATATTACCTTATCAAGGGACTAGACCTGCAGCTGATATTAGTATACATGGTAAATGGACTTCAGCAGTGTAGTGATGGATATCATGATTGAAGACTTGATACAAACCAATTAGCAAAATTATAAATATATTCTGTGTTTTATATAGGTATGCTATTCTGGTTTTTTTCTGTAAAACTACAGCACCAGCTGTGGCTTTTCCTACTGTTTCATTATGGCCTTTTTTTCCAAGATAAAATGAAGTGATTGAAGAATTCTTGCTCTTGCCATTTAGCTGCTGAAAATACACTTTAAAATCATTAATAGCAGTATATTCATTTCTTTTAGCAGCGTAAGTGAACTCTAACTAAGGGGCCAGCATTTAAAAAAAGAAAGATTACTTCATCTGCTTTGAAATCAATGTGTAAATCGCAGAAAGCTTGAATAGGCAGAAGAAGCTAATGAGGCTGAAACTTTGCAAGACCTCAGATAGAGAAACAACCTGCAGCCTACAAAGCCACTCATTTTCTAATATACACAGGAACAAAAGATTAGGATATAAATGACAAGCTTATTTAAGTAGAAGGAAAAAGTATAATTATGCTGTTTAAGGCCTTCAAGGTATGTTTTTCTGAGGAAAAAACTATTTACAAAATAAAAAAAAAGGGAGAAATGTGAAACCTACTGAGGCAAATGATGATGGATAATCAGTTGCTGCTAATATTAAAAAGCTGCTTTTACAAGACAGGAATTCAAAGAGACATCTGACAGATGAATCAAAAATTAACAAAAAAGGAAAAAAAGAGAAAAGCTCAGAGAATATCCTGAGTTGGAAGCAACCTAAAAGGAGCATCAAAGTCCAGCTCTAGGCCCTGTACATAGGATAAAACATCAGCAATATCCATCTACCCCCCAAACTCTAGAAATGTTAAAAAGACATATCAAAAACAATGATGTACAAGTCTGGACACACCCACAGTACCTTCTTCTCCATCCTTCTTCCCTCAGAGTAAAAAACTTACAGTGCCAGAATCTCAAAAATACTTTAAAAGGTAAGTTTAGCAACACAGTTTTAATTTTGTCTAACAAACAGAGCACTAGCCAAGAGATATGAGCCCAGAGCTGTTCATATAGAAGGTAAAGCTTGCAAATAAGCTGAGTGCTACTCACAGCATTGAAGCAATGATACCTTAATGAGTGACATGAGAGAGGCAGAAGGGCCAACTGACAGACAGAGGAAGCATCCTGTTAAGTGTAGGGAAAATGAGAAATTTAAATTTCTGATGGAAACAAATGAAATCCTTAGAATTGCTAAATTTAGGGGGAACAACCCAGTAAGTTAACATCAGTTGCTATCATAAAAGAACATTTTACAGCAAATGAGATACAAAAGACACCTGGATTTACCTGAAGATGTAGAAAAACTATCAAGACATTATAAAAGTGAGCTATCAGTAGGAGATCGTGCCAGAAGTACAAATATTGGTGTTAACTGTGATGTTTGCAAAATGAAATGCAGGGCAGTTTAATAAATTCACTAATAAATTGACACATGACAAGTGAGGAGTTTCCTCAATAAATATTGTAGAACAGAAACATTGGTCAAAATGCAAATTAGCTAAAAAAAAAAAAAATAGGACAGTATTTTTGAAATGGTACAACATTGAGAGCCCAGGATAGCATTATAGCATTATTTGACAGATTTAAGTCTAAATTAATGTAATATAGTTGACACTCAGGATAGGTGCCAATCAGACGACAGTTAGTAACTGTGGGTAAATATTTTCACTACACTGCTCCTCACTGGAGTTTTGAAAGGTTGCTCCTCAGTGTGTCACCTGCACAAGGAATATGCCAGGAAAAATAATGCTGCAAGCATATTAGGACAACTAATCCAAAGTCACTAATGGCAGATGACATGAGAGGGTATGTAAAAAATCACTTCAGAGGATATGACAGCAAATTGAGAGCACTCTAGGAGAAATAACCACCCACTAGTGATCTAAAAATCACCTTTTAAAAGTATTCACAGTTGTGGTATTTTAACATACAAAATAGAATTACACCACAGCAGGAGTATCTTCATCAGATACACCATTTGTAAAGAGATCCTTTTAATACTCATTCAAGCGGGATTTTTCAGGAGGAAAGGGCTTGTACCTAGAAGTTTGACTGCTTGCATTAGCTTCACTCTATCATACTAGATCAGAAATCTGTGCAAACCGGAAATCAGAGAATACCAAGCCTCACCAGGATATTTAAGATATTTATCCCAGTTCATTAAGGTAACAAAGCATGCATGTGAAACCCCAGGCTCTACCTCAAATAAAATTAATGGACTGCTGTGTGAATTTCTCTGCTGCTGCTAATAATACTGAGCCTTCTCTTAGGACCTTCTGTTGGACCTGTGCAAAACCTGGGTGACTGATGCTGCTTTGAATCAGCAGAACAATCCAGATCATAGAAATTACATGAGATAATGTAAGAAACTACTGAGAACAAAAGAAAACAAAAAAAAAACATTTTCACTGTTCCTGGTATTGCAATCTAAAGCAAGTAGAAATACAATTGCTAATGCTTGTATAATAAATTAAAGAAACTATAATTCTGTTTAAAAAAATCTTTAAACCTTCACTAAAAGGTATAATGGACTTCACAGCATGTCAGGCTCCTGCTTCATTATGCTTTTGAAAGAAAGGTGTACATTATCAGTTTCCTCTCTCTTTATTGGCATATAGTGATTGCTGTCGCAGAATTTGAAGATTTCAATCAATTGCTAACAAGTCCAATGTATATGAATGATACTGGATTACCTGGTTGCACTATCTGCAAAACTGATGCAGAGCGTTTGTGAATTCCATCCGAATTACTATGCTTAATTCTAGGGAGGAGTTACTCCTGAGTTTATTGACACAAAAGGAAAAATCCTCTTTAACAAAAAACCTGCTATTGGCTATATTTTACACACTAGATTTTGAATCTGATACAAGTTTAAATAAATATTGTAATTTGATTTAAATGTGCTTATTCTTGTTTAATTTCTGTGATGGGTTGGTCATGGCCAACTACCAGACTCCCAGTCAGCCCCTCTCTCACTCCCCTTCCTCAAAGGACAGGGACAGAAAATAAGATAAAAATGTCACAGATAAAGACAGGGACTTACCAGTTACCATTTCTGACAAAAAAAGACCCAGACTGGGGAAAGCAAATTTATTATTGCCAATTGAAATTGAGTTGGATGGTGGCAAACAAAGACAAGAACTAAAATAACTTCTTCCCATTTCTCCTCTTCCCAGCTTCAACCTCAATCTTTCATCCCTGACTCCTCTATTTCCCTGCAACTGCAGTGCAGAGGGAAGGGGAATGGGAGGCTGCAGTCTGCCCATTACCAACTCCTTTCTGAGGCTCCTTCCTCTTCACGCTGTTTCCCAGCTGCAGTTTGGGACATTGGCCAAGACCGCAGTCCTTCGGGATAAGTTTGCTCCAGCGTGGGCTCTCCATGGGCTGCAGCTCCGCTCCGGGCACATCCGCCTGCCCCGCCGGGCCCTGTCCCTGTCCCTGTCCTCGGGGCCATCTCTCCCGGCTCTGCGCTGCCCCCGGCCCTGCTCCCGCTGGCCCCTCGGGGCTCGCAGCGCTGTTTCCCGCTCGCTTCCCCTGGCTCAGCCCGTGTTGCCCTCCCTTGCCCAGGCTTTCCCCGGGGCTCTCGCCCGCCCGCCCGTGCCTGAGGGGCTCAGCCGGGCCCTGCGCTGGGGCCGCTGCAGCCGCTGGCACCGCCCGGGCCCGGCACGGGCAGCACCGGCACAGCGCCGGCACCGCCAGCACCACCGGGGCACCGGGGCCCGTACAGATGCAAATCTGATTTATTTTCTCTATTCAATTAATAATAGATTGAAAAATCATTTCAGCTACAAGGCTTCACAGAGGGGTTTCCTAGATACTGAGTTCCATTGCTTGTTTCAGAAGGTTTTCTTTGAGCCGGTACCCAAGGACCAGATTCACATGTCGGGCCCATGGTCCTGTGGAATGGATGATGGTGATGAGTCCAGGTTTTCTTTTAAACCTGACACTTCCTGACCCTCTCGCATACAAATATAATGACAAAATATTTAATCTCCTGTGAGTTTGAAATTCAGCTGGACCAAGATACTAAGCTTTCTCACATACAACCACTCTATGTGGCTTTTGTAAAGCTCTCACAAGGAGAGAGTATTATTTTCTTCTAAATAAAGCATTTTTCTGAATGAAGAATAATGAGCTCAAATCAGAGTTTCCAATCAAGTTCATACCTCCACATTTAGGCCTATTAATTACAAATATAAATAGCAACAGAGCCACATTTACTGATTATTTTGTAGTAGTAAAATATTTTGTACTACTGATAAAATATTGCACTGATAAGGTACCCTTCTGAGTCAACTGACCACTAGTTCTTAGGACAGAAGTAGTTAATGATTTGGTAATAAATAACCTGCTCAGAATGCAACCTAACTAATTTTCTTTCCTTTCTGTACAATCATGGTTTTAGGCTACAGTTTTCTTTCAAACCAATGTTAACGGACTTGAATTCCATCAGTACCTACACTTTTAGTAACTGCACACTGATGAATAATAGCTGAGAAATGTGCATCCTTAAATAACAGTGTATAGACAAGTCAGTTTTTAAAGTGTTTCTTTTCACACACCCTTTGGGTACTGGAGCTTCTGTTCTCTAGTCTATATCCCTGGATGGCCGCTGCCCCCTTCAGCGGCTCTATTGGAACCATTTCATAATCTGTTCCTTGGCCTCTTCAAGCAGAAGAGATAGATGTGATTTTCTAATAAAGACCTCCAGTGTATTTCCCAAGGAATTTGTGCCAAACTACTCAGGAACTCAGAATCACATAGCAAGTACATGTCTGACAAAATTTTGGTCTCTTTAAATATCCATTTATTCCTAAATATCCACTTATTTCTAATTTATTTAGCCTAATGTAGTAGGCTAAAACACTCTACAAAAAAAAATCCATAGTTTTTTTGGTCTTAGTAACAACATCAAAGGTTGCAAAGTGTTTCTTATTATATCCTTATTCTTCATTTGCTGGGTAATGTCAAGTGAATCTTTTATGTCTTCTCTACACGTACTACTGTTACCCTCCAAGCTGAGTCTTGCAGAATGATGAGAAGTGTACTGCTGCTTGATGTATCCAGCTCCTGTATTTTATTAGATAGGACTCTTCTGACTCATATCTTTTTGGGACTGAGCTTTTTTCACTTTTCATATGTGAAAGAAAAACCTGTCAGCATAAACTATCCAGGCTAGAGCTGTTAATAATGTACCAAAATGTCTGCAGTTTGAATTAGAAGCATCTCCATATCTTTTAAAGCAATTGTCTATTCTTGTTGCAAGCATGGATCTTCTGTGTTAATATTCATGTAGATGCTTGCAGAGCAATTATTATTGTCCATTGCTCATTTATCACAAACTCCACACTTCTGTTGAGGAAGAAGGTCAGATGACTAGAGAAACTGGTGTTTTTTCTTGTTATTTGAGACAGTAGAAATAAAAGATAATGTTTTTGGTGTTGTTTTCTGTGGAGGAGGGAGTTTAGTGGTTTTTATAATAGATTTGACATCTTACAGGATCAATTGGATTTTTTCCATTTTTTTAGTATTTCTAGACCAGAAAAAAATCGAGATCAATTGTTCGAAGAAAACTCCCAAGCTTTTTTTTGTTTTTTTAAGTCTTAAGTTAAAATCTTTTGTATATCCACACCACAGGCCAATGCGCATCTTTTTTTCTACAGCTTTGGAAATCTCTTTTTTTTTGAAGAAGTTATACAGAATATTAATTTTGCTTTATTTGAGACTGCTCTGGAAGTATGCTGTATGTATGTTTCAAGGGAAACAAGTATGTTTCAGTAAGTAAAAGCTGAAGGAAGATTTATCTGGTAGAAGTATTTACAGGACATTTTTCTTCTCACAACAAACTTTCTACAACTTACCTGGAGTAGAATGGTTTGCCAAAGAAAGGAGTTCTGATGAGTACCTTGAAAATTCACGGACAAAATTGAGTATATTGTGAGTACTTGCAAACCAAATGACGTCCCTGCCTTTTTCACTTAATATCTTCTGTCAGCAGCACATTGTTACTTCTCTTGCTCACCTAGATTTTTTGGCCTATGTCAGACATTGGTCAACAGCTGTATCTTTCTGGATGGCAAATATGTGAAAGAGTAGCTGATGAGACTGAGCTATGATACACTCAGTATATAAACATTTTCATAATGGAGGCATTCAATAAATTTGATGTAGAAATGGAGAAAAAAACAAAAAAAAAAATCTGAGTGCACAGATCAGATTTTAACATGCACATAAACTGTTTTACTGCATGCCTTTAAAACAAACAAACAAACAAACAAAACCAACAAAACTTCTAATACTATGATGCAATTTTCTCTAGTTGTTTCTGTGTCCCAGGAGACAAAATTAATTGAACCGTCCCTTTCTGACCCTCATAACCCTTTTTTACATGGCAGGTAGATCAAAAGCCTTGAAAAATTATTGTTTTCATTCCTAGTTACTTTGATATTCTTTGTATTCTGTCTAATACTGTTAGGGCTTTAGATTATCTGCACTATATGGATTTGACAAACTGCTGAACTTTTGATTAAATAAAAACAGAACACTACAGCTTCTCTGGACTGCATGAACTATCCTGTTGGGGGGGAAAGAAAAAAAACCTCCTAAACAAGGAATTTGTAAGGTTTTGTGCAACTGAAATCAATAATACATTCAGAATTGAGTTCAGATGGAACAGAAAGTTCTCTGCACAGAATGTGAAAAATATTTGAACATAAAAGATGCAAAATTCCCAGATTTAAATAGATGTGGCAAACAAAATATAGCACAAGTACTAAATGAAGCCTGATTTTGTATTTCATTAGAGAGTATGTTGAAAATTTTCATACTGAGAGAACTATTAGTGGCATTGTATTAAAGTACATTAACTGATGGATAAATAGATCTAACAATTTGTGCTCTTTGAATAAGCGACAAAGCAGTAATTTGGTTTCTTGATCAAGATTCAGTAAAATGTCATTTGCTGTAGAAAAATGCAATTTTAATTAAATATTTATCTAGTCATTCTAGTGGTGCAGATTTTGGCCCAAAACACAGACTCTCTAATTATCAGAATAGTTTAATGAATATGTTACATCGTCTCAACACATCTTTCTACTGTCTGTAAAGGGTATTTCCATCTGTATCATACATGTGGGTAGTTAGATGATAAAAATTTCAGTTTTTGCACCTGAATTCTTACAATTATAGCCAAAACTGTCCTGAACTGTTCTTGATCAGTATCTGCAGCTCCTGATGCTCAGGGAGTTACTGGCCTCCACGTTGCCCTTCCAGGATCTAAGGGTCTAACCACATGCAGGTCAACTCACCTTTATATTTGCCAGCCTCAGTATTTTGTCCTCTCATTTCAGTAATTTCTTACATCAGATATACAATCGTGTTTCTCTCCTCACACCAACTAAATCTGTCTCAAACCAACTGTACTGTACACCTGAAGCTCTTAAAAGAAAATTACAAAGAAATGAAAATAAATGTCTTCTAGTCAAATGAGATTCACCACACACGTGTTAAGTCTATATTTCTTAAGGCAATGCATCTAATTGCTGAGCAGTCAGTAAAGCATTATTTAAGAATTGTCCTAAGTAATTAAATTAGGCTATTCTGGTTTGCTTAAACACACATTAATCTTTCATAGTGACATCAAATTTGCTAACACCTTAGGGAAAAATTCTGCAGTAAATCATTTGTAAATGTAATAAACGTTTAACCTGTAAAATAATAGATGAGGTAGAATGCTTCAAAGCAGTTCTAGTTTATTTTTTCCTTGATTAAAAAAAGTGAATCAGAGCTTCTTAGTAATTTTATTGTATTGTTCATACACAGAGTATACAGTGTATGAACATTTATTTGATTGATTGGAAAATTGACAACTTGTATGCTTTAAACTTAGAAAGTTTTTTTAAAAGTTCACATTTTAAAAGTTAAAATTCTTCTTGTGTTGTATCCAGTAAAATATATAGAAGCTACCTTGTTTTCCTACTTCAATTTGAAACTGGAAGTGTAAGAAACTTAATTATGATTAGAATAATTATTATTAGAGACTTTTGATTCTAAGTTATAATTAAAGAAATAATACTTTTTAGTGCCATGGCATAAGACTAAACTTAGAGATATGATCAGAACTGGAAGGAAATTTGGCAGTATTGCTTCTAATGCTTGTGTTCAGGCCAAGTTAATTTCACGTGCAGTTTCCTCAGTGCAAGGCAGGTGGTGACATTACAAAGTTGCTCACTAAGTCTCTGTCATGCCTGTTGAAACTTGACACAGTGGCTGAACAGTGTGTGAGTCTTTTCCTCCAAGCAGTGAACCACTGCCCTTCACAGAGGAATCAGTAGTAGCTGTGACTGCTCCCTCAGCTTGTATTTTTCATCTCCCTGAATTAGGCACTTTGTGAGCAAGAGCATGGAAGTGTACCAGAAACTGAGAATTCTAGGATGAGGCAAGTGGGAAACATATGATATAGAATGGTTTGGGTTGGAAGGAGTCTTAAAAAATCATCTGGTTCCAACTCCTTCCATCCCATGGGTAGGGACACTGTGGGCATGACCATAAATTGAAACCTTGTTCAGAGTTTTCATGCATTTGGTTTTCTACAAGTACCCTTATGGAAATCCCTTTTCATATGCAAGCAAGTACTTCATATGAATGCATCTATTTTTCTTTCTATAACTCAAACACACTGTTTGCAATTCCTGTTTTGTATCATGCATTTGTGGAAGCGATTATGTAGAAAAGTGAGCCTCAAATGGCTATGTCCACACCCTAACTGAAGAGAAGATGTGTGCTGCAACTTCACGTTTTTGTTTTAGTTTCTCTGGGAATACTCCCTATATTATGTGACCAGTCTTCACCACATTACATGATCTTTCTTTTTTTTCTTTTTCATTAAATACCAGGCTGCCAGCAGGGCACAAACATGATCTGGAAAAGGGAAGGACTTTTAAGTCTCTGACTATAACTACAGTAGCAGTAGTAGTGTGGACAAGCAGAAGTAGATTTGCAGCACAAATGCTGGTGCTGAGAAACTGATTGCCAAATTGTACCTGCCTATAGAGTGTAAAATCTGGCATGCTTGCTATACACTTTTCAAACAAGGAGTCTTATTTTATTATTTCAACTTCAAGCTAGTTCTAGAAGGGTGCCATTAAATGGCAAAAAAAGCTCAAATCCTCAAATCCTTTTTGGCTTATCAAAAGTGAACCATCAGTAAATTACTTTAGAATGGTAAAATTATCTTTTGGATGTAACAAACTTCTTTATAGACAATAAAAAATCTACAACAAGGATAAGGTGCCACATACTTAGGCCGCTCAAAGAAGATTGTGTGATCCCAAATTTTAGTAACAACTTCCAAGAAACAGCCTGATGAGCTTTAAGTTCTCATTGCTTTTCAAAGATTCTCAGGGTTATATGTATTTTTAAAAATACAAAAAAAAAACCAAACCAAACCAAACCAAAACAACCAAAAAACCCCAATCTGTAGTTTGTAAGCATTGTTTACAATTTCTCTTTTTGGGAAGAAATCATATCCTTCCGAATTTTGAGGAAAATGGATGAAGACAGTCATAATGTAATGGTAATCATCTGGTGTGCTAGAAATGTTTGAATGTCTTATATTTAGTAAGTAGTTTCACAAGTAACAGAACTAAACTGATTTTATGTGTGAAGGGCTATTATTAAACATTCACACAAAGAAGTGTTTTGGGGCTTCAGATGAGATGGGAGTTGTGTCGGGTTATATTCAAAGTCAATAAAAACCAATAACTCTTAAGAAAATGATGTGAAGTCAGCCTTTGTCAAAGGAGACTTCCTGGGGCCTAATTTTCCACTTATAATAAGGTATAGAAAATTCTGATGCAGTAGTTCATTTCCTATTGAACCGAGTTTCTCATTTCAGATGCCTGTTAATGTCATAGAGGGATCACAATGCTATATTTCTGTAGGACTCTTCAAAACAAGTTATTGCACCCATGCTTAAGAAATTAATGATTAATCATTTTCTCCTCCTTCTGACAAAAACTTTTTCAAAACTGATGTGTCAGAATGTTTCAGCTTCAGTGAAACAGCATTTTTTTTCCTGTCTGATCAGTTCTATTTATCATATTAATGTCAATGTTAAATTTGCTGTTGAAAAATCCAATTTGAAGTAGCTTGATGTTTTCTGAAAAGACCTGTCCTGAATAGGTAAAATAAGAAAAACTTTTCTATCTGTAATCCTTCCAGCTAGAATATAAAACCTATTTCAGGGACTGGGAGACTCCAGCGCTACTCCTGGGAATATCTACTCATATGTCCAATGGGAAGCCATAGTGAGATATTCTCACAAAGCTTTGTGAGGTCTACAGCATGCAAAGAACTTGCAAGAAATGGAAGTTATTCAAGGGGGCCAGACTGCACCACAAGAGAAGACTAAGAAATATCCTGTATCAGGAACTATCTTTTGGATGCATATAGAATTTTCAGGAGGATGCTCATGAGGTTCTTATTGGTAGTGATTATACATGACTGTGTTTTATGTGCTTTACTAAACATTGGCCCTTTCACCTGACATAAAGAATTCAAAGCAAGCTCAAAAATCCCACACATGCTTTTTATACTAATTTCTAGATTCTGCCGATTGTATTACAGTCAATAATAGAACTCTTAGTGTTTTAGCATGGCCAAGATCTGAGCATTCTATTTTCCTATGAATTTTGCTTGACTGTAGAAACCAATAAAGGACTCTGCATTTTTTTTATGTTATAAGCCATAAGAAAACTTCTTTGTCCAATTAGAAATAACATATAGAAAATGTCCACTTTCATAAATTTAACACGTTGTTCATTACTTGATGAAACAACATTTTCACTACCATAACATGGATTTTATCCAATTTTATTGTCATAAGGTTGATAATATAAGGGAGAGGAAAGCTATTTTCTTCAGCATGAGTCCCACATGGTCTTGCACAAACACACAATACACTTATAGGTCTCGGATGAGGATTTGATAATAATTGTGACAGATGGACAATGGCCTGGTAATAAATGACTATTTCATAGCCAAAGTACATAGGGGAAATTTCTTTCAACTATAGGAAAAAATATCATCCCAGCCAGATGGTTTAACTTCAAGACAAATGAGTGGACAGGGTCATAATGAATGAATGCTTCCTCAGTTTCCCTGAGAAATTAGCTATTCAACAATCATCTCTAATGCTGAGATTTAATAATCTGGCTGACTAGCTGTGGAGCATGTTTGAGTCTGTTCTTTTGCCTTTGTCTGTGTTCTACTTGCTCCAAAAGTGTAGTGAAGTAAGGTATGTCTACATCTTGGTTACAATGTCAATAAAATTGTCTAGCTGATATAGAAGCGTTGGTTTATGGGCAATGTAGATCATGTTACTTTCAGCAAACTTTGTGTGATGCATGAAATTCTTTCCCTCCCTAATCTTACAGAATATACTTTCGGATTGCTGTATTAAACCGTCCGTCCCTAAGGAAAAAGTTTGACTGGGGAATAGGCCAAAAGTGTTAATGATGCATTAATCTGTTAGGTTTGGGATATGGTTACTTCATGTGAGAGTTCAGATCCTCAGAGCCTTTCGAGTTCCAGCTAACAAAAAGTAAATTATTACAGGATCACCTGTACTGTAATGCTATTAAACCTTTTTGACAATACATCTGAGGGATTTCATCGTGCTGCTGTGGAGGTCAAGACTCTCTCCTTATGAATAACCATCTTGTAATGGTTAAAGGGACAGAGCTCCTACTTCTTGGGAAGAGGCTACAGCAAAACTGAACACGCACAGACCTCATGGCGATTTCAAGTGCATCTACCTCCAGATGACCTTCTTTTTGTTACTCTTCTGAGATCTACATGATCTCGGTTCTGATATTGTCCTGCAAGTTAAAAGCACCACAGGTTATGTGGGGTTAGAACATGGTCTTCTTGCAAATTTTCCCCCTCCCCATCAGAGAGGAAAAACAAGTATTAACATTATTACTGCCGTTTTGGACACAGGTTATGAATACTGAGCCTGACAAGGTAAAAAGGTGGTGAGAAGACTAAGGTGAAATGCGCTGAATTGTGCAGTATGGCATATCACTGTAATTGCTACAGAGGATGCAGCAGTGCAGTAATATCACCACCTAATTATTGGTGTCATAAGCATCTAAATTTACAGTGTTATAATGACACAGGTATATCAGTATTACCAGTGCCATGATGAGATATATTTTTTTGAAGCTGTTAATTTAACCTCTTGGGATCCTGTTTTATTTGTTCTACTTCAATTTTTGCCCATTTAATAGTTGAATCTCCAGCTACATTACTTGCAATTAGCTCACAAAATCCTGTCTTTCTGACAATTAGATTGGATTATTTTGGTTGCTTACAATTGGGGATTAGGGATTTATTTACAATAATCACAGACAGCTTCATGAGCATATCACTGCTGTATTTTTTTGTTGGAGATACATTTCACTTCTCATCCTTGTATTCAGCAAGATATTTGCACAAACAACTAGATATCTTTTCTGGGGTACTGTGTATCCTTGCAAACTTGAATTTGCCCCTTGTTCTCTCTGATATTCCATTTACTCTATGCATGAGCTCTGCAAGAAACTTCCCCACGAGCTCCCCAAAAAGCTGTGCAAAATTGCCCTCACTATCATATATAAACAGACTTTGCAGGGCTGATCCTAGTATTATTTCCAGGGAATTGTAGCTTAACTTCAGAGAATCTTTTGTTATACAGCTGGTAGATCAACAGGAGCAAAACAGCAAAACAATCTTTCTACTGCAAAACAACACCCACCAAAAGCTAAACAAATACCAATATTTTGACATTTAAAGTTTTTGTGTGGTTTGTGTGGGCTTTTTTCTTTCTAATCCATTGAAGGATTTTCCTTTTGTTGCTGAAATTGGACACACAGATCATTATAGGTCTTGGTAGCTCATTAACAGCTCTGCCTTTAAATCAAAACATTTAAATAATGAGTTAGTCTAATTTGATTTCCCTGTTGACTGTCAACAATTACTTCCCTCTCTTAATGAATTATTCTCTTCTGTCATTGAGAAACTATTTCCTGGGTTAGTCTAAGAGGTAGATCTTTCATGACTGTTATTTTAAAATTTTTCATAAATTGTTATTTAATCATATATTTATTCTACAATAAAGTTTAGGGAACATAATTTTTTTATCTGTACTTAACATATTTCTGTGGATATGTGATCCATATGACTACTGTGAAATTTCATTCAAATAGAGACAAGGAGGCCTATAAAAACCTTTTAGAAGTGTATCTGAGGTGAAACATAATGTTTAGTTGCAAAATATGAGACGTCATTACAGCAATTAACAATATTTATTTACATTGATACATAAAGCATATTTTCACAAATACTGTACATTTAAACTCCTTTCTGAATTCTCTCAAGATCTCTTTTTGAAATATGAGGACGTCCTTTCATGCTTTTTACTGAGGAGAGCAAAAGATGGAGTGACAACTCACCAGCTCTGCACGATCGGGTATTTCAGAATGTCATGGTACAAGTATGATGAGTTTACCTGTTCTGACTGAGGCTGCCAGAAACACAGACCATGCTCCAGTTAATCTTGCTGCCAGAGTTAGAGGTGTTATGGTTCCCTATTTTCTGGCCTGCATCACTTGTGGAAAATTATTACCTTCATCAAAGAAGGAGCAAAAGATTGTGCCTGAGCCATTTCAAATGGTCTTTTCAGTGTCCAAACTTAAGCCACAGATATTTGTGAGTTTGAACTGGAACAGAAGGCTTAGCAGCAGGCAAGGTACAGTTACACTTCTGCTGCCTTTGCTGTAAAAGTTGCTACCAGTGATGTGTGGTCAAGCTATGGCTATAGCAGTGTGTTGTCTACCACCACCAGTAGAACTCAGCTGCTCTTCCGAGATGTCAAAGCTGTGGGTAAAGAAAGCATATGCTCTACGTAATGCAACTGTGCCTTCAAAACTGATGATGCCAGTGCAGCTTCACTGAACACAGAATGCTTCTGTTGGCTTAACTGTTTGTGCATTTTCAGGAAGATGATGTAGCTGGCAAGACAACTGGGGGTACATATTTCTTTTCCACTAGAAGAAACTCTGTTGGGAGACTTATCTTATAGTCTCCAGTGAACTTATGTATACTTTCAAGAGGCTGTGGCATATTCCTCTGGGTTTAGGTATCAGAAAAACTAGAAAATAGTATCAGAAATGGGATTAATATGAAAGTACAAGCAAAAAAAAAAAAAAATGAAACAAAGCAAAACAAACCTGTAAAAGTCGCTTTTAAGTGTAAAAGTCTCTCATCTGTCTAGTAGAACCAGAGTTATGAGAATTTTTTCTGTTGGTGAAATGACTCATTGAAGGCACCCAATAATGATCTCTATTATGACACATCTGTTTCTCTATCCATTTCTCAGAGTGTCCTTCTACCCATATGAGTTAACAGGCTGACATTTAAATTATATTCTCTCCAAGAAGAAAGAATAGAATGAGAAGCAATGTAAATGTGGGGAATGTAAATGTGTGCACAGAGCCCTAAGTTGGGATATGGAGAAATGTAAGATATAGATCCCTGGAAAAAAGGCCAAATAAAAATGATCCAGTGTTTTGTAACATCAATGTAAGAAGAATTCCAAAGACTTCACAAAATCCAACCAACCAAAAAAATAAAATATCCTTAACATAAGAGTGGAGAAGGGATTTCAGAAAAATATTTGCTTGATAATTGAATAAAAGGGAAAGGAAGAGAACAAATTTTATTTATGAATCAGCAAAAGTTCCACACAAATTTTTCATAGAGAAACACTAGAAACACTTTTTCCAATTGTCTACCATTGCCAAATTAGGTGATATGTGTTTCTGGTTTCATCTGGTTCAAGCAGAAGAAATGCAGTGATAGTTTTATGCCCATTACAGCCACTGCCTTTCAAGGGTTATGCCCAGGCTATGAAACTTGGAGTGGTCCCCTGTGGAACTGCCAATTTTGTGATCATCAGGCCCACCTCCATCTTATATGAGACTGGACAAGAAAAGCCTGAGGGAGTTAGAGATAGAATCATCAAATCATTTAGATGCTTTCCTCTGCTCTTTCTCTCTGGTTCTTCATCAACTACAGCTCTATTGAATTTGGTATACAGCTTTAACTACCATGGCTAATACAACTAAAATATGTCTCACAGTATCATATTCCTTAAAGTAGTTTGCTATATTATCACAGAGTACCTTATCTTTTTAGACAATTCTATGAAACTTTGGAGGGTATTCAAATATATGCTCAAGTACTCCCCTTAGAGAGAGTAGAAGCTTTTGTTTACGTTTCTCAATTCTTAGTTCTTTTGATGGGAGGAAAGGGTTATTTTTCAGTAACAGCTACTGTAAATCCTTTTGAGACATCAATGCTTTAATAAGCAAGGGTTCTAATAGGATCTCATGAATAAAGCATTTTGCACCTGGTCCCCTGACATACTGTACAAGTATATCTACTGCAGCTTTTGCAGAATTCCCTTCTTATAGGTTAGATAAGAAAAATCATTCCAAATGTTACAAGCACATTAAATTTCACAGCACTATTTCTTTGAAAAAATTATGAACTCTAAATTCTTTTTAAATTTCCTTAGCTTTATTAACACCTGAAGGTGTAGTGATATAATTTTGACCAATGGGACTGGGTAGTTGGTGCAGAATTGTTTCCAAATGTTCAATGCTCAAGCTAAGAAGGCAGTTAGCAAGAGCAAAATACATGGACAATGGAAATGATGAGAGTACTTTTATTGTTCCTACAATTTAATGTAGGCTTTTTCTGAAAATTCTATGTGCAAATACTGATTCAGACTCAGTTAAGTTTGCCTGGTTTGTACTTTGAGTTCTAAATTCTTACAGAAGATCCTGGAGAAAATAATTATGTCTTACACTTACTCATGTGTGTAAGATCAAATGAAAGTCAAAAATGAGGACCTGTGTTCAATAGCGTCTTCAGCTTCACAAAGGTGAGCAACTCTTTCACATGAAAAGAGTAAATAGTGTTGTCCAGGTAATCTGACTTCTGTGCACAAAGCAGAATGCCTGAGTTTTAAATGAGCAAGCTTTTCCCACGTGGGAAAAAAAGGGAAATAGAGGTATAGAAAAGGATACTGTCATGTCCAGAATCCCACATCCCATCTAAAGAAGAGGTAAACTTGGAGAAAGACTGTTTATACTTTCTAAAGGTAGAAAAATAATGAGAGAAATAATTTTTGTCTTAAAAAAAGTAAGAACCATTTGTTCTCTGTGAGGACTAGCAGATTTTTCTGATATTAGACTGAGCTTTATAATTCTTAACTTTTAATGTTTTTCTTCATTTAGGGATTGCTATAAGGCAAAAAATTAGACATTTTTCATTAGAAAAAAATTATCTCCCCCCCAAAAAATCATTATTACCTTTGAGCTCTTTGAGTTCTTGTGTAGGCATGAAAACACCAGTGAGAAAATGTTTGTCCTCCTGCAAGTGGTACAGGAATGAATTTATAGTTACACAGTTCTTGTAATTTTATAATAGCTTTCATTAATTTTTTTGGTGTTAGAAACACAATGGAACTGCTAAAATAATAGGGGGTTGAGAGCAGAACAAGACAGGAGAGAGAACCTGTTTGAGATGTAGATAATCTGCCTTAGCTCTAAGAGGTGGAGAGTTTTAAATGCTGAAACCCTTAAAATTGAGTGGACCTATAAACATTTATGCAACACAAACTCTTGCAAATATACTTTTTTATATCTGATGACTTCCAAAATTACCAAAATGAGAGAAGACCTTCAGAGACTAGCCTGCTAAGAAATAAATGTAGTCTGGTAAATTAATATACTGAGATTTCAGCTTAAAATCCTGCTCTTTTCCCTTCAAGAGATGGCTGTTTTCTGCTCTCAGTGAGGTTCTGGAGTTTTCTGCCTGCTATTTTTTTTTTCCCGTCTCAATCAGATCAGTTGCCCCTATGTACATAAGTAAGTTAGACTAAACACAAGTCACTGAAATGGAGCCTCTCCTCTCCTCTCCTCTCCTCTCCTCTCCTCGAGTCTCCTCTCCTC
>VYXF01005311.1:80319-118926 GCA_013397295.1 Polioptila caerulea | reverse complement strand
AGTCTTCTCTCCTCTCCTCTCCTCGAGTCTCCTCTCCTCGAGTCTCCTCTCCTCTAGTCTCCTCTCCTCTCTCCTGTACCAATCGAGACAGGAGCATGAAAATAAACTAAAATGGGGATGTGGGGATGAAAGAGGGAATGGTTGGTATGTGATGCAACAGGTTTCAGTAAGTCTATAATACCATATAGAGGCCATGACCTTTCTCTGATTTAATGAAGAGTAAAATTGCTACTTTCGTATTGGATACATGCATTATGATTGAATATTTCAAACTTGACCTAAGGTTTTAGTCACACAACATTCATTAATTTCAATAGGAATTAAATCCCATCAGCTCATCCTATCCCTCTGGGGTTCAATTTTGTCTTTGGTTAAATCCATAGAGTATCACTGTCAAGTTCCTAAAGTGTTGTCAAGAGGAGGCAACAAGGCCATCATTGTCTTGATAAACAAGAGGACAAATTTTTGTTTAAAGATTGATGCTGTCAAGGGTCCTTAGTTGCAGGTGAACTGGTAGTGTACTGTACAATATCTTTACTGATATAGGTAAATTTTCTTAATTGAAAACAGAGATCCTGTTTAAGGTACTTATGTGTAGTTGGTGTTTAGGACAAAAAAAGTATATATTAACACACTCTGTACTTTCTCTTCTGATACCAAGTGGAAGGATCATTTTCCAACATGAAAAAAAAAAGTACAAACCTGTCTATGTCATCACTGCAATGATGTTCCTGTGACTAGGATTTAATTTGAATACTTTCTAGAGACCTTGCAGAACTTCATTTATCTTAAATGTTTACTTTTTCCTAGATTCTTAAGGAAAACAATGTATGAAAAGATACCATCAAGAAAGTCCTGATTTGAATTCAATTAAATGTCAGCTTATCATATATTATGTAGCACTGTGGGAGGACTGCTTTGTTGTCTAATTAGAATGGATCATTGTTAAGAAGCAGTATTTACAGAGATATTGAAATAATAGCTGGGATTTAAACATGTTTGTAAAGCAGTCTCTTGATACCTTCTCCAAGATATTTTCTCCAGCAACTGTATTAATTCCTACAAATTTCATTTCAGATTGCTGAAATTAGTATTTTTGCAGAAAGATGGATCATCCTGGCCTAAATATTAATGCACTTACTTACTCCAGTTTCAAATTTGTGTATTCATCTGGCATTTTATCTTTAACATCACTAACAAAACAACAGCTTTTCAAACCTTTGAGATATTGGAAACTGATGCGAATCTCTGGAGTCACCCAAAGGGTTGCCCCAAAATCTATTTGTATCTAAGACATGTCTAACTAGAAAAAGAAATTGAACAAACTCCTATCTGTCTGCCACGTAAAAACCACACTTATATGCTTAAGATCTGAGAGGAAATGCAGATAATGATTTAAGTCTTGGGAAAAGTAAATGTGTCGGGGGTATTTTTGGTTGCATAGAAGACTACACTGAGGTCCTAGGTGGAGATTCTTCACACTACAGGATTTTTTTAATATAAAGATTTAAACAGAGCCACCAGAAAGGATAATTATATGTAATTTATATGGATGGGAAATATAAGCCTTGCAATCTCTAAATAAAGATGTCTAGAAAACCCAGGAAATTTGTTCCAGTATAATTTCTGTTGGTAAGCCACCATTATTTCTGTTTTCATAGGCTATATTCTGAGATTATATCCATACCTTAACATTTGACTCAGCTTGTTCTTACAGAAGAAAATCCCTTCACTTAGGTGAGAACATGACCACATTAGCTTTGCAGAAAATAGTTCTTGCAATATTTTTCTGGCACTGAATATTGAATGGGATACTCAGTGCAGCTCTGGAACTGCTACAATGCTTGCGACCATGCTACTTTTAGACATTACCAAAAGAATTAGGAAATAAGTGTAATCAATTTTCAGCTTCTTAAATAAATGCCCTAGTTCATCAGAAATGACATGTAAGCTTTGTACCTTGATTTCTGCTATGTTGCTTAGAGATATTGTAAAATGTGTCAGGAAATAAAAGTCCTTGAATTTCTTCTGCTTCAGTTGCAAGTCTATTAATAGAATGGGCAGAGAATTGTAATGCTTCATTGCTTTTGGCTGATGGAGGGGAATACAAGGACCTTCCTACTTTCAAAGTGGCTTTGAAATAGTATTGCCAGCAACAAGACATCAGAGGAGTTCAGCAGAGTAAAGTAAAAATTATATTAAAAAAATAGAAAAATGCAATTTTCTCTTATTTTACTTCAGCAGCAGGAAACTCAGATAACTGTCTCTGTCATTTCCCTCCTCATCATCTGCAGCTTTAAGGGAATGGGACCCTAAAGATATATTAATACACATTAAATTTGATAGTAAAAGCTTTCTGGTAATCATTTGATTAAAGTGACAATTGCATGGCCCTCTTGAATAATCACGATCAGTTATTCCTAGCCAAGTGACTAGGAATAAACAGTTGGTTATATGGTTACACAAATCCTCAAAAATTTCATAGCAGCTGAATTCCCCCAGTCTATCTGAAACGTTCAGCCTGGCCTTGAGTGAGATACTATACAATGCCATTCCTTTGGGCTGAGAAGGTCCTGTGCTTTTCCGTTAAGCTAAATGAGAAAGTCTTGACCATAACAATTTGCACCATTGTGTCCATTATCTTCTGCCCTGCAGGTGATTTGCTGCATGCTTTATTACAGAAGACAGAATTGTTGAGAGGGTATTGTCCTGCAGACAGCAATGTCAACCCTTATCCATATGCAGGTATGATTATACTTTCTAAATTATACAGCAGATAGTGTCACATGGCTACCATTCATTTTGGTAGAATGTACATACTTTGATATCAAAATATTACACTGAAAAGGAGCTAGAAAGATTTTATTGATGAAGCAAAACACAAAAATGCATACAGCCATTTTAGTTGCCTTCACAGAATAGAATTGACCCTAAAAGAAGAAAGCAGCTATGTACAACTAGTGATTTACCTAAAATACACTGGAATGTGCTGGCAGACTAAAACGTTCATGCAAGCAGCCTGCGTATTAAAATGTCTGCAACCGTGCAGTTCCTCAGAGTAGATCTAAAGAGCATTTCAACTGGCATACTTATCTTTTTCTTTTGACAGGTACTAAGTATCTCAGTATTCACTGAGAAACTGCTTCCTTGGGAAAAATCCTGACATGTGACTCGCCTTCTGTAGGTGTCCTTGCGTTAACTCTCGTCACCTGTGTCCCAGCGACAGGGCCAGGGCAGGCATGGCGAGGGATGGCCGCGAGTTCTCTCCTCAGCAACCAGCAGGGGAAGCTGCTGCATCGGTTTTCAGCGCGACTCACAAATAGAATTCCTGGTTATTTTTGTATCCACGGTTGAAAAGGTGGGGTTATCTTAAAATGAGAGACAGAATATGTATGTTTGCATGAAGAATTTTTTGCCAAACTATGGCTGGAATGGCTATTCTTATCACAAGCGAGAAGGCAGGGAATGAGTGGTGCACGATAGAAGAAATAGGGGTATTTAGTGTCTAAATTTAATATGTGCTATATCTTTGCTTAAGCTACTAAATACAAGACACTTCAAAAACTATTAATAGAGATTCAGTTATTTATGCAAATTTCAAGTGGCTATAGTCCCTACTCCATGTGTATAAGAAAAGTATTTCTGTAGAAGAGATGCTGGACTGAAACATGCCTGGTTTCTGTATTCAGTCTCATCCTGGCAAGTGTCAGAAAGTTATTCAGGATTCATTCAAAATATTTTCTTATGCACATGTTTATGAGCTTCACAGAATCTGACTTTTAATCTATCTGATATTCAGTTGTTCATGTTTAAACAACAATGCAATACTTTGCCCTTCTTTTCTATTCCCTCATACTAAAAAGAAGTATGTTTTGGTGGCCAAAAAGATATAGTCCTCCAACTGCTCTGGAATAAAGAACAAAGTCTGAGCCCATACATTTGCTCCATCCTTAAAATGTTACAGGATCTCATGAGACTTCTAAACTTCAAGGATAAATACCATTAAGTTTATTATTAAAGAGAGCTAGAGACACATAATTTTTTGTGCCAATTTTTTTCAACTGAATTTGAGCTAACTGCATATAAGTTCCTAAATCCAGTATTTTACCAGTACATATTTCCTTCTAATTTTCTGTCTGGACAGGATTTTTATGAGTGATATCACTCTGACAAACTGGCAGTATTCCCTTTGTGTCTTATTGATAATAGATATGTCAGATAAAGTGATAGAAAAGATATTTCAATTAGGCATGTATATAAAATCCCCAATGAGAAAGGCCATTGTCAATTCTAGTAAGAACTTTGCCTTGAGGTTATATTAACGATCCATGTATAAAATTTATTTGCAAAACCTAATACCTTTGGTTTTGTCCAAACTCTTTACATAGTTCTAATTCAAATTTAATTCTAATTCAGATCCTTCTATTTTCATAGAATTCCCTAAGTAGGAACCTACAGGATTGCTAGACATCTGAATGGAAAATATTATTTCATTTGTAGGAAACTTATTAGTTTATGGCTCTTTCCTGCTTCTAATTTCAACAAATGGATTTTCTTCTTAAAGATCAAGTTTCCAGTTGAAGTTTGTTTTGAAGGTGCTTATATACGTATAGTGGGATTTACTTGTGTTTCTGTACAAACTAATGTGTTGTGTAGCAAATAACAAAATACAATTTATTCAGAGGTTATACTCATGACCATAAATGACACATGTCCATACATATTTATAAATTCAGTTCTACCTTGGTAACAGCTGAGAGAATGGCCATAATTTATCTCTTAAGGTGACAGAATCAAATGGTAACTTACAAGTGGTAATGGAATATTGTACCCCATATACAATTATTTTCATTAATTTTTAAGATTATTTATATTACTCTTTTATCTTCAAGCAGATTAAACATTACTTTAGAAATTGATTTGATATATATTTCAGTTCTAATAAAGGCTGTATATTTAGATTTTCAGAGGAATCGAAAGCACTGCTGTAGGAAGCTTAAACATTTAATTTGTCTGTTGGGGAAAGCTTTACCAAAAAGGCTGAAAAACAAGCCAGTACACATTCATCTGATATAGCTTGCGAGAGTCTACTTGGCACAATTGATTGCATCTGTTATCTTCTAAGCTGTTTGCTCTTGTTCAGCTATTTGAATGCTGGAAGTAGGGAAATAATGGATGCAGGGTGTTGGCAGGGATTTTTCCCCAAGAAAATATCGATGCCATTAATGGGTCACTGAATTATGCAGTGGACTCTTATGTCCAGGCTGCAGAATAAAAAAAGCAACTTTAGGGGAACCACAGTTGTGGGGAAAATATCTTCATGCTAACTAAGAGAATTAGCCTCTTTAGTTTAGTGTAGAGAAATGACCAAGATCCATGTCTTGATTACAGCTGTAATCGGCTGACCCTGGCTGGACGCCAGGTGCCCACCAAAGCTGCTCCATCACAAATGGTTGGGGAGAGAAAATATAATGAAAGGCTCATGAGTTGAGATAAGAAGTGGAAGAGATCACTCACCATGTACTGTCATGGGCAAAACAGACTCAGCTTAGGGGTAATTGAATCTATCACTAAAAAAATTAGAACAAAATAACGATAAATAAAATAAATGCTGAAAAACAACCCCATCCCTCCCTACTTTTCAGCTGTACCTCTTCCCCACCAGTGGCATGAAGAGGTGGGCATTACAGTCAGTTCATCACACTTGTTCCTGCCACTGCTCAGGGAGAGGAGCCTATGTCCTGCTCTGGTGGGTTCCTCCCATGAGAGACAGCTCTCCATGAATTTCTCCAATGTGAGTCCATCCCACGGGCAACAGTTCACAGACTGCTGAGGCACGGGTCACTGTTCCACAGGGAGCAGTCCTTCAGGCACAGCCTGCTCCAGCATGGGTCCCCCACGGGGTCACGAGTCCTGCCATCAAACCTGCTCCAGTGTGGGCTCCCCTCTCCATGGGTCTGCAGGTCCCAGCAGGACCTGCTCCAGCAGGGGTTTCCCACAGGTTCAGAGCCCTCTCTTGGGCATCCACCTGCTCTGCCACGGGTCTCCTCCATGGGCTGCAAGGGAATCTCAGATCCAATGCCTGGAGCACCTTCTACCCCTCCTTCTCCATTGACCTTGGTGTCTGCAGAGCTGTTCCTCTCACATGTTCTCATTCTTCTCTTTACTGGATGCAATTAGATCTGTACAATAACTTTTTTCTGCTTTTTAAACATCACAGAGGCATTACTACCTTCTCTGATTGCCTTAGCTTTGGCCAGCAGGAGGTCCTTCTTGGACCCAGACCTATTGGCTGTGTTGGACAAGGGGGAAGCTTCTGGCAGCTTCTCACAAAAGTCACTTCTGTTGTCCCCTGGTACCAAAACCTGGTCTCACAAACCCAGCTTATGTATCTAAATTTAGCAAGGAGTATCACTGAAGAATTAAACTTGAGATAATTTTATCCTGGATGCATGAAGGTTTGTGAGGAGTGCAATGACTTAAACTATGCAGGTGCACAGATGACAGAAGTTATCACAGTTCCCAGCTCCAAGTTGTCCTGTGAGCTTCTCAGAATTTTTCTACCAGTCATTTTTTGGTTTAGTATTAGTGTTACAAGTTTGTGCCAGGAAAAAAAAAATATTTTTTTTCTGTTCTTAATAGTCTCTAATCGTAAGAGTATTACTAGCAAAAATTTTAGCACTAGCCAAATTATGTTTAGAAACAATCCTGACACTAATTCCTTACAAATATTTCTATTCCCTCATTCTACAATAAAAAATAATATTCTTTTTCCTACTGCCAAATTATAAAATTTCTAGTTTCCAGTCTTCCATTCAGTATTTATCAACTTTCTATCATTTTTCTAATGAATTTCACTAACATAAATATGGATGTGCCAGCTCTATGTCTAGGATGGTTTCAGAAAATACAACCTTAAGTATTGCTTTAAATTAAGTTCTTTTTTAAGTTCAGTGTTATATAATATTTTATTTATAAGTACTGTTTGCACTCCCAAGCCAACTACTTATATCCATCTCACGCTGCTTACAGGAATATATTAGCCTTTCTTATTTTAACCGAGCATTCATCTGTTTCCTCCAGTGCTTCTTGCTACATCTTGTATAACTGAAATAACTTCAGCAGATGAAAATGTTGAAGTATTCAGGTAGTCATTATTACTTAGAGAGAAATGGATTTCACATACCCTTACATAGTTCTTATCTTTTAAATATATTATTTGGTTGGAATGTTTAGGGGTTTTTTTTGTTGTTTATTGTGGCTTTTTTGGGTTGTTTTGGGTTTTAGTTGGTTGTTTTGTTAAATTTTAGTTGGGTTTTTTTTTTTGGGGGGGGAAGGGGGGAGTTTATAGTTTACTTTTTTTTTATGTCATTTAAGCCACTGCCTGTTTTAGAGGAATACTGAAGGTTTCTAAAACATCATATATATAGTAAGGTTAGATTTAATATGCATTCTTTCCTCACATTCTTCAGCAGTTTGCTTCCTACCTTCTCACTCTTGACAGGAAGATTTTATTTGAAGAAATTGTCAAACTCCTTTTAAATATATGGTGAACAGTTCCATTTACAGAGCAAATTTTTACCCAAAGTTGAAAGCTTTATGCTATAAGAAGTTTTCCTTGGAAGCAGGAAGACCAAATGTCTCACAGGGAAATAAAAAAAAAAATAATTCCAGAAAAGATAGTTCTCAAAGGAACCTGAATCTTTCTGCTAAATTTGAACATTTCATATCTACAGATTCTTTTAAAGACCCTCAAATTCTCACCACTTGACTAACATAACTGATCCCAGCTATGCCTCTGTAATTAGTTCCTATAGACTTGATTTGTATAAATTGCATGACTAGGAGCAAGACTGCACCCAGAGTCAGTAAATACCAGATGGTAAAATAGCCAAATACATTTGAAAACAGCTCCCAGGGCTTAAATCTCTGCCTCAACAGCTGGAAGAGGGTATTCAATATGGTTAGTGCCTTTTTCTGTGTGGATACCAACTGTTACTGGACATTTGCTATGTTTACTGAATACTGTGAAGAACCTTGATGCACATGACACTTTACATATATTTTTTAAGCTTTTCATACCTGGCAGATGTTGTCTGAAAACAATTAGGCAAAAAGCAAGTAGATTAAAAACTTCTTCGATAAATTGTAATTTAAATTAGGAAATTTACATTAGACATTACTCAGAATAATTATGAAACAATTGCCTAATAATGAAGCTTCCAAGCTCTTTGTAACAGATGGTCAGAAACTGAATTTTATTGGATCATAGATAATCAGTAAATTTAATATGCAGGATAAATGCTGCAATCTATCATACTGCTATAACCCTCTGCTCCATAATGTATTTGTTATAACTCCAAGATCAGAGGAACATTCCAGGATCTCTAATCTAATACAGAAGTGATACAGGGGTTCAGAGATGGTATTTCAAAAAGCTGTCTAAACTTGAAGCTTTACAGCAGCTACACATTGGACTTACCACGTAGTTATATCACCTTAACAACAGTCTTAAGACAACTTTAGGATTCATTATGTCTCACAGCCAAATGCTGTAGGAGAACAAATAACTTATATTTTGTCATGATAGCAATGATAGCTACTTCTTATTTTATTTTAGCTACTTCTTATTTTATTTGATATTAAGTTCACAGGGAAATACTGAAGAAAAAAAACACTGAAGAAAAAGGAGTATGTACTCTACATTAGCTGACTAAAACATGAAGTCATGTAGGTGTAAGGGATGGGTTGACCCTGGCTGGACCCCACCAAAGCTGATCTGTCACTCCTTTGTTCTTTGGACAGCAGAGAGAAAATATAACAGAAAGCTTCTGGACTGAGATAAGGACAGCAAGACAGAAATCACTGATTATTATCACGGTCAAAACAGGTTTCACTTACGGAAATCTGTTGAATTTATTACAGGATAATAAGAGACATATCCAAATCCTTGAAACACATTCACCCCTAACACCTCCTTCCTTCCTGGGTTCAACTTTACTCCTGATTTTCTTTACCCTCTCCTCTTGAGTGGCACAGGGAATGAGGGAAGGATTGTGGTCAGTTGCACGTTGCCTCTGCTACTCCTTCCTCCTCAGAGGGAGGACTCAGACTCTTCTCCTAGTCCAGCACATGGTCCCTCCCAGAGGACTGAGTTCTGCACTAGCTTCTCCACTGTGAGTCCTCCCAGAGGCTGCAGTTCTTCATAAACTGCTCCAGTTGTCTTGCATCTTCAGGGTAACAATTCCTGCCAGCAATCATGATCCAGTGTGGGCCCCTCTCTTCGCAGAGAGAAATCCTGCCAGGACTAGGTCCTGTTAGGAGCATGCTTGAGACCACTTTTTCCACAGGTTCTTTTAGGTATTCACCTGTTCTGGTGCAGGATCCTTCAGGGGCTGCAGGTGGATGTCTGCTCCACCAACAGCCTGCAAGGGCTGGAATGGCACAGCTGCTTCACCATGGTCTGCACCATGAACTTCAGGAGAATCTCAGTTCCTGGCATCTGGAGCACCTCCTTACCCTCCTTATTCACTGACCTTGGTGTGTGCAGGGCTTTTTGTCTCACGTTCTCACTCCTCTCTCTGGCTGCAATTATTCCTGTGCAGTAACTTCCCCTTTTTTGTTATCCCACTGCTGGTGAAGATCTTGGCTCTAGCCAGCAGTGGGTCTGTCTTGGTCCCCCTAACAGAAATCACCCTGGAGCCCCTCCACTACCCATACTTTGCAATGCCAATCAAATACAGTGCATAAAAAAAAATCACCTTCAGAGTAATCTACTGATCACCTTCTATAAATGAAGAATTCTTATGCCTCCAAGTATGTCTCATAAATGAACAGGATATTGAAGTAACTACCTAACAATAAGGATACTTGAGCCAACTGCTGTTTCATTTTTAAGTCCTGGTCTGTATCAAGTTGAAGGTAATGTGGCAATGTGCTTCTTTTACCTTCTCTAAGCTAGCATCATGATTTGATATAGTTTATACTAGTTATGACTGACAACCAGTTTTAATTTCCGTGTCTGACTCTGTATTTTGAAGCTGATAGCAGTGGAGTAAGTGAAGAGAGCAACACATTACAAATTAATGAGCAGCTGTTCTTAATCTGAATCATGTGAAGAACCACAGAAGGCAAAAACTTATATGAAAAAAGAAAAAATATCAAACAAGTGGGCTTTTAATTCAGTTTCAGTAACATTTCTGACAGAAGGTTAAAACTACCTTTTTTGTTAATTTGATTTTTATCTTCATGTTTTTGCCATTTAAAAAATAGATTAGGTTTCCCCAGCTCAGCTACACAATTTAGGAGTAACTACACTAGAGTGTCATCCAGAAAATTAGAGAAAATCTCTTAGCCAAGAGAGATGAAGTGACATTGCTGATGTCCTTTGTACATGATGTACATTGAAGTACATGTATTTCAATGAAAATACCTGGTACAGAACTAAAACAATCACAAACTTTACAAAATTTATAAGCAATTTTTGGAAATTAAATAAATATTTAAAATCAAACTTGGAAATTCAGTTTAGGTTATCATTTCAGCATTAAGCTATTAAATATTACAAAAGATCCAATTAAATCAACCTCATTAAAGGGCAAAAAAACAGTCTGTGTAAATCAAGCCTGCATAAAGATCTACCATTTCCTGTAGCTTGCTTTCATGTACTTTAGGCATAGTCAGAAACTTCGGCATGATCCTTGATGCACTTCCTGCATATACTGATAAACCTGCAAGCTTACACTTGAGGATCCTCACAATTAGAAGTCAGAATAATCCATTACTTGGAGGAAGAAGTAGAGTCAATTTAGCAGGGTGAACATACATTAGCATCTGTTTGTGGTCAGATAATACAGGGGTTTGATTTCCTTGAGCAGGTAGGGAAGTAAATAAGCAAACTGACAGAAGTACAGCTAAATAGCAGTGCTAGGAACTAGTATCTTTTGTTTAAGATCTGCATATAGGAATTAAAAATATATCAGGATTGAAATCCAATGTTCAGTCATGGTATGGCAAAAGATAAATTATATAGATTATTACATTGATTTATTATAAATAAAAATGTTAAAAGTTTGTCAATTATGATTTATTAATATCTATTCTAATGTTTTATTTATGTAATATGAACTTGCACACATCAAAATCTGTCATTACTGATGGGAATATAAATAGTTTTATAATAGTTTTAATATTTATTCTGCATTATGCAAGGTGCTACTCTCTTCCAGTCATAGAGTCAGTAACATAGTAAAGCCAAATGGACACTCTAGACTTTTAATTTCCATATTTATTTAAAAAATGACTCAGTAAATCCTTCATTTTATTTTCTTGTTAAATTAAACTTATTTCCTCTAATGTAGTGTAATCATTTCTAGCAAGCATTATGTCAAAGTATTTATAGGCTTTCTTTATCACATGAAAAATAGATTCAAAAGTCATACTTCCTAAGTGCATTTTTCTGAGTATATGCAATGAAAAATCAGTGAATAAGATATTTCAGCCACAGAATAATAGATGGCTTCAGAAAGGAGAAGACTCAGTCAAAATAATTATGTGGATTTCTTAAACAGAACATAGATTGGCTTTAAGTACATACATCCAAAAAGCCATCTAAGAAACGTCTCTTTTACTGTAGCCCTCCAAGTACCCAAAACTTGTGGACATCTTCTTTTCACCTTCTGTGTGCTCTCTGGAAGACAACAACTTTCTTTGCTTGCCTTGAACTGCTTTGATGTGAGCAATGAGATGTCTTCTCTGATGATGAAATCCACAAACCAAGTGGAATGAAGCTTAAGTCTACTAAGAGCGTCTAGTGAGAGCATTCAAAGGACACCTGTAAGAAGCTATTTAGATAGAACTCCTTGAAAATACCATTAAACTGTACCTTTTCAAATGAAGACTGTATATAGCTTCTGTAGTTCAGAAATCCTGTGGGTCAGAAGGTGAATGGTCCATCTTGTGGTACAGTAACTAGGACACTGAGTAGGCGAGTCCTGCTCTCTCAGGACTATAGTTGGAATGCTTTAAGAGAAAATTATCATCTATATATATATATATGAGTATCCTCACCAGAAAGACGCAGAACTATTTTCTCTAGCTTTCTGGTAGCATAAAAGTCAGCTTTCTTTATGAACACTGGCTTAGAAAGGAAACAATGAAGAACATATTTGTGTTGCATCAGCTTCATGAACTTCCTATCACCTTTACAGAAGGCAAAGATGTATAGACTACTGCTTTCCTATTTAAATCCTTGGGCATGGAAGTAAATGTTCTTAATTCTGAGAGGTGTCACTAAATGTTCTTAATTCTGAGAGGTGTCACTGTTTTGCATAAAATCACTGCCATCTACACAGCTGCAGGATTGTTTCACATTACTTTCTCGGTTGATTGATACAGTCAAAAAATACAATTCAGATTTTCTGTACACTTTCTGATGGTATTAAACATGATGCAGAAGCCCTGGTGAAGGACTTATACTGTGTATTCTGAGGAATATCACTACTTTAATCTGGGCCTTGGAGATCTCTTTTCTTGCTCACTGTCTCACAAGGCAGCTAGCTTTTGGCATTCCTTGCAGCCTACAACCTCACAGCACCTCTGACAGCTCCTCTCCCAAGTGTTCTGCACTGTCTCACATTCAGCTGCCAGTTATTTCTCTCCTGTCAGCATGAAGCAATCCCGAGCACAGTTTAGCAATCACCAGTCCTGGGGCTGACCACTTTTTTCACAGTTGGAAATCCATTTTCTTCATGTAGGCATTGTGGGCAGAGATGCCTGAGAGATGTAGAGGTGGCAATGCTGGGACAAAATCTTTCCACTGGTCATGTAAAATTTTGAATTTATTTCCTTTAAAGACATGTGCCAAGGAAAAATTCCAATTACAACTGATCTGGCACATTTGGGTAGGATCCAGGTTAATATTGCTGTGCATTTTCATTCCCAAGGTGAAAGATTTTGTGGGTTTGAAAACAGCAAAGACAGGAGACAAGATTTTAGGAGATGGAATATTAGGCCCGCATTTGCACTGCAAGCAGTCAACACCCAGAGATTCTGCAGTGTATGCAGAGAAGCCGCCCATGGAGCCCAAAGTGAAGCAACAACCCTGCTGGAACAGGAAAGGACAAAGGGTGTATGAGTCCTCCACCCTTTCCGGGTGCCCATGCCCACATCATTCCTGCAGTCCCCTCCCAGCTGGATCCCCTGGTCCCTGCTGCTGGAGGGTCTGTGGTGCCCAAAGGGAGGGTGTCAGGGTAGCTCCAGGGCTGGTGTCACGAGGGCCTCTGTGAGGGTTCGCTGGCCACGGGTGCCTAGAAAAGCAGTAGAGTCTGGGGAGCACCCAGTCCTGCACAGACCCCTGGCTCCTCATCCTCTGGCCCCCAGCCCTCATACCAGCACTGGAACCCCATTGTCCCTGCACTGACTTTGAAATCACTCTCCATGAGAAGGCAGAGAAATACTCAAGTCTCACATACCACCTTCCCAGCACCCAGAGCAGAGAACCAGGCAAATTTCTGGTAGGGGTTGGGTGCTGGGAGAGATGTCTCTCCCACCTGTGTAGCACCAGCAGACACAGTAGGAATCCTTCTGTCCTGGGAGTAAGACCTGCCCAAAGGAATGGGTGGACTCAGGCAGGATTGAAGTGCCTTCAGTGAGAGAAACCATCAATAAAAAATGGTTTCCTGACTAGGAAGTTTTTACATAAACAGAAGCATCCTCTGCTGAGGTCATCTAGCCTAACTTCTGCCTAGTTAATAGAAGGAGATATCCTGTTTTTTTTCAAATATAAATGATTAATTGGATCTTGCTTCAAAACACCATGTATCTTACAAGGCCAGTATAGGTTATGGTTGAACAGGTACCTGAGAAAACAGAGTGTTTAGTTCTTATCAACTTATCTAAAGTAAATCCAGCTTCTTGATGGTCCTCCCCATCACAGGATTTCTGAGCAGGCCTGATATTGCCATGACCACTGAAAGTCTGCAGTTAGCCTTGTCTTTGGAGTCCCAGGAGTCAGAATCATGGTTGCTCAGATCCTTCAGTAGCAAAATTTCACTCTACTGAATTATATGTATTCTGCTGGGGCATTGTGATGAAAGGGAAAAGGTGCAGGGGTAAAACCCAGAGTTTCCAATTTTCAGCTGTCATTTCACTGGTCTGTTCAAATCTATCAAATGATGAAATGAGACCTCTAGGATTAATCACTAAATGACAGCAGTGCCAAAAAAAATTTATGATGGTTTCTGGGTTTTGCATAGGTTATGGACAGTTGTTTAGAGGCTTTCCATGGCCTCAGTGATATTACTCCTATTCTGTGTACATCATGACTCTCACAAGAATGATGAAATAGTTCAGGTGACTTAATTTTCTTACTTATTTCTTAACTGAGGAAAAAAAAAAAAAGGGAAACAATTACATCAATAAGTTCAATAATTCAAGCTGAACTAGCTATAAGAGCAGAGGCAAACTTATCAAGTGGTAACAACAGATGCTGCATGTGAGAATCTGGAGGAAAGAAGATGCACTGCAGAAGCAAGTTTGGTACACTTACTTGTAGGTGTAAATACACTATATTTGTATGGGCAGGGTTTGAGAACAGGAGGCAATATGGATGCCTCTGTACGGCAAAGGCTGACTATATGAACTGGTAGAATATTATCTGTGGGATGTCAATGAAAGTATAACATTTAAACCAGAGAATAAATTGCATATTCAGGCCCATATTTATGCATGGAAAAGCAAGTGCTTGTGTTCAGTTAACACTGGAGCAAGTACTTAAGCTACTTACTGCAAAGCTTGTAAAAAACAGGCCTTTTCTTACTGAAGCATATATAGCTTGTCCAGCTCAAGTACTTTGTGAAATTATTGCAAAATGTGTGTGTATGAAGAGAAAAAATATATTTAGGTGCACACAGCTGTGCTTTATCTGATAAGCTAAATAGTGTAAGACACCTATTCTCATTATTCCAAGTACTGATTTCCCTTGTAAATGGCAATTCTAAGTTTTGTACTGAATATATTTTTGTATTGGAATTCAAAGATGTTCCAATTCAGGATAGTTTAAATACTTCAGGTTGTCTTTTCTACTGCATTGCTGAAACTATGCCTAGATAACTCAAAGATCAGTACTTTAATAATTGCATGTTTCACATTAATGAAATGATTATATTAATATAAATATAGACAAGACAAAAAGTAAAATTTTGATACTTTTAAAAATAAGTTATTTTTATCACTATCTCCCACAAAACTTTTGTTATTGTGGAAATCACAATATTTCCACAAAGTCGTACCTTGTAGGCATTTCTTTTTCTGTTCTTTCAACTTCAAATTCCCCATTGTTCAAGAGTAGTTACTTATAATTATTTTTTACAATCTTCAACTGTCTAAAAAACATGAAACTGTCTAAATGTCTTAAAATAATGAGCTCAAGAATCAGATTTCATTAAAAAACACTCTTTCATGATATATCATATATTGGCATTGAATGCAGAAAAATCAAAACATTCTCATTTTCTCTCAGTCAAAATATCTCTATAAACTGCTAGGGTTACTAATATCTTCCAACAGACCATATGTCAAACAACAGTGCTTAGTAAATCTCTTCCTGATATTTTTTAATAAAAGAATAATGTGTTCAGGTGTTTATTTTGTTTGATATAAAGCTTTAAAAGTAGTGATAATGAAATCTTAGTATTTCCATTACATTATTTAAATCCCATTGAGTTCAGAAGGAGATTTGCAAGACACATCAAAACTGCAGACAAAATGACGAAAAAAACCTCCTCAAAACCCGGATTAATTTCACTGCTTCATAACATAATTTTATTTCTTATTTTGTGTTTTGTCTTTTTTATGGATCTTTGCTTGGAGCAAGTGGGAACATCAATTAGCTAATTAAGACTCTGAGGCTTGAATATTATTGACCTTTTATGTTTTGCAGTATTGGTTGCCAAGCATAAAAAAGCTGTGTTCTCCTCATCTATTCAGGCTCTCCAGGACACGACTTCTAATTGCTTTCTCAAAACTCTTTGCCCCAAGTAATTTAAATATAGGGCACATACTGTTATTTCCTCCTTGCATGGTGTTTTCTGAGCAAGCAAGCAGAAAGATACAGAACTGGAAAGGCTCATGAATGAATACTGATTGCACAGGGTCACATCTTTGTAGTTTTTCAACTGATATATGCAGGGGAGGAAAACTGCATTTGGTATTCCTGATATTTTTTGAGGTGTGCAACCTCTTCTTAAACAAATCAACCACCTCCCACCCTGTAAAAAAATCCCTCAAACTATATGTTGAAAACAAAGCAGAGACACAAATGGATGTTTTCCTTACTTTACAGACCACATTTGAAAAACCCCTTTAATTCTGACTACTTCATTTTCATTTTTATAAACAAAAAGGTTAAAATCAAAAGTTATATTGCTCAATAGCCCATAGTTCAGTTTACTCCTTAGAATCTGCATTACCTCTAAGGCAAACAGGCTGTTCCTACTTAAGAGATTGTCTAGCTCTTTTCAGAATCACCTGTAAATGTGTAGTAAGCCCATGGAGCTTCAATCATTTTCTTATCTGTTCTACTGCCCGCAGGAGAGTCATTACTGCGGTATTTACAGCTGTCACAATAGTTAATATGATCCAGGCATAGCTGCTTGTTTACTCATTGATGTGATGTGACAGTTTAATAATAACCATCATAATCATGGCTATATAAAATGAGAAATATTTTTTTTTTACTCCTATGGAGAATCTGTTTTCATCTTCTACCAAAAGCATTGTATCTAGTCCTTTAAATTATTGTACTTGGCTGTGATATTTTTAGCTTTGTCAACAACTTACAAACACATTGCTTTTTATTTTTCCCTAAAGTGAAAGAAAAAAGTTGACAAAAATTTTATTTTTCCACATGAAATGGATTAGTCAATCATAAAAAAGAATAAAAATGAAAGTTCTCCAAAAAGGTGGAAAACAAATAGAATTAGGAATAAAAGTGCTAAATTCTAGACCAAGAAATAAAATTATTATGATACATGAATTTACTCTGACAAAAAAGCAGAACATACTCAAATGCACTCATTTACTGCCGCATTTTCCTAGCATTTTGTCTGTTTTCTATGAGGTTCAGATTAAACAGATGATTTTAAGCCACAGCCTGAAAAGTAGATGCTTTGATGGCCAAAAGACAAGGTTCCTATGGCTACAGATTTGGATATTTTGTATGACTGATCCCAAACCTCCTCATCCTGCCTTCCTTTTAATCACATGCAACCCTCTAGAGATGAAGAAAAGTTAACAGTCAGATGGTCCTTCATTTGTCTTTCATAGCACGGTGAAGCAAGAAAGTCTCAAATGGTAACAGAGCAGACCATTGCTTTTGTTAAGCCTTTAATCCTAGTGTCAACCAAAGCCTCACCAGATGAAATGAAGTTTTTCTCTTGCAGTTGTGTGAACATTTGTACTGTAGAAGCTCACTTGAGATGCTGCAGTCGGATATTATGTCTCTCCGTGACTGGCACATTAAAAAGCCAGAAATAAAGCCCTTGTGTGGCTACTCAGAGTGAATGAATTGACAGATCCATCCAGGAAAGAATTAAACTGAAGGCTTTAAATGAAAAGCAATGAATTTATAACAGGATTATACAGCACTTTGAATCAACTTTGTACAATGCTGAGCTGAGAGTTCAAAGAAAAACAAGGGAAGGCACAAAATATTGTCATTTATAATTGGCTAACGAGACCAGCAACACAGGAATTTTGCAGCTGCAGCTGATTCCCACATAGTTAGAAAGACTGAAGAGGATTCTAGTTCCTGTGCTTTACCAGTTAGCTTTACTAAAACACAATTCCTGAAGAGTCAGATTGCATCTAGGGGTTTTTTTGCTCCTCAAAATTTACGGATATTTTTAGGTTGATTTTTTTGTTTTTCTTTTTGGTTTTTGGCTGTTCAGGTGCATCAAATCTTGGCTAAATTTTGAAACACTTTTAGATCAGTAGGACAGAAGCTATTACCAACTAATTGACAGGCTATAGTTGAAACATTCAGAATTTTCCTAAATTAGGAGTTTACCATACCCAAAATGTTTGTCTTCTTATGTTCAGTTTGTTTTAAAGACAAGCTTGGGGCTTCTTTCATAATGGTGCAGTTAGATTAAATTAAATTTTCTACACTGAATTTTGCATACAAACCAAAATCCACATGATGCATTTACCAAATTCAGTGGGAAAATATAACAAAAGAGACCGAAATTGAGAAGTACAAGTTAGAAAGTTAAAAAGCACTTCAGTCAGGATATGAACTCAGGAAGGCTGTGGTTTCTTATATAAGGTACACACTGCTCCAATTAGTGGAAATAAAAAAGAGTCACACAAGATTTCAACTGAAACTGTTTACCCTTTAGCTGTCATCTCAGCTGACTATTCACATACTGGAGTAGACCATAAAATCAGCTCTCTAGTGCTGCAGAACACCTTAAAAGAGACAAGATCTTGGGAAAATACTCTCTTTGGGGTTTTTTATTACAAAAATCCATTGTAACATTTTAGGTAGGAGCTTTTGATTTTCTATTGCAAATATATATATATATACATAGTTATTGAATACCTCTGCTTTTGGAAATATCACACCAATCAGAAGAGTAGACTGAAAAATAATAGTAGTTGTATCCCTAGAGAGTAATCCTTGCAAAAAAAATTACATTTGGCAGCAGGCATTTAATCAGTAGTTTACATTTAACCATAACCATCCTGAAGAATATCCATCTTTGGCTACTTTTGACTACCTCTGATAATTTTGATATGTTATTTTCCACAATCTGACCTGTGTCATAGGGTTCTTGTCAAACCTTACATTGCCATGGACAGTTGCATTTGCTCCAGTTGTTTGAAAAGTGTTTAGAAGAAGGAAGACAGATTAAACATCTTGGCTTTTGTAGATTAATCTCCTATATCCCAATAATGTCTGCTACCACAGAGATAAACACGTCCTTTCTCCTTTCACAGTCTGGACCATGGGGAAAATCAGGACTCCGGGGAAACCACTATGCTCTCCAAACTGACCTTCATCTTCATGAACATTTCCTAAACCACCCTGTCCTTCTCTAACAGATCACAGTTGTTTAATACAGCAGAACAGATATCCCATATTTTCCTCTACCAGGAGTCTGTGTTGATGCTTTTCACCATTTTACCTTCATTTGCCTGCTCTCTCCAAGTAACTCATCATCCTTTCTTAGATTAGCAGCTTCTTTCATGGGATGCTTTTTGTCTTTGGTGAGATTACAATCTGTGCAGCAGCTGCAGATCTAGATTTCTCATTACAATTAAATTGGAAGCAATCAAACCTGGTAAATGGAAACATGCTATTACATTCTGAAAATATATGTCATTCAAAACTCTAGAGTAACCTCACCACCAAGCATGTGTTGAAAGTTGAGAGGAGAGTACAGGTACAATTATAAATAACTTGAAGTTGTGGGCAGGTTTGGTTTTGTTTTTTGTTTTTTGTCATTTTCATCGTTGTCTTCTACTACACTCCCAGTTTTTCAGAGAATTTTGATGATTTGGCTACTTGAAAAAATTATGATCTCAAAACCTGGTCATAAGGGGTGCCTAAATGTTCTATTCAGTTCTGAGAGGAATATTTAGGCAAGGAAGTAAAGGCTGTTTTTAGAAACAAATCTGTCACTTTCAACTGTACCTACCCTCAGTTTGACACTGATGAGAAAACTCCTGCAGCATAGGTGCATAGGTGTTTTAAAGGAAATTATTCTCTGTAGGAACACTAGACTCATTACTTTAAATATTTCTTCCCACAGTAGTGTTGATGAAAAGTGTGTTTGCCAGGTTTATTAAAAAGAAAGCCCATGTAATTCCTTTTTCTTTGGACATACACATCTTGAAATCTACCTCTATTTGCAGTTAGCATATCAATAAGTGATGCTTTTCTTTCTCTAATGAGTGCATCAGACTTGTGTCTGGTGCTGTACCAGCAAAACCAGAAAAGAAAAAAACCTGTACCTCAGCGAAACCAATGGCATATTTCTGATGATCCAGTGACATGAGATTGAGCTTTAATAATTTTATTTTATGTCAGACTTTATTGTTTGATCATTTTCACAGCAGTCAGCCAAGCCTCTTTCTTTTTAGTTTGTTCTTTCTTTGTCTCTCTCTAGTGTAAATTGGAGCAATCTTCTCTGAAGTTAGTGCAGTTGTAATTGTCTAAGAAGAAAATAAGACCACTTTTGTGCTAGCTTTGGCAAATGCCTTCAAATAAGCAAATAGAGACTCAGAAAAACTACCCAACAATCCTCAATGTGGCAGCTAACAGCTGGCCTGAAGGCCTCACAGGCACAAATAACTTTGACCTTGAGCCTGTATCCGTGAGAATCAGGCTGTACCCACAAAAAAAGAATGTAAACATCTTTAAGGAAGAAAAACACTGAAAAGTGAAAGGACTTTACTGCAAGGAACGGATGCTAGCTAATCTTTAGCAAGAATGTATGCAAGCAACAAGTTACTAACCAACTGAAATTAAACACAATGCTTTGTAAAAACTCTATAAATACGAGCTGTGAACAATAAAGATTGCAATTGCTGCTTGAAGAATAGGTGTCTTGTCCATCTCTACAGCGACACCTCAACAATACTGACAGAGTATGGTAGAGGCAGCCAAACCACTGACAGTCAGAAACCCTGCCAGTCAGTGTGATGGCAACTATGACTATTTTTCCTTTGACCTGATACATAATAATTTTATCATAAACTCACATTATTAGTTTCTGTATAGTAGAGATTTTAACTGGCTTCATTTTTCCTCTTCAAAAGCAAATATATGGGATACTTGGCTAAATCTTTTAAATGTCTTTATTTTACAGTAACAGTGTTTTTATTTTTTAATCAAAGTATATTTTTGATTACATTTTACTGGCTTGTAAGACATTTTTCATTGGTAATCCTAGTTAAATGGATTTATTAAATGCTTCTTTAGAGAATATGTATCCTCTCCAGGTACTGCTCCTCCTCAGTGCATTAGAATTTGAGTCAGGCATTTAAAATACCTACTGTACTGAAAAGCAAGAACTTTTCTGGGGAACTTCTGAACTGAATAAGCCACTTGCCTGTGAAGTACAGCTTAGTCTTCTTTTTGTTACAACAGCATCAAATTTTGTACTATAAAAAGATAGTACGGCAAAAATGTCATGTCATCTGATTGTGATACACTGCTTAGGTATATCTAACTGGAACTTGATCCCCTTTTAACTGAAGTCTGCTCTATTTTGTAATCTGTGCAGTTGCAGACAGAGGAATGAACATAAAGATAACCCCTTCATGTTGTTTTTTAAAACCCCGACTTTTCTCTAGTGTTCAAACTCCAGTGTGAAATTTGCTGCACAGCACTTTTTCAGAAAAAAAATAAGTCCATGTCAGTGACCTCAGAAATACTCAGAAACGTTTATGGCGCAATGACCTTCTATTAAGTCCAGGTGGTCATTCTAAAGAAACTAACTTAGATTCATGGCCATTCATGTGTCCTCCAGTGCCCAGATTTTTTCTTCAGGACTGACCATCCACACCTTTCGGGTGCTTCACTATTTTTGATGTTCACAGAAAATCTGATAGGAAATAATTTCCACTGACCAGCTGACAGTATCAAGAAGTTTAAAGTTTGGTGAAAAGCATAGCTTAAAAAATCAGATCTGTCTGAGGTCTGGTCTGCTCTTCTGCTATGTTTTTAATAGCAATTATTACCAGAAGCTTCCACGCAGGTGTATAGCTGCTTATGCACATCTTAGTCACAGCACCATCACAAGTGGTGAGAGCCTTACTACATCTTTGGAAGGCTCAAATACATGTTCTGAACCACAGGCAGAGATTGCTTACTTTTTGGTTCTTCATAAACTTCAGAAGGCCTATTTTGTTTTCCTACCTCTGTGATAGAAAAGTTTCTAACTTTTCTTTTAAGAAATGGGAAAATAAGGTTTTTTTACTATGTCCTTCAGATCCAGGCAATCCTGTTCTGTGGGCTGCTGTGGAGCCAGGAGACAAAGGTTGCAGGGACAGTGCCATGAAAGCAGTATCCTAGAAATAGTTAAGTTGCTTAAATCTTCAATTTGTAGTTAAAATTAGAAAACAAAGTAAGACAAACTTTATTCAAGCGCCATTGAATGAGATGTCTGTGTCAATTATTCTGTCTTTGTTTTAATTTTTTTTAATAGTTAGTAGTTATTGACAACGATTTAGTTTTTAATAACTATTTACATGATATATTAACAAGTATTCCCACAATATACACTTTGTAAAGATATTTAAAATAAATCAACCAAATAGATATCAGTTATAACTTTTACCTTTAGAAGTGAAATAAAAGAAAGTTCAATAGGAAGAGTAAATGAAAATATATTTTTCAAGTAAAAAAAAATGCAAACTTTTATTAATTTGGGGGTTAAACATTCCAATATTGTGATTTAAGGATGGATGGTATGTCGTGGTTTAACATAGCTTCTTTTTTAGTTAAAGAGAAAATCCATCAGTGACAGAAGTGATTCTCTGTGATGACTGCTAGCAGCTTCCTCCAGACCCAAGAGAACCAATCAGCTGGCTAGTTTTGAATATTGACACCCTCTTAAACAACTTAAGAGAGCTGAACACGCCTCTGTGAAATCACATTTAAAGGCAAACAAGCCCCAGAAAAAACTTTCTTGCTTCTGGCCTTTGAACAGGTAACTGGGCACTGGCCAGGTCAGTCTGGCCCGCGGCGTGGCTCAGCTGAGATTCTGCCCCCACTGGGTTCCAACCACGGCTGGCAGGCCAGGCCAGCTCTGCTCAGCTTCGAGTGGAGCCGAGCTGGGCTCTGCTCTGGCTGCGAGCTGCACCACGGAAAATCACACGGCTGAGAACAGAGATGGGCCCGCGGCCCCACGCAGAAAAGCAGCCCCGCGGCTGGGATTGAACGCTGCGGGGGTCGAAAAACAACCATGCAGCCAAGAGCATCTGCTGCTGGCAGACATCAAATGACCACCTGCAGGCCTGGACGAAATATTAACTCTTTTAGTGCACAGATGAAACTTGCAAACATCAAACCTCTCTCAAAAGAGAGAAAAGAAAAGGGTGAGGACACGTAGAGAAAACAACATGGAGGCACAGGTCAGTGAGGGAGGAGAATGTGGAGATGCCTTGGTCTTGGGCTGAAATTCTATTCTAAGGCCATGGTGAAGATATTATTGATACATCAGACTAATTTTTTCCCCTGTAACTCATGGAATGCATTGGGGGGATGTAGTGTTCTAACCACTGCCATGAACAGAGGCACCAGTGTTGAAGCAAGAAGATGTTGAAGTAGCTATGATCCAATGAGAAGTTTGAACAGAGAGAGATGAGAGAGATGAGAAACCTTGCCCCAGGGATAGAAGAAAACCTCTGTTCCCAGACATAAAAAAACTTTTGTTTCTATATTAGATCAGCTCATCCTTAAAATTACCTCCCAATAAGCTGAGATGACTCATGGTATTTGTGAGAAGACTACCAAACCATGGGAGTGACTTAATGATTGCAGATTTCTGTGCAGCTGCTATCTGTGAAAACTAAAAGCACGAGAGAACTATTTCTTGTGGAAAAGGCTCCATGGCATGGCAGGAAAGACTCCTCTCCCTAAGTGAACTGTAGAAAGATTATTTTAAAAGTGTTAAACTGACTGAAAATACCAGGTTTTGTCTCTTTACATTGTCAGAGAGAAAAGAAAGAGGAGTTGGGGGAAGAAGTGTTCTGGAGGTTTATTCTGATTTATTTTTCTTTTAGTTGTGTTAATAAAGTTTTCTTTATACCCTTTAAAGTTTAGAGCCCACTTTGCTCTCCTCCTAATCCTATTCTCACAGGAGAAAATGAATAAATAATTCTAGTGGGTGCACTAATGTTTGCCCAGTGCTAGACCCACTTCATTAATTTGTGCATTGGCCAGGAAACTTGGATTGGCAAACCAAAACCACTACATGAAATTGATGATTTTGCCCAGTTAAACGGAAACTGCCACATGGTAATAAAAGATTAAAAAATTAAAAATTATTTTTATATTAAATCTGTAAACAGAAGAAAAAAATAAAAAGGATTTTAAAAATTATTTCTAATCTTTAGGCCTCATAGTTTTGTTTTTTTCTGAGTAATCTTAAAGAGGGATTTTTAAGTAATGTTTAGTTCATTCATAAGGATCTCAGATTTAAAAATATCCTAGATCCAAAAGCTTGAGAATGAAATATCCAGTGAGGCAACAATGGTGGAACATTTGAACTACTGAATGTCTTCATATCTCAGTTGAAAGACTACATAAAAGGTTTCCATGGCAGCAGGATATGAAGACCTTGCAAGGCTTCTGTGATCCTTCATCTGGAGAAGTGTATTTACTTGTAAGGATACCAGTGAAGCAGGATTTGCAGGTTCAAGGAGACATACTCCTGGTTTGGAGGTCAGTCTTCAAAGGCTATAGTTCTGCTTTGATTCCTCTCAACTCTGTGGCTTCTCAAATCTTACTTTTTTTTCTGTTCTTGAAAAATCCTGAAAGATTTCAGAAAATTCAGAACTGTTATAAATCTTAAAACTTTGAAGAAGTACTTCAATTACTGTTTAGAATATTTATTGTCCTCTTGTGACTGTTGTTTCTACACAAAATAAAGATTTGATGCAAATTTTCCTATGACTCTTGAGTTCACTGCAGTTAGAGTAAACTTGAAATTATAATCTCAGGAGATAAATATTAGGTGACAGGATACCGAATTAGTATACATGATTGTGCTTCAAAACTGTGCAAAATGGGTGTAATAGTTTGAGATAGTACAAGTTTGAAGATCATGTTTCATTGTACTGAATATTTCAGTCTCTCTAGTTGAGTAATCGAATTTGAAGTCTCTGAATACTCAAAAAATACCAAACATTTGAGAAATAATGTCTTAATAGCAGAATTTGTTTATAAATATGCATTGAATTTTACAGAAACATGTAAAAAAACAGGACAATAATTAAAGATGCAAATAACTAATTAAGTCTTGAAATCAATACATCACACTAAGGTTCGTAATTAATTTCATAAAAAGTTCTTTTTGATATCATTTCTTGACATGTAATATAACCCTGCTTTTTTATCCATTGAGATACTTCTTTTCACTTCCCATCAGTGGGGGGAAATATTCCAATACTCCTTAAAATAAATATATTTGTACACACGTTAGCACAGAACAAAACTGTGTTTCTAATTTACTCATTCTCTGTCCTACCTTTAGGCTGTTTTGTTTTAGATCTGAGTTTGTTTTAGCTTCTGGACTTCCTTCCAGAATCCATACTGCCAAAGGCAATGTGTACCAGAACCTGAAAACAGGGATGAAAATAAGTAACAAGTTCACATTAAACCAAATCAAATTAAATTATTTAGTGAAGATTAATCTTGTTTGGTAAACCATACTCAGACTAATAGATTTTGGAGGATTTGGTGGTGGTGGAGGGAAGGGGGAGTTCACAAGTATTTTAGTCATTCTGCGGTGAAACTGCCTAGCAACTTTGTTCACTTCTAAAATCTCTAGAACTAAAGACCTTTTAGTTTTATATTAACGTTTTTATGCTTAGCATTAAATTGTCTGCTCTAAATAAAAGGACAAATAAAATACAGATACATTTTAAAAAATCTTTTTCATCCTGTTTGCAAGTAATCAGTTTATCACTGCTCTGAACAGTGACGGTTCATACTTGATAATCAGTGTGTAGTTTAAAAGAGATTACTTACAAATTGTCAGGCTGGATATTTAATTCAAAAAAAGACAATGGGAACTGCAGAAAACAGTAACAGCCTTATCATACAGTGATCAATTGTGAAACAGCCCTAACATTTCAAAGTAATAGAAAATTATGGGATTAATTTAAAATCACAGACAAAATTTATGGAAGTTTACAGAAGCTTACATCAGATAAGGGAAGTAGATTCATTTTTTTAAAATTTATTTATAGTATATATAGATGTAAATTATATAAAGTATTCTATCTATCCCAGAGAAATGAGTGTACTGGAGTATAGCTATATACATCTATTCATAGGCATAATATATTATGTGTGTGCAAAGAATTCCAGTTGCAGAGGTATGAGTCAACACTGCTAATACAACATCCTGTCACATCAGAAAGATAGAGCAGAACTTCACTTTGAAGAATGAAAAGAATGCTTCCAAGACACATTTTTCCTCATTCATTTTAGTAACCTGTTAGTCTGAAATTAGCAGTCTAATTCCTCTAGAATTTTTCTACGGTTCAGGGTACCACTTTCATTTGTTTCATTTCCATTGGAAATGGAAAGACCACCAGAAGTTTACAATTGATAAATTGCCACTTAGATGTATTCCTGCAATGGCTTGCAAAAGTAAACTGAGATAACTAGAGGTTTTACTTAGGCATCTTATTCAAAATTAGCTAGAGTTCAGCTAGCAGAGTACAGCCACAATGAAACAGTCTGTGCAGCATTTTGTGTAAAAGGCTCTGCAGAGGAGGTCAGAATCTCCACTGAAATCAACATTGCTGGGCTCCACAATGGGGTGATATGCCATGGCACAGCCCCCAGCACCAAGTGGAACAACTTTCCTTGTAATATCAGAGGCCTTGACTCAAACTGGACTCCTGAATAAACTCTGGAGGCCCAGGGCAACAGTGGTTCCTGAGGCAATTGGAAACGGTCTTGTAGGCAGGAGATGTGTTGAGTAAGATATACATCACCAAGTAATAGAGCTGAAGTTGAAATCAGACACTGAAGGAGGAAGGCATGTGACAAAACTGGGAAACTGCTGCAGGGGGTGGAGGCCTCCATCTGTTAACATGACTGACTTGTCTCGGGAGGCTTGCTTCTACCCAGGCCCTTCAGTCTGGGCTGCTGTGGAATGACTGCTAAGCCTTGTCTGACCCTTGGACTACTATGCCTAGCTGCTCTTCCATTTGGTACTAGTGAAATTGCCATGTACTGGAATACATCAAACATCACTACAGAGCATTGGGAATGAGAGTAAAGGGCATGGCGGTCCTTCTTGATTTTAATATTTTCTTGATTATGGCTACGATCAGGAAGAATTTGAGGGAAAATGGTGGATGCTGAGGGTCAGCAACTCTTTACACAACCGGTGTTAATAGCAGTTTGGTTTTTTATTACAGTGGAAATCTCTTTGAGGATCAAGGACTGCTAGAATGACAGTGTCCACCTCTCTAGGTGAGGAAGAAGCATTTCTGGTAACTGGCAGGCCAAACTGGTGAGAAGAACTTTAAATAAGGAATAGTTGAGGAGTGAGAGGATGACAGGACTAACTAGGTTGGCAAGCAAAGTGTGCAGTGTGATGTGAAGGCTAAATAATCATTGGCTAATCAACAATAAGGCTGAAGGGACCCCAGAAGGGGCCCCAGGTCAAGTGCTTCAGGCTTTCATAGCAAAAAAAGCCAAGAGCATCCTGGGCTGTGTTAAAAAGAGCCTTGTTGCCATCAGAGGTGCGTTGTCTTCCTCATCTGCTTAACCTGATGAGACCTACCTGGAATCTTGGTCCAAACCTGGACACTTAAGTGCAAGACAGATATGGACTTCTCAAGTTAATACACCAAAGAGCTATGAAAATGACTAAGATTCTTGAACTTTTGACATTGTTGAGAGGGTTGGGACTGTTCAACATGGAGAAGTCTCAGGGGTATGTTATCGATGTGTAAGACTGGAGCCAGATTCTTCTCTGTGGTGCTCAGTGACAGAAGAAGAACCAATGGAAACAAATTTAAATACAAGAAATTTTATTTAAACTGAAAAACAAATATTTTTTTTTTTCTCTGTAATGTTTTATTAAAAAAAGTCAGTAGGCCTAGAGAGACTGTGAAGTTTCTGTCCTCAGAGGTGTTTAAGACCTGAATGGACACGGTCCTAAACAGCCTTTTCTAGCTGACTTTACTTTGAGCATGGAGGTTGGACTTCAGTATTTGATCTTCAGTAGTGTCTCCCAACATCAAAAGTGACCCAAGTTTAACAGTGTATGTTTGAGCCTCTGACAAAAAGATATGAAGAGTGAAAGCAGGTAAGAGATCACTGTATATATACCTTTTCACAAACTTCTGGTCTTCTCCTTTCACAGACTTAAAAAAAAACCCAGAGATGGATCTAACATATCTAAACCATGGGTTTCTATCAGAAACTTGCCCAGTTTCTACCTATTTTATGGTGGGATTTACAATTGTCACAATTCTAAACGCCATAGATATACCGCATTTCATAGATGAAAGAGGTACAAGTACTGAAACCCAGAGTCTTGGAATTCAAATCCTGAACTGGAGATTCCTGTGACTCCAGTGAGATCTCCTTCACAGAAGAGCACCTGCATTTTTTGTGCACCTGCTCCCATCAGAGTTTGGGAAACTGAAAGGTCCTTGATTTACTGTAGGTGCTACTTACACAGAGTCAAAACATCAGAGTGTCATCAAGATTATTATCATACTGAATCCAAAACACAGTACCGTACCAACTACTAGAAAAAAACCCCACAAAAAACCAAACAAACCCCAAATACTATCCCAGCCAAAATCAGGGCAGAAATCAGTTGAGGATCCTCCAATAGATAGAAAATTGCATCAGCTTTAATTTAACATGGTTCATTCGAGCAGAGAATGGAATTTTCTGGTATTGTTGCCAAAGCTACACTTCCAGCTTTCTAACTATCTTCAAATCCCTTTGTTCAGATAGCTGGAGCCCAGCTTTGGGGAGGAGTAAGGCTGCAGTTTGAGAGTGGAGCAGAGCATGCTGATAAAGAACTCAGAAGTGTAGCAGGCAAACCTTGCACCACAGGCTGAGCAGCAGCTTGAAACCTAGCCTTACTGCTAGACAACATTAAAAATTCCTGTTCTGTGAGGTGTAGCTAAAGTGAAGCACCTACCTGGCTAACAAATTACCTTGTGTATAAAAAGCAGAACAGGCATAATTAAGGTCATATTTTAAGAATTAGGAATTGGATAGTATTGTTTTTCAACTTGGTTGTCTAACTTATTTTCTCTGTTGGCAAAATGCTGTAAGGCAAGCTCATTGATTAGTATGTATGAATAGAAAAAATTAGCTCACCAAATGCCAGCAGGTTTAGCTCAAGTTTTCCTCAGCTTCTGGATGAAGATTCAGGCTACTGTTTTGTCAGCAGATGTTAAACTTCATCCAAGTTGCCATCAATCCAACTCAGAGAGGTGAGTCAGATATCAGGATCTTCTGTAAATCATTAAGATCCTCAGTTTCTGTTAAAAATGCTGATGAATTCTTCTCCCTTTAGAGATTTTGGAACAATGGACAGACTTGGAGATAAATCATAGAATCATAGAGTAGTTCGAGTTGGAAGGGACATTAAAAGTCAACTAGTTTCACCCTGCTGCCATGGGCAGGAATACCTTCCACTAGATCAGGTTGCTCAAAGCCCCCTTCAGTCTGGCTTTGAACATTTCCAGGGATGGGACCTCCACAATTTTTCAGAGTAATCTTTTCCAGTGTCTAACCACCCCCACAGCAAATACTTTTTTCTTCCTAACAGTCAATCTAAACCTACCCTCTTTTGGTTTAAAGCCATTATCCTTTGGCCTATCACTACACGTCCTCGTAAAAAGAACCTCTCTCTTGTAGATCCTCTTCATGTACTGGAAGGCTGTTCCCCAGAACACTATCCAGCCTGGACAACCCCAGTTCTGTCTTCTTAGGAGAGATGCTACAGCCCTCTGATAATAGGATCAAATCATATGAACATGACCTTGTTACTTAATTTCTACCAAACTGAATGGGAAATATAAGGATTTCTTTTATTTAAATCTTACAGGTATTTATTGGTGCTCTTAGATATCTGAATTCCTAGCAAAATTTGACTTACAGAATCTTAAAAAAAAGTTATCAAAAAACTCCAAAGATGTACTTTTCTCCTGATACATAACCAGCAAGGGTCTTTGAAATAAGGAAAGGAAATCTCCCCAAGAACTGCAACAATATGTATACCCCTAAAAAGACAGAAATATAAATTTATCCAATATTATAAAAAGTAAAAAAGTTGGGAAAAGAAGCCAGGGGCAAGAGGGGGGGAGGGTGTTACTTGTAAAATTAGTATTTTTCTTTGAGAGGGTTTGCCTGCAGTCTTGCCTGGATTATTGTTGGAATAAAAACTCAGAACAGGAAAAATTTTGACTCTTTAGTGTGCAAATACTCCCTTATGGCAATTGCATCTGCTCATGTTATGTCTTTTCAAAGTAATGGGTAACCGGTTTAATTTAGTTAACGGACTGATGCTTTAGCATACTGCTCCACTGGTTTGCACAGCTTTAATACTTTCCTAAAGTTTAAATTAGAATTTTGACTTCTGCTGAACTTTTGAAATTACTTTATCTGATGTATAAATCCAGTTGCTCAATGCTAGTAAAAATGTTAATTATTACTTAAGTCCAAATATAAGTTGAGTTTAGAAAATGCAATATAGTCAGATTTTTAAAGTATTTTTATAATGTACTTTTGAAAATGTCATAAAATTTTAAGATACTAATAATTCTACTACTTGACAGTATTATGAATTATGAACAAATCATGTTCTCCTATTCCCTTCTGAAGGATGCTTTTAATGCAAGTAATAAGCAAAAGTTTCAAGTTCTTAAAATATAGCTTCTGTGGCCAACTGGCTTTAATAAAATCAAGACAAAGCCACTCTGAGCTGCCACAGAGTCATACATGGGATATAAATGAAAAAAAAAAAAATCGATGGAGAGAGAGAGAGAATGAAAGTAAAAGGAGAAGATATTTTTAATTAGTAAAAATTCTCATTGTAATAATTTACAAGGAAAAAACAAGTAAGGGGATTAAAAAGGAGATGATCTAACTGAGATTCATTGTGGCTTTCTTTTAAGCTTTTTTTTTTTTAATTGTGTACCAAAGGAATTTAACAAACATTTGAGCCATAATAATGATGGTAATAATTCATTCTGATGTCTCTATTTACCTGTTTATTTCAATTAGACTTGTTCTGGGCTTCTTAGGATTTCAAGCTGGTGTATTTCTGTGTACGCTTTTCCTCTTCTTTCAAAAAGTAAACTAACAAGCAAAGCACTGAACGAGCTTTTTGCTTCACAGAAAATGTGCATGAGCAGTGTTGAAGAGGTTAGTGTTTCATGTATATACTGTATTGCACAAAACGTTGCAATAATATCAATCTAAAAGATGATTTATAACCCCCCAAAAAAACCTCAAAACCCAGATAAGGATACAAACAGATAGCAGATTTTTGTAGAATTTTGCTTGGTCCTGGATGTATTGTAGGAGTATAGGTTGTACTTTGGAGATGATAAACTAAGACTTTAATTTGAAATGGTACTTAAAAAGTTAATCAAGAAAGACTGAAATAAAGCAGCGACTAAGAACCTATAAAAGGAAGATCCTTTCGACTGAAATACCTGAATTAGTCACATTAAAAATCATCAGACTATATACAAGTTATCAGCCTAGTTACAAAATTCAACTAAAAATCCAATCTAATCTACCCAAAGACATACACAAAGTTAGAGATATAAATTTTTAACAGTTGCACTAGATGATCTTATAGGTGTCTTCCAACTTAAAGAATTCTATGATTCTATTTTCCATTTCATATTTTGGTAACTTAGTAAGCATAACTAACATTATGTTCTCACATTCACTCCGAGGCTTCCCCATAAAGGAGTGATGAGTTATAATTACACTTAATATTGTGCATGTTAAGATCTAAAATCTTGGGTAAGACTTAAGAAAGAAATCACCAATTTTTGGTTTTCAGAACTTGCCATTAAGAATTCTATCTTTTTGTTAAATCTATAATATCACATTTTATTTTATGTTTCTATTGTATGGTCATTTGTTGTATTATATAATCTTTTTTTCAGAAACCTTTGAAAGTATTTATATGGAGAAGTTGATTTATTTGGATAAATTCCTTGTTCTCTTGATACACAATGAATGTCATGTATCAGCAATGTACAAATGTCCGTGGAATTATGTGACTGGGTATGTAGTCAAGAAAAGTTACTGAAGCAATAGATGAGTTCGCATTTTCCCAGTGAATAGTGCAGAAGGGGTTATCAACAATATGCATGCAACTGCATAGTTTACATGTCAATATATTATCAACATGAAATCCAAAATGGACAGTTTAGGACAGTGTTTCTTGCATGTTTCAGGCTGATCACAATCTGTCACAACAATGAATGTAGCCTAAATTACTCAACTTCCTTGATAATTCCTGTAAGAGTTAAAATTAAACGTCATAGTAATGTAGAATGAGTTGGATTTGAAGGAACCTTGAAGATCACCTAGTTTCAAAATCTGCTGCTGTGTGCAGGGTTGTCTTCCACTAGACCAGGTTGCTTAGACCTCCTCCAAACTGGCCTTGGACACTTCCAAGGATGGGGCATCCACAACTTATGAGGGTAGCCTGTTCAGTGCCTCACCACCCTGGCAGTAAAGAATCTTTCCCTAATATCTAATCTAAACCTTTTCTCTTTCAGTTTGAAACCATTCCCCCTTGTCCTGTCACTATATGCTGTTGTAAATAGTCTCTCTCCCTCTTTCTTGCAGGATCCCCAGGTGGAAAGCCACAATTAGGTCACCCTGAAGCCTTCTCTTTTCCAGGCTGAAATGCCTGGCAACACCCAGAATAGACTGTAACAGTGAAGAGTAAATTATCTTGACGCTAGTAATGCAAAACTTAGAGAGAGATGAATTAGCACTAGATTAGTAATTAAAATATTTCTTCCCATGTTTAAAGTGTTATTAAAGTTGTTTGTTGTTTTGACACAGAATGAGGTTGTTGATATATCTCTTATGAAAAATTAGCCATAAATATTATAGCTTTCAGTTCAAGAGTGGCATGAATTTGATTGTTAACCTTCCTTTCACATATGCTCTTTAAAATGAGCATATCCATAAATGCTGTTTAATATCTTTATTTCCATTAAAATCTTTCAGGGTCACTAAGATCAAGCTTAGGTCAAGCAAGAGATTTGAGTTTTTGATTTGGTTATCATGAAAGCTTCTTAGTTTCTGACAAGCTGCAGTAGATCTAACACAATTTCATAATCTCTCATCCTCTGACAAGGTAAATTGAAAGTTATAATTTTATGACCCGATAGATACATTTTAATATCAGTTTCTATTTTCATGCCTGGAAGAACAAACAAATATTTTTCTACTTTGTTTTTGAATGCCTAAGATGTTTATAAACTGCAGCAGACTATGTATGCCCCAGCTAATATTGTTTTAATATCATAAAGCTGCCCTGGAGTCAAAATATCAATTTCTGTGGCAGATTACTGGAAAATTCTAGTCAAAGCAATTATCTATGGTTATTTTCAGGCTTGTAGATCATTCATTATTAATGGATGAGTTAATTAAATTAATTTCAGTGAAAATGTTGAGACAGAGCAATTCCTGTTGAGGTAATATGCCAAGATATTCCAGGAGATGTCTACTTCTTCATTAATTTTGTCTTGATTGAGGTTAGGTGAATCCCTCTGAGAGGCTCTTAGCAAGCCTTAGTCCTTTAGGTGAGAATCAATTTCTACTAAAGGCAGTCTTGTGTATAGCAGTGTGCTGGATATGTTTTTCTCATAGCTCAAACAAGAAATAGAGAGTTAAATTAAGATTTTCTATATTATAACTGCTTTTAATTTGTTAAGCATGAAGCTGCCTTCTTGTGCAAAATATGTCAGGAACTGCAACCTTTGTGTGTTCTGGTGAGTAGAATAGATTTTGGGACCTTAAATTAAGTTTGACCACTGGGTGCACAGTTTAGGTTTTCAGTAGCTTCTATTTCAAGAACAGATAAGTAGAGACAGTTATTAACGGGAGAGTGATTCCCTTGAGCTCCAGCTGCTCCAGGCCATCAGGGATGTCTGAGCAGTGCAGTGCTCATGATACCTACTAGAGAGCTCTCAGCATTTAAATTTCTCAGCTTGCCTCTTGTACAACAAGGAACGTGACCTAATTAGTTTTTTCATCTTTTTTTCTGTTCATGGAGAAAGACATACTGACAGCAATTTAATTAGATGTTGATATAACTTTTGGTAATGACAAGAGCTCGAGATGTTCACAATGGCGGAGATTTCATGCCCTCCTCGGTGGGCTCAGCCTGTGTATGGATGAGGATCACACTGAGTGGGGTTTTGGGGAGGGAGGGGTGTTATTTTTTGGCAGTGTTTGTTTTGTTTCTTTGTTTGGAGGTGTTTTTTTGTTGGTTTGGGGGGTGCGGTTTTTGTTCTGGTTTGGGTTTTGTGTTGTTTTTTGGGGGCGTTTGTGGGGTTTTTTAAGTGAGTAAGCTCTTTCATAGAGCATGCTGGAAGTTTGATTCTCTGCCAGACAGAACTTAAGACTAAGTAGTCATCTTCGATTGTCCTAACAGTCAATACAAAGGGCTTTAACTCTTGCTTGTCAATAGAGAGGATGGAGGAAGTTCCTTTTTTTCTTTTTTTGTATCTTTCTCCAGTATACAGTCATCTGGGAGATAAATGGCCAAATAAGCCCTACACTAAGATCAGTTCCAGTAGCATAATTCCTTTGTGTCACAGAATACAGCATGATTGAAGTTAGAAGGGACCACTTAAAGCTGGTTGTCCAGGACTGTGTCTAGATGACTTTTCAATACTTCCAGAAAGGGACAACCTCTCTGGGCAGCCTCTACCAGGACTCAGTCACACTCTCAGTAAAAGATTGTTTTCTGATGTTCTGATTCAACCTCCTCTGTTCCAGTTTGTACCCATTGCCTCTGGTCTGTCACTGGTAACAACTGAGAAGAGTCTGGCTCTGTCCACTTTGGACCCTTCCATCAGGTATTTGTGCATGTTGGTGACATCCCATCTGAGCCTTCTTTTCCAGGCTGACCAGCCCCATCTCTCTCAGCCTTTCCTCACTGGTGATGCTCCAATCCCTTCACCATCTTCATGGCCTGTCACTTTACTCTTTCTGGTATGTTCATGTCTCTCATACTGGACACGTGGTTCCAGGTGGGGCATCACCAGCATTGGCAATGAAAATAATTTTTGCTTAAACAATAGCAAAATCTAAGTGATAGTGATTTAATTTTCATATGGCCATACACTAAAATCCTGCCAGGGCAACAGAGGGACCAGTGGCTCCCTGTGGTCCTGAGTGAGTGCTAAGGGTTCCATCTCAGGAGTCAGGACAAATCCTGCAGCCAGACCCCAGCCCACTGCCCGAGCCAGGAGCAGGGCAGCCGAGGGGACAGGAGCAGCCCTGACCCCTGGCATCTGACAACTCATTGGAGATGAAAACGGCTTGAGGCCAGGCTGAGATTTGAGCTCGCAGCTGAGCCCAGCTCAGCAGGATCCATGGCCAGGCAGGGCAGGGCTGTGGGGAGCTGGAAGTGGGCCCTGATGGGGCATCACTAGGGCAGGGGCTGATGGCCCAGGGGGCTGAAATGGATTCCTAGGCCATGGGCAGAGTAGTTCCTGTGGTGCTGGAAAAATATGGTGAGGGCTAACAGTGCTCACAGGGACATAAAAAATTCTTACAATTGATTATGTCTTTATACGCAGTTTGGGTCTATATGGGACTTTGAGATTGGGACTTTGAGATTGGCACTTCTATCTAAAACAATTATTGTGTTGACATAAAGGTTATATTTCACAGTTCTGTGTTTATAATGCTTTTTTTTTTTTTTTTGAAGAATAACTGCCAGTTATGACTACAATCATCCAAAGCAGCATCATGAATCTTACTTTTCTTTTGTGTTCTTGTGATATTTAACTGCTTGGTGTGAAGCTGTTTGGATAAGGTCATCTTACCATGGTGACTTTTGATTTCTCATGAAGAGAAAAGTGAAGAGGAGGAGAGGTGAGGCTCTGCCCAGAAGTTAATCTTGCACCTAAATTACAAGACATTTACATCCAGAAACAAAGACATAAAATGTGTTCATCTTGCCGTCAACTTTGACTTTTTTCTTTTTTCCCTCTTTTCCAAAGGAAAACACAATAAAATTTATTTAATTTATATGCATAGGAAAACCTGCTTCACACAAGCAGTTAAAGCTGACAATCAAATGTTTTGAGGTTTCAGTCTTGGACTGAAGATGACAGAAGTGAAGGAGATAAGATGTTGCTTATAGGTATTAGGGCAGATGCGGCTTATTTTTTTCTCCCCAGTATCTGTCTCAAAAAGCACTGTAAGGAGAAGAAGAAACAGAGTAGTAGTAAGTACTCTAGTACAGAAGTAACTAGAGCCAAGAGAGGAGAGGTACTTTAAGTAAGAGAAGAGGCTCTGAAGCCAAGAAGTGAGATATTTCAGGAAAATGAATCTGACACAGAGGTCCACACTGAGATATACTAGCACTTTGTGAAGGCAAGAAGTAATTTCAAAATTGACAATAAATTGCTGCTGTTCCTAAAGATCATTCACTCTTCTTCCATCATCATCTACTAGTCTTCATGCGCTCTTCCTGCTCTCAGTCCATTACCTTGCCAAAACCAGGTTTTGTTTTAAAGTAGCATAAAACTGGGGTGGAAATTAGACCCAGGGAAAAAGAAGGAGGTGTTAAGATTGCTGCTTTTGATGCTGCATGGCTTCCATGTCCTTATCGTGGCTGTGTAAGTAAGTATAGCCTGGGAGGAGCTGGGAGAAGAGAGTGAGTGGAATCGTAATGGGTATAAGATGCTGGAATGAGAAAAAATGAGATGCAAAATGAAAGGTAACAGCTAGGGTGAAAGACAGACTGGAGCAAAGAGATACTGAAGAAGGCAGGAGATGTGATTTCTCTAGTGTCTCAGCATTTCCTTGGTGTTAGAAATAGTTTAATAGTTAATGGAAAATGTCCCCAGTTTTCATGTACTGTATAGTTTTGTTAAACTCTGAGCTTTCCTTGTTATCATCTACCCTCTTTGTGCAGATTAAATCCTGAGTATCTAAAATTTTCTAGCTTACTGATGATCAATTCTTCCTGAGACTCAGTATAACTAGAAAAATTTGTCAGAAACATTCATGTTAAGAATTTTAAAAACAAATGTGTTATTAAAAAATGCTTAAAAGGAATCAAAATTGGGAAGTAATTTTTTCAAGATTAATAATCTGATTAAAATCTGCATTTGTAGCACACAATGTTAAATTAAGAATTTCTGTTTTTCCTAACTTACTGCAGGATAAACAACACATGTAGACATATCCTGTTTTCTTTTTTCTCAGGCTTTATTCCTGCATCAATACACATTGTTCTGATTCAGATGCAGTAATGAAGTATTAATTTCCTCATGCAGTTCTGTGATGTATTCAACAGTTGACTATCAGGTGTTTTGGGTGGATTTATTTGGTTTTGCTTTACAGAGGGTAAGAAACAGATTAAATTCAGAAGCGGATTTGGGAGTCTCTATTCTATACACACAAAGATGATGAATTAAAGGATTAATGGTGAAAATCTCATTCTGGCTCTTTCTACCTTTTCCATTGTTTGGAAAATGACCTTCTGTAAATGTATGTTTTTTTGCACAAAATTTCCTTGGGCTTTTAATGCTTTTTTTATGCCCTTGTCTTTTAAAAACCTAGGAGAAATATAAAATAATTTTCCACTCCTTTCGAAGTCTAGCCAGAATTTGTGGGAGCTATTTATCTCTTTAAAAGCATACTGCATCAGAAGTGGTCATTGAATTAGGTGAGTTCTTCTAATTGTATTGAGGAATTTCAGTGCAGTTTCAAATGCTGTGATGTAGCTCTGTTATCATTTTGAACTACACCTAGATGAGCTCTTTGCACATAACTGAAATCAGGAAGAAGCACATAATGACATAGTAATAATTAACTGAAAACTTGGACTTCACATCTGCTTTTGAATACTGTCACCACATAATCAATATAAGAAAATTATAAATATAGAAGCTAATCATGAAATGAAGAGCATATAAATGTATCAAGTTTTGAGATCATTCTGAAAACTTGTGCTGCTGCTTTAAATTGCAGTCGAAATCTCTGCAATTAAGGTATGACATGCCTTTCTGGTAATGAATTTTTCCAAATTATATTAGAAGCATATGATTCTCTTACAGAATCACATGAGCTCACAACTTAGATCCTGAACTATCATGTTAGAATTACAGGCTGTTAATTTAACTTTAATTAGAAAATCACCTTAATGTTCATGTCCAGTTTTAATCACAAGAAGCCTTCAAAGTTTCCTCTCATTTGGTTTTACTTATTCTGTAGTCAGATGCATTTAGATTTAAAGCTTATAAATCCATTATCACTAAAGGACTGCAATATTAATCAGTTAAAAATCTGTTGTATATATTAAAAGCCTTTGCTCATTCAGATTGTAAAGTGTTTTCATTAAAGTCTATTTTAAACTGATTACTAGGAATTTATGTATGAATTTGCTTATTTGAATGTAGATAACATCTAACCAAAGTAAAGTTCTCAAACATTTAACTTAGATAAGGAGTCAGCTTCTTGTAAAATCCAAGCTACTTAGCACAATAATCACATTATAATTTACTCCACTTTTGCATAGTTAAGGAAGAAACTCAAGAAGTTATTTATTTATGTCCTTAACCTTAATTTCTTTGCAAAGTAAATATTTTCACATTAAA
>VYXF01005311.1:53584-80293 GCA_013397295.1 Polioptila caerulea | reverse complement strand
AAAAAAAAAAGCCAAAACCCCTCTACTTTAATAGTCAACTTAAAATTTCTCAATTAAATCCACATCCTATAGAAAATCATGCTTATGGTAGCTGAAGGTATTACTTGATTGCTTCCTACTACATCAACATCACAATTCAGAGGCATCTTATATAAAGAATAAAGCTTAATACAAATTCTGTCTTAGAGACTTCACAGAATTGTTGCTAAATTGGGAAGGCACCCTTGGAGAAAATCCAGTCCAACCTTCCTTTTCAAACTAGGGCCAGCTAGGGAACAAATTGCTCAGGACTGTGCTCTACCATGTTTCTAGCATCTCCCTGATATAGCCTCCAGACCCCTCTAGTTAACCGCTTTCGTGGTAAGAATGGTTACTAGTAGTTAGAGAGTTTTCTGTATTTCAGTATGTGCCTGTTACCCCTTTGTCTCTCACTAGACATCACTGAGAAGAGTCTGTCTGTTTTTCTTCCCCTCCCCAGCTGATATAAATGTATTGGTAAGATGCCTCCAAACCTTTTCTTCTTGACATTAAACAATCCCAGCTCTCTTTAGAGCTTATTCATCATTCTTGCATGCTCAGATAATTTTATCATCTTCATGGTTCTTCACTGGATCTGTTTTGGTATGTTAACATACAAAAGATGCATCTGGAAGGCTTCTCAATGCCTCCTGCCAAAATCAATCAATATTGTTCTGGAATTTTATGTTTCTTCTAAATTTTCAACCATTTAAGTCTGAAGTGGCTTATTTTTATTATTGAATTATTTACCATTTATGTTTTGTTTATGTGATGTTTCCAGAAGGCACAAGCTACCAATACTGATTTTAAATATTTGTAAGCAACTTTATTTTGGTATTATTGCTGTCTAAAAGATTATTAGAGGTTTAAAAGAATAACCCAAAAACAATCTGTATCAGCGAAGAATTTAGTTTATATAGTGTAATTTTTAACTGTATAATCAAATCGTATCTTTGTAGGTACTGCCCTGACCTGGAAAACACACAAGTCCCATTTTTAAGTCACCTGTCTTCTACTACAGATAGTGAAGGAGTGAAATAGATTGTCCTAGTGGGAAAAAACAAATAAAAAATGTGTTAAAATCTGTGATAACAATTCTACACTGTCAAAAACCTATAATTGACCTTTGATACCTCCTCTTTCACTAAATGTGTTTGCTATGTCCAGTGCTACTTTTATTTAAATTATTCAGTAGTTGAAGGCATACCTCTAGTGAATTAAATTTCAAATCCCCAAATATTAATTTATGACAAGGATCACCAACTTTAGCTCAAATTAATATCAAATCCCAAAGTGTGCATTGAAATTCCAATGAATATTTCTAACGCTAATTACTCAATTTCTATATTTATAAGGGAACTGGCACCTCATAAATATCACATTGTGCTATTATCTCCATATGTTCCTGTTCCCTCTAAATACAGCAAATCAGCAATTAGCACTAGAAATATTCATTAAAGTTTGAAGGTAGATAAATAACAAGTAGGAATGCCATTTATTTATTATCATTTACAAAGTAAAGAACATCTAAACGCTTCTCATTTGATTAATGTGCCGCATACCACCAGTTACACTAAATGCTTCAAATGAACTAGCTCTAGATAAAATTCATACTGCCTCCTAAAGCAATATCCTTGTCTGTTTTGGCACAGCACAACACCTTGTTAAGTTTTGATTAGCCTCACCTCTAACATTAGGATTGTGAAAGAATCTTAGAGGTACTCCTTTAGTCCCCATGTCTAGGACTGCTTTTTGTTTTGTTTTGTATTCAAATAGAAAACAAAACCATGACATGGACTTGGGCTATCCTCAGCGTGAGGAATGTTTCTTTTTTTGAGAAGTTTTCTGTCAAATCATAAAATCTGTGAGCCACCTGTACTGAGAACTTAGTCAGCCTGGCAGGTGTAAACTTAGGAAATTGGCTTCAGTATACAACATAATTGCTCCAAAACACATTCTTCTCATAATGTGCGTACCATGAATACTCCAGCTCTTTCCTCCTTGCACGTATTAACTGTTGCACATTTGGTGCTGCGCTGTTTGCCATGTAGAGTGGATGACACGAAAAGTTTTCAAAGCCTGTTCAGATACCAATCTTAAGTATAAAGAACGGGATGTTCATGTCTCCCTTTGCACTAAACTCAGAGCAGGTTAAAAGTCAAAACAGCATGTGTAAAAAACCCGATAAACAAGGAACTCTTAAAGCTACTAATATGACTCTCCTACTCTACACTCTTTCCTTAACTATGCTTAGATTATGACTTGGATATCTTTCCACATAGCCTCAAGTATTAATGATACATTAGAAACATGAAATTACTCTTTCCTAAGGAAGTCTTTAAACATACACTCAGCAGAAATATTAAAAAGAAATACTGATTTTATAGGTTCTGGAAATAAAACATTTTTAATAAGGATAAAGAAACATTAAGAAAATCCATTTAAATCTCAGAATGTTTTTTTATACTCCCTTTAGATTTTTTTTCTCTTTTGTGAGTGTTAAATCTTAACATGCAGATACTCACATGTTTCTGAGGAAATAATTCCAATTTAGATTTGTTTCACATCTCCACAAACCAGCATCTTTGAGTGGTATATAGCTTTTTAAATAGACCTGACCTTCTTTTTATGTGTGAGGGTGGGTATGTGTGTGTGCTTTAAGACAGTTAAAAATCACAACCGCCTCTGTTAAGATCACCAAAGAACTTTGTCCACTCTGGCAAATTGTGCGAAGAAGCAACTGCTCATCTGCAACCACCTCCCATCCCCCGAATACGCCTCTGCAGATACCTGGAGATTTGGACTGTGAGTTAAGCCACTCGGGAGGAATTTGAGATAAAATAAAGGTGTTGCTGCTGTCCAGTTATCTCAGGTCTAAGGAGAGGTTACCAAGGCTGGGGGAGAAGAATATGCCCACTGGAAAGCCAACTCTGCAGCTGTGTTGAAAATCACCTCTGGCCAGGTCCAGCGGGGGGAGGCCACAGCCCACAGCCCATTCCTGGAGACCCTTCCACCAGAGGGCTGTGGGGATTGAGACACACAGACATTGATTTACCAGCAGAGCAAAGCTGTTTATTACACCAGCGTACCAGTATTTGCAGGTCACCACGTTCCGCACAAAACTTTCCACTCGGACCCCTTTACCCTGGTCCCCTTAGAAACACAATCTTCTTGATTACCTGTGGGAACCCAGAGCTTGTCTTTGACTGCTCTGGGGGATCAGAGCCCTGTGCAGAGGTCCCAGAGGGCTCAGAAGCCCTGGCACCAAGCCCAAGACACCTGTGGTTTGGATTTTAGTCCNTATTGGAAAATAATTGTAAATAAGGTATACGTAGTTTTTAGTATAAAAGACAAACCACCACCTCTCGGGCGGGGAATCGCCTCAGACTATCGTGCTGTGAAGACCTCGGCAGGACAGAGAGAACTGTGTTCTAGATAAGGTACAATAAACAATAATAAAAAATATCTGAAGACCGAAGATTCTACGTCTTTTTTCTCCTTGGGCAAGGAAAAGGACTTCTAACACCTTGGGGACTTTTCTAGCAAAAGCAGGAAATCCCCGCAATTACCCTTCTGATGCTAGTGACGTCCTTGTAACATTCGGTCTCCTCAAAGCAGTCAGCGTAACCAGGCATGATGTCTTCACTTCTGTTCTTGTCTTGAGTTTCTCTCTCCCATGGTTTTCACTGTACCGAGGCCAAAAGGTCAGTGGTGCTGTCCAGTTCAGCTTCTGCAGCTGTCTGGTGTTCTGCAGAGGACTGCACAGGACCCAGAGTGTTGAAAAAGACAGCGTAAATCTCCACCCCCAGGGGCATTCCCAGAACACCTGAAGGTATACTGTCACTTATTACACAGGAAGGAAGGGAAGATTTGCCAATAACGAAGAACACAACACCTGCAATCAGAAGACTAGAACACAGAGCAGGATGGTATGACTAGGCCACAGCAGCAGCTCAAGTTCAATTTTTCTATATTCCTTAATAATACCAGCTTTGCTATAGATTTCTCTCTTAAATTTGTCTTTATTTTATGTGCAATTGACTTTTAGTTTCTGGAGTGGTACCTTATGCCACATATCTGATAAAGTGCAATATTTGCATAAAGCAAACATTTCTATACAGTGGTTTTATTTCTATGACTTATCAATCTTCTACAAGCATGCTTTATATTTGCAACAGACTTTCTCACCTCAGCTACTGAGATTGTGCCATGAGCTTAACATTTTAAAGTAGGATAAGCAGAAAAACTTACAAAATGGAGGAAGTTTAAGTACTTAGTTCCAGGCTGTGAAGCTAATCATATTTAAAGCACTGTGGTGACAACAGTTTTTCTATCTGAACTGGGAGTAGAATCTACTCCAAAGGAATGCTGGACATGCATACATAAGCTTTGGGGTATGTAATGATGCATGGACTTGTAATGTACTGTAACAACTTTCCTTAAAAATAAGAAAACTTGGTAGAATTTAACATTGTACCCTCAAAAGGATTTACTATTTGGAAGCCCTGTATAACTTCCACCCTTAATGTACTTTATGTGCTTGGATTTAGAGAGAGTATTTTATTGGGCATCAGACAAGACCACCCCTTGACTTTGCTTTATATTTATTGTCTTTTTTAATGCACTGCTGAAGGTGAATAGATGTCAAGAATGATACATTAGCTAATGTCTAAATGTATTCATATCGAGACATTGAAGGACAGTTCTTTAAATGCAGCTGGACAGCAGGAAAATAAATGACAGAGTTCTCAGAGTGTCACTTAAAATTTCATGGTTGTCAGTCATCAGAATAAATTCCAGTATGCCTAAAATGAGGACTCTAATTATATATCTATATAACAGGAAAGCTGGTTTTCTATTTTGGCTCTTAAATTAAAAACAAAAATAAAAAATCTTTCAGTAACAGCTCTCCTCATAACATTTTTATATGTAGGAGTCATCTGCACAAGTCTCCTATATGAGGGCTTTAAGTATGAATGCTCATGTCTAAAATACTGCTTCAAGTCCATTACATAGTTTAATTATTATTAATTGGTGTATTCTCTCATAATACATGATGAATGAGACTTGTTTAGTAATGATTCTGTAAGAAGATTAAATTAAATCTTTTAATCTTCAATCACTTATATTATTACTGGCAGTTACCAGACTTTGCTTTTACTCTAGGTACAATATTAATTACATTCTATCTCACGGATGGTTGTGGTCCTACAGACTGGGTGTGCTGAAGTTCCTGAGACAAAGTCGGAGGATTCAGCAACAATTAACCTGAAGGTCTCCAGCGCCCTATGCTAGACACAGCCAGTTCCAGTTTCAACCACAGCGCAGGGCCCGGCTGAGCCCCTCAGGCACGGGCGGGCGGGCGAGAGCCCCGGGGAAAGCCTGGGCAAGGGAGGGCAACACGGGCTGAGCCAGGGGAAGCGAGCGGGAAACAGCGCTGCGAGCCCCGAGGGGCCAGCGGGAGCAGGGCCGGGGGCAGCGCAGAGCCGGCAGCGATGGCCCCGAGGCCGGGGACAGGGACAGGGCCCGGCGGGGCAGGCGGATGTGCCCTGAAGGAACTGTGGCCGCTGAAAAGGCCATGCCGGTGCAGGTTTACCTTGGATGATTGCAGCCTGTGTGAAGGTCCCAGGCTGGAGCAGGGAGAAGTCTTAGGACAAATGAGAGAGAGAGAGAGAGAGAGAAGGAAAGAAGAGGAGGTTCTATGGATTAGCAGTCCTAATTCCCCATCCCCCTGTGTAATTGAGGCAGAGGAGGTTAGAGGAGTTAGGGATGAGGGAGTGAAATTGAGCACGGGAAGAAAAGGAAGAGAAGAAATTTTAGTTCTTTTTTTCACATTATCTATCTCTAATTCTATTGGCAATAAATTAATGTTTCCCCAACAGATTTTGCCCAAGACTGTAACAGATAAGTGATACCATTCTGTTTATCTTGGTCCTTGATGAACTTCTCCATCCTGATTAATTCTCTGATCACACAAGCTAAACCATATTCAGGGCTGGGGTTCTTGAACATTTTCTCCAATGTAAAAGTTTGACTGCACTGCCTATTTCAGAGCTGGGAGAATCTGCTTATTCTGCTGCTAGTGCTTTACTATGCAACAATACTCACAAAGGTGCTGTTGGTGAAGTGGGATATGATGTAGTAGCAAGCTGTTGATCTGCTCTTATGACCACTGTTATGGTCACACTTATGACCACCAAACTACTGTTGCCATGTTAGGATGCTCAGGTATTTCTTGTGCTGCTGTTTTTCTACACATGTTAGTTTTAGTAGGTGTTGACAACCTTGTGGTGGTATGATATTCTTAAGGGTTTGAGAAGTTACATTCCACCTTCTCTAGTCCTAGGGTTGGGAGGTAATTTGAGGCCTATCCCTGACTGGCAGTTACCATAAATGAAGAGGTGCTGTATCATTTTGTGGCAGAGTGTTTTGCTAGAAAGGTTTTATGTACAAATGCGAAGGAAGAGAAAGGTGTGTGGGGGAATGATGAAAAATATATCAGAAGACCAACAATATTTCAGGAAAACATCTGTACTTGTTTCAGGTGTCAGAAGAGGGTGATGTGGAGAGACTTAGTCTTTACAAATCCCGAGACATTAAGACATCAGGTTAATAGAATGCCCCATAACCTTACACTACTGAAGGAGAAATCAAATGTACTGTGCTACATCCCTTAACACACACAACAGCCTCTTTCTTCCCAACAGTTTATGACTTAGCTACCTTGGTCTTTTTTTTTAGTGCTCTTGATGGTTGTGAATGTGTAAACACACACAATTCAGTAAATGTTCCTAGAGGTCAATGTTGATTTAGGCTTATACAACAAATGTATAATAATTCTCTTTTGAATTCAACAGCTTCTTTCTAGCACAACAAATTTATAACAGAAAGTTCTTTAGCAATATTAATGTAAAACTTTTGAAAAATATTTTAAGCCTTAATTAGAGCTTTCAAAAATTACAGCTTTAAGTGAAATATGCTTAGCTTTCATCTTTCTGCAGAAATGTTCCACTCTGAAGTAATTCAGTTGATTTTCAGTGCACATTTTAATAGCAAACTTATTATCATGTCAATCAGAACTTTCATGTTTTCTTTTCTTTTAAGCAAAGAAAACACTCCAAATTAGTTCTACTTAAAATATTGGCAATAAAAGGTGTGTTAAAAATTTGAAAAAGTGCAGTTAGTACTAAAAGGTTGCTCTTAAAATTTTCCAAAGTTATTACTCAGAAAAACAAAACTACTTCATCTGAGCACTTCTGAGATTATATGGAATACAGTGTTGAACTATTTCTTCCCTGTAAAATTAAAAGACATAACAAAGCACTGGTATTTTTTACTTCATTTTCATTAGAATCAACACTAATGCTCAATTGTGCTGTGTTTCTATACTATCTTGTCAAAGTAAGTGCAAAGTAGTATTGCTGATTTTATCAGTCTGATAAAATGCATAAAATTGTACTACTGTACTATAGTAGTATCTTTCTTTCAGGATTATCTCATTATTTTGTTCAACTGACTTTGTTGGTACACACAAGGTAAGTTAATTTCTCCTTTTCTAATCAATAGTAAGGAATAGAGGTGTGTGCCTTAGCACAATTCATTAAAAAATCATGTTCTAACCCTGTCCCGAACTATAGTTTGAATGGCAGTGGATAGTGTAACCTGGGCCTAAACACGTGTTTAGGCAGATATTAAAACCATAGATTTGCTCATTTTTCAAGCATATGCTTACATTCTGTGTTGCTTTGAGTTCCAGAAAATTCTCAAAACTGAAGAGTAGCAAACCATTCCTGGAAAATTCTCAAAACTGAAGAGTAGCAAACCCTTTAAATACTCTCTCCTTGAGGAAACATTTTGTTGCCAAGAAAATGGTATTTATTTTTAAATACAATATTAACCATGTGCTTTTGAAACACTGTTTTAGATTCAAATGAGGAAAAAAATATTTGTTAAAAGTTAATGGGCATCTTGGGTATGCTTTTAAATCTTAATTTTTATTGTCTGTTCCTCACGGGCTCCCCATGACTCTGGTAAACATTCTGGTTTGCATTTTGCTTTTGTTTGCAAGAGTGAACTTTTAGGAAAATATGTGACTGACTGAAGAATGCAATCTGATAGATGACAGTTCATGGCAGGTGCAAAACATTTTACAAAATATCAGATATTTTGATCTGATCCTATTTTCTAAAAGAGAAATTTTAGTAGAGGCAAAATGTGATCCATCTGGCTCAAAGAAAAATATATTATGTAGATAGGCTTAATGTAACATGTTTAATTCTGCTCACACAGATGATCATTCTACCATTTTTATCACTGACACTGGTCAGTGGTAGATGCCTAAGAAATGAGGAGACAGGGCAATTGCATAGTAATTGTTTCCCGGGTCTCAGTTGTGCAGATGCAAGCACTTTCTGACTTAAGAACTTCCTGAGGTCATATCCCTGTTGCTGTTTTAATATCAGTATTTTTTTCCCTCACTGAATGTATCTAATTGTTTGGGTTGGAACTCCCAATGGTTTCAAAAGGTTATGGCTCAAAGGCATGGTCAGAGAATTTACATAATAACTACACACGCTCACTTTGTTTAAGTATGTCCTGGATAATTAGCGATAAAGGTATATTTAAAATAAAATAAAAAAAAAAACAAAGAAAGTCTACTTTTAACAAAACAACAACATCTTATTTGCTCAAAACTATAATCTAGAGCTAAGAATCAAAGAGTTGGTGCATAATATTCAATAATTTGAATTTCTTTTACCTGATAATTTTTTTTGGGGGAAGGAGAGCCTTAGTTATTCTTTCCTATATAGTCTCAGTGGAATCCAGAGCAAAATGGAAATGTGGACATTTAGCTAGAAGAATTTTGCATACAAAATAAATGGCAAAGTTTTAAGGGCACAGGCATTTGAATACTATAATCAAAATGTCATTTAATGCAAATTCCAAAAGTAGTATCAACATAGAATTATAAAGTTGACAGTGAGGTGCCTTTCATGAATAAATAGTTAAAGAAAGGTTGCCATCTCTATCATGCTTCTGTTTTCTCTTCAGAGTTTCTGCTATTCCAGTTTGGTATAAAGTAGATAGTTTTGTAAACCACTTTTTTTTTAGCTACAGGTACCAGTTTTCAGTTCTCTGCAGATATTCAAATATTTCAATGTCCTCTTAAAATGGAGAAATAGCTATCCATGTAAAAACACAGGCTCAAAAAACTACACTTAGCCATTAAAAGAATATTCAGTCAAAGAACTTTAAGTGGGAAGTGAAAGGGATTTTCTTTTAATCTTGAAAAACTCTGTATTTCAAGACTGGAAAAATGAAGTAGACCTGTCTTAATTTTTTGACAATATATTCACTGACAAAGGGCAACACTGATCTATATTGAATTTCCTCACTGGATAAAAGATAAAAATAAATGAATCATGGAATAATTTAAGTCGAAAAAGACCATTAAGATCATTGGATTCAACCATTAACCTAACACTGCCAAGTCTACCACTAAACCATGTCCTCAAGTGCAACATCTCCACATATTTTAAATGTCTCCAGGGATGGTGATTCCACTGCTTTCTTGGGCAACCTATTCCAGTGCTTAGCAATCTTTTTGGTGAAGAAATTTTTCCTAATATCCAATCTATATCCTCCCTGGCACAAAATGAGGTCATTTCCTATTGTCCTACCAGTTGTTCCTTTGAAGAAGAGATCAATAACCATGGTGTTAACAGCCATGGGCTGCCATTTAGGCTGTTGTAGAGAGTAATAAGGTCTCCCCTGAGCCTTCTTTTCTCCAGGCTAAACACTTCCAGCTCCCTCAGCTGCTTCTTATCAAACTTGTGCTCCAGACCCTTCCCCAGCTCTGTTGCCTTTCTCTGGACACGCTCCAGTACCTCAATGTCTTTCTTGTACCTCAGCACAGGATTTGAGTTGCAGCCTCACCAGAGCTGAGTACAGAGGGATGATCGGTGCCCTGGTCCCGCTGGCCACACTGTTGCTGGTTCAAACCAGGATGCCCTTGGCTTTCTTGGCCACCTGGACACATGCTGGATCATGTTCAGCTTGCTGTTGAAAAATATTTGTTTCAAAAATTATTTTGATAAATTTCAAGTTGAAGGAAAAAAAACCCACAAGCATAGATAAAAATGTTTTGCAGCCTGCTATTTGGTGCTGCTTTAAGAGGTTTCAAGCTTTATGAAGTGACTGAAGCATTTTGAATTTCTGAATAGCTTAAAAATAATTAAATTTTAATCTTTATGTACATCTATACCTTTTCATTATCTTAAAGAAACTAAATAAAAAAAATGAAAATTGAGATTTTTGTTGTCCATACTTATGTAAGTGTAGCCTGTTCATGGCTTTTCTTCTTAAATATTACAAACCATTCTTCTGTTTGAAGATGAATGTAGTATCTGTAGTTACTGAATGGCATTACATTAATCAGAAGATAGAAATCTGTATTTTCCTACCAATTGCATATATTACTCTGGAGACAAGATATGGGAAATATGTTTTGACAGTGATGAGGGTATGGAATTCACCTTTATCATAACACATTCAGCTTGGCCACTCAGTTCTCATCTTGCCATACTCTTATCTTGTTTTGCTTTTGTTGAACACTTTCAACTCCTCCAGAATGCAGGTGAATGTGATTTTACTTTCATGCAGCTAGAAAGAGCACAGAGGTGTCATGTAAACAGGAAAATGCAGTTTAGATACTCACAGAGCATGTGTGATAAATGGATAAGAGAACCTTGAAGTTCTTGATATATATTTTACAAACTGAAATTTATTAAAACTCATTTCAACAAGAAAATGTTGATCTTTCCTCATGCTTTAAATACACATTCATATCATAATGCTCTGTTAAAGATTTGTCAAGAGACAAATTTATTATGATTGTATCTTTATTATTTTTTTCTTCTCTAGTTGCATGGTTCAGCTTCTTTAAAAAGTAGTAGTTGCCCATGCATCTTATATCAATATCTTCAGTCTTTAAAAAACTAAGTATAATTGGTGTTAGAGAAACTGGTAATTCTTACAAAGATTGTCTTTGATACTCATTGTTTAAGACAAAAAAATTTCAACATAAAGTCACCGTGGAATTGCAGTTGCAGAATCTTATAATGGTACAATAATTTAGGTTGAAAAAGACCATTATTACTGAGTGTAGCCATTAAACTAACACTGTCATGTCCATCACTAAACCATGTCCCTCAGTGTCATACCTACATAGTTTTAAAATTCTTCCGGGGATGGTGACTCAAACACTTCACTGAATAATTTTTTCAATGCTTGACAGTCCTTTCAGTGCAGAATTTAGTTCTAACAGCCAATCTAAATATCCTTTTGATGCAACTCTAAGTCATTTTCTCTTGTCCTATTACTGGTTCCTTGGGAGAAGAGATGGACTCCCACATTTCTATAACCTCCTTTCAGTAGTTCTAGAAAGTGATAAGGACTCCTCTCAGCCTCCTTTTTGCCAGGTTAAATTCTTCCAGTTTTCCTCGGTCACTCCCCATCAGACTTATGCTCCAGACCCTTTACCAAGTATTTTGCTCTTCTCTGGACGTACTCCAGTAACTTAGGGTCCTTCTTGTAGTGAGAGGCCCAAAACTGGACACAGTACTTGAGTTGAGGCTTCACCAGTGCCAAGTACAGAAGGACAATCACTGCCCTAGTCCTGCTTGCTGCATTATTTTTGATATAAACCAGGACGCCATTAGTCTTCTTGAGCCACACAGTCATTTGCTGACTCATGTTCAGCCTTCTGTCAACCAGCAAGCCCAAGTCCTTCTCCACCGGGCAGCTTTCTAGCCACCCTTCCCCAAGTCTGTAGTGTTGCATGGAGTTGTTGTGGCCCAAATGCAGGATGCAGCTTTTTGCCTTGTTCAACCTTATACAATTGGCCTCAGCCCATCACCCCATCCTGACATCTCTGAAGAGCCTTCCTATCTTCCAGCAGATCAACACTCCCACCCACTTTAGTGTCAGGCATCCTGAAGGTACACTCAGTCCATTTCAGATCATAAAGACATTAAACAGGACTGGCCTGAGTACTGAGCTCTGGGGAACCCACTTGTGACCAGTCACCAACTGGATTTAACTCCATTTACTACAACTTCCTGGACACAGCCATCCAGCCAGCTTTTCATCCAGTGAAGAATATGTCTTTCCAGACCCAAGCAGCCAGTTTCTCTGACAGAAGACAAAATGGTGTCAAAGTCTTGATTAAATCCTAGGCAGACAACATCTCAGCCTTTCCCTCCTCCCCTAAATGGATCATCCTGTCATAGAAGGAGACCAGTTTAGTTAAGCAGGACCTGCCTTTGATAAACCCATGCTGGCTGGGCCTGATCCCCTGGTGTCTTGTACATACCATGTAATGTCACTCAAGCTGATCACACCCATGACCTTCCCCAGCACCAAGGCCAGGCTGACAGGCCTGTAGTTTCCCGGATCCTCCTTCTGACTCTTCGTATAGGTGGGCATCACATTTGCTAACCTCCAGATGTCTGGAACCTCTCTAGTTCACCAGGGCTGCTGGCAATGACTGAAAGTGGCTCAGTGATCACTTTTATAATTTTCCATAGTGATCCCCATCCAAACTGGTCTGTGGGATTAACCAAAACTTTAATGATTTTAAATTAATAAAATATAGGTTTAGATTGTTTTTTTTGGAAGAAATTCTTTACTGTGAGGGTGGTGAGGCTCTGTAATACAATGCCCTGACTAGGTCTGAATGCCCCATGCCTGGAGGTGTTCCAGGCTTTGAGCATCCTGGGCTAGTGAAGGGGCAGGGATGGGAGGGAGGTTGAACTTTATAATCTTTAAGTTCTCTTTCAACACAAGCCATTCTATGAGCCTATGAAATTCCACCTGAGTGTGCCTTTGAATTTTGTTTTTTACTAGTAGAGTGTTTTTAAATAATCTAAACAATTTAAATACTTAGCTACAACTGACATACATGAAAATCTTGTTTACCAAATTTACTTAAAATTATCTCCCCTAATAATTTTAGTTGGTAGCACTTCATAGTCTTTTCTTGACGCTTGTACTTTGCTATTATGCTTTAAAGATGGTATTTTTGTCTCTTTATTAAGAATAAAGTTTTATGTAGAGTTTAAAGACCAATAGCAATAATAGCCTGCCTTGAAGCTTGATTTGAAGATGATGGAGTCCCTAGTGAAATTATATACAGTTATATACTTTGCCCTCTTTCTGGCTAACTCACAGCCTAGATATTGCTGACAGCATTTGCCCAAAGATATCATACTGCTGGTCAGGAGCTTATAAAATGAATACATCTAGTTTTATTCCATTTTTAAAAATGCATGGAGTAGTAGTGTGTTTTGTCATATTCTGCTGGATAGCTAAAAGGAGTAGGTCTTGACTTTTCAAAAAATGATTCTGTAATTACTGGCAAAATAGGAGGGATTGCTAATAAAACATTGTCAGTATTTCACCTGAGGACACAATTTAGAAACTTTTAATAAATGCAGCAGAATATGAGAAAATATGGTGACTTTTTTGTTTGTTCATGTATGTACTTCACAAAAAAAAAAAAAAAAAAAAGATGAAAGGAAGTAATTAATTACAATATATATGTTAAGGGTGAATCAGTATTAACCCATCACTGACTGGGCAAGACTGCTGGACTGCTGTACATGAAGCACTAGAATTCCACAAAATCAAAAGAATCAAAAAATGTCTTTGTTTTATCATATTTTAGTACACTAACTGGTAAAATCATCACTGAATAATTCAATCTTCTATGCTGAAAAAATTAGTAATCAAGTTTACATTTCTTTGCTCTGATATTTGACACACAAAAACACTTCATCACTGGTTTCAGTTCTATTTCCATTTTGCTCAAGACAATGAAGTAGATGCACAGTGAATTGTCAAAAGCCATATATAAAGACCATGGCAGCACCAGGAATAGGACACATTTTCATGCTCACAATATGGTTCAAGCTGCATGCAATCGAATTTATTGACCTAAAACTGTCAGACAATAAATACAACAGAAACCTAAACCACATTCCATCTAAAAATCAAGGAATGTTTAAAATAAATCTGACTGCAATTTTAAACATCAAGGCTGTCTCAATTATTAATATCAATTAACAGATTAGCTATGCCTTAATTGCAAATGGAACATGTTAAGCCTATCTAGGACTTTTATTCAAATGGGTGTACCTAATTGAATCAGTATGCCAGTGTTGGTATAGATCTCTGCAGGCACAGATCCAGGCTCCAAGTGTACAGAATTCAGAGATGGCGAACTGAGTAGGAGTGCTTTATGTATTGAGACAAAACTTAATAGCGAGATTTGAGAATTTGTTCAAAGCTCTGGGTACTTTCATGCCCAGCATCCAAAATAAAGAGCTATTAGATCCTGGTTCCATTCTTCCAGAAGTATCTGAGCAAATGCATCATGCATTCCTGTTGAGCCTCGTGACATGTGAAGAAGAGTCATTGTGTCCTTCTAAACCTTTCCTGAGGGGCAGAAATATTTTTGCATAAAATATTTAAAAGCTCTCCAGGATGATGACTGTGGCATTCATATGAAGTGGGAATGCCTGGATTTAGTGGAAGGTTAAGAAAACCAAAGCAAACCCAAAGAGTATCTGTCCCATCTTCACAAGCACATGTATTAGAGTGCAACATGGTCTGGTAGTTGAGAAGCTGCCCTATAAGGGATGTACATATTCAAACTTCCTCAGATGGAAACCATTTTCCCACATTCTTGGCAAACACAGTAAATAGCAGCAATAAAAGCTAACAAAGCCATTTCAGAATACTTGGGAGGAATCTTGATAAGAAATAAAATATTTTATTTGTAGTTCATAAACCTGCATCAGTTCAATTTTATGAACTTGATTGGTTTATGCAGAGAATGTAAAAGATATTACTTTCACACAGTCTATTTTTCAAGAGCAATGACAATAAAATGCAGGTTGATAGAGGTGTCTGAAAGTCATTAAACCATCAGCTCTCTCCAAAATAATTTTTTTCAAGTGGATTATTATTATTTTCCACGTGCTTATCAGTGAAATCAAACGGATTTGATTACAGAAATGCATTTATTGTGAGTTTTTTTTGTTTTTCTTTTTCATTTTCAGCTGAATGAATTTTTACAAGTGACCTGTTCTTTACTGCTTGACTTAGTGTAAGGTCATTAAATGGAATGAGATCGTAACCATAACCTTTTGAGATTTCAGAGGAGTAGAATCAGGAACCTTTTGTTTATGTTTAGAAATCCTATTATGGAAAGCAGCACTGATATCATGGCTAGACGTGTTTAGATATCAAAGACATATAATGATATCTCAGGAATGTTTGTGTAGTCAGTTCATGAAATTTACATTTTGATGGAGGCATTATGCTTAAGACTAAGTTATTTCAGGAGATTCCTGTAGTTTTATAACTTGAACCTTAAATCACCATTGTTCTTCAAAATATGCAGTAATATACACTATCATGTTAATAATTAGTGACCATTCTGATCTGAGAGGATTACATGCTTACCTTACATGTATGTAAAACATTGCAGGCACAACGTCCATAACAGTAATGACTTAAAATTTTATAATTCCAGGCATCCAGAGTTGTGGTCTTACATAATATTTGCAAAGGGTTTCTTGCAGGCAACACACAGACTAAAAAGTGGTTGATATTTCCTCAAGAATTCTGGATTACTTAGGGCTTAGAAATTTCATATTCAATTGCTATGGATAATTTAAAATCATTAAAAAATGGACATATTCATAGAAAAGTTATGATGTAGAAATTCTTTTTCAAGCTGCAGCTTTTTAAATCACTGATATGAAAATATGAAATAGGCAGAGAGATTATTGTACTTAGCCTATAATTTTTTTACAAAATCTGTGTTTCTGTCTGAATAATCAATTTGTTCATTCATTAGTTCCTGGAATGCTTGAATGGCAATTTTTTACACAAAAAAAAGGAAAAATAAAAGAATGAAAGGTGAAGTTCTTTTAGATTTGATGTTAATTACTAGAAAGTAAGTGAAAGAGTTCACAATCCTTTGGAAGAAAAAAACCCAATAAAAATAATAGACTTCAAAAAGGCAGACTTTAGTGAACTCAAAACAGTTAAAAAAAAAATAGTGAAATATTTATTAAGAAGAGACAGTTGATTTGTAAAGAGATAATACTAAGGGCAGAAGTGTAGACTATCCAATTATAGAGGAAGAACAGGAATGATATCAAGAGATCAAATTTCTTAAACCCTGAAAGAGATGCAGACTACGGAAACTATGGTCTATGGTCAGATAGAAATATGGAAAGTTAAGACAAGTAGCTCACATAGATACGAACAACACCAGAATATACAACCAGGAAGTCACATGCAAGAGTGTTGAGAAATAATTCTGCAAGTATATTTAAGGAAAAAGAAAGGCAGTGTGGAAATGGTCTATCAACAGGGGAAAATTACCTTGTCTTTCCATCAACATTCCCAGAAATACTCGACTACAGGCACAGCTGATGACACTGGAAAGGTCTTACTGCCAAACAGAGAAATAATAAGCTGGAGCATATTTGAAAAATATGAATCTGCTAAAATAATTTGGCCCTGATTTTATGTACTTTAAACAGCTTTCAGAACCAATAAAAGTAATGCGAGAAATTTTTGTCCTTATTTCTGAGAGAGCATGAAAAATTAATGAAGTTCCAGAAGGCTGGAAAATGAAAAACATAACACTGTTTTTAAGAGTGCTGCAGTTTAACCCCCCAATGGCAAAAAGGCACCACACTGCTGCTTGGTCTCTCCCTTCTCCTTCCCTACAGTGGGATGGGAGAGACAATCAGAAGAGCAAAAGTGAGAAAACTTTAGGTTTAGTTAGAGGCCGGTTAATAGGGCAGAAAAGAAGGAATATAATGACTATAATGATAATGGTAAAATAATTAGAATATACAAAACAAGTGATACACAGCACAATGAACACCATTTTCCAGGCAATGCTAGCCTGTTCCAAATAGTGGCCTCCAGCCAGCTTTCCCCCAAGTTTGTATACTGAGCATGACACCATATAGTATGGAATATCCCTTTGGACAGTTTGGGTCAGCTCTCCTGGCTGTGTCCTCTCCAAAATTCTTGTGCCTCTTCCACCTTCTTAGCTTGCAGGCCATGAGAAACTGAAAATTCTTTAACTTGGTACAAACACTACTTAGCAACAACAAAAAACATCACTGTGTTACCAGCATTATTCTCCTATTAAAGCTAAAACATGAGACATTTGTTATAAGTATTCATTAGATTAGTTTGATCATTACTCTCTCCATGGTGGTCCACTTGTCTGGACCACCACTTGTCTTCCTTAATGCAGATCATTCAGGAATAAGGATTAGGTGGTTTTGTCTCTTTACTGGGTTCTGCTTGTTTCTGCTGCTCTTCTCACAATGGCCCTGCTTCCTTATCCCTTACTAAATGAAATGCAGTAGCTGTCATCTCAGTTGATACTGCAGCATTTGTCATTTTGCTGTCACATCCAGAGACATGACATCTCTTCCCTCTGAGGGTGCTGAGAAGCGTTGAACATGGGTTGGTAAGCCTGGGCCAGGCCCCAACCTCTTGCAGTGATTTGTGCTTCTCTGGAATTTCCAGAGTGATAGCATACTTTTCCCAAATATTTTATTGATTTTTCCAGATTCTGCATTTTTTCAGGGGTGGAGTTTCAAAACATTGAAGGTGCCCACTCTTCTAGGTACTTGCCTGAAGTGTCCCACACAGCCTGCCGCTCATAATCATCCAGCCTCAGGGCAGATCTCTGGAGGTATTATTAAATAGTTTAACCTTAAACAAGACCTGGAACACCTTCAGAATAGGTAGCAACAGCAATATGCTGGTTTGAACATCCCAAGGAGAATCAAAATTCTCCAGAGCTATCGTAATTAGCCTGGAGGAGGAGGGAAAGATGGAAGTGTCTCTTGCGTGGATTGCATCTCCAAGGAGAAAAGGAAAAGCTAAATGATATAACTATGAATAATTTCCAATAGATGGCTCCCAAAGTACGGAGATGATGACTATGCTGACTACAACTATCAGATTAATTTCACTATCAGCAATTCTATATTATCATTAGACTGTGCTTCAAAGTAGAACAACATGATAACCTTAGCCCAGCTCTCATGGATGATTAGCAGCATGATAGGCAACATATACTGCAAGGAAGGTAATGCATAAGGCAAGTGAAAGTACAAACACACCACATTTGAGAGCAAATAAATCAGCATTGTGACCAGAAAATTTTAAACTAATGCAATAGGTATCTGTAACAAATTTATTATTAAGTGTTCTAGTCAGATTTGTTATTACCTCAACCCATCATATTCCACACTGGGCAACAAAAAGGATTGTCATGATTTAACTCCAGCTGACGACTAAGCACCACAGAGCTGTTTGGTCACTCCCTACCTTCACAGTAGGATGGAGGAGAGAATTGGAAAAGGGAGCAAATTTGTGTGCTGAGAAAAAGACAGTTTAATGGGACAAAATATGAGAATAATAATAACAGCAATTAGAACAGACAAAATAAGTGATGCACAATTTAACTGTTCACCACTTGCTGACTGATGATCAAATTACTTGTAAGATTTAAAAAAATAAAAAAGAAACAGCTAATTTGGATTTCATTTACGTGTAATAGAGAATCAAAATGTACTGTATTGTGGCCTTATTAAGATGTCTGACACAGTTGCACATATTTTTGTAATTAAGCTTCACAGGTGTGGTATAGATGAGACTACCAGTGTTACCGTGAAACTAGTCACAGGATGGCATTGTTAGAGAAACTGTCAATGATAGGGGATTTACGTAAAGCTTCTCAGTGGATCCTAGTTGAATTCTAGTTTATTCTTCATTCATATCCTGCGTGATGGGATAGAAAGTATGCTTATTATGTTGCCCTGGTATAAACGGCAAGAATACTGGGAGTCCGTATTATAATTCAAAACAATTTTAACAACAGAGGAAAAAAAATATTTTAAAATTAATTATTCAATTCAATTCAATAATGGCAATTACAGTCTTCTACTTTTGGATTGTAATTTCAAGTGCATGAATACAGAGACAGAAGTTCTACATGAGTTGATTAAATAGCAACTCCATATCAAAAGATCTGAGGATAATCCTCAGCAGATCACAAGCCAGACATCAATCAGTGGTGTCATGCTGCTGTAAAGGAGAGCATTGCACATCATGCTGGGATATGTAAATGAAGTACAGCTCACAGGAGATGCTAGGTAATTCTTCTGCTTTGTTCCTCATACATGAAACCTTGGCAGGAGTATAGTAACCCCTTCTGAGGAGCCTTTAAAACCATCAAGAAAGCTACACACCAATTCAAATAGTTCAGAGGAAAAAAATTAATATAATCAGATTTATGGAGAGTTTTTATAGAGAGGGGAAACGTTAAAATTTGAGATTGGTTGCCTGAAAGAATACCAAAGATTTAAAGATAATTAAATATGTAAAATATTGGTCAAAAGTGAAAAGTAGTTGCCAGTTCTCCGTGTTAGAGATAATAGGACAATACATACTTAATAGGCTTAAATAACATTTTAATTTGCCTGGTTTTGAAACCATGACACATTGAAATAAGAAATTTAATGATATATTAAAACAAGCCAGTTCATAGTCTGTGAAGTGTCCACTTCACAGAAATTTTTCGGAACTGGAAAACATCTTGCACATAACTATACTTTATATGTTGAAACAAAGAGCTGGACCAAGGATTTATGAGATCCCTTCCAGCTCAGTTCTGCAATTCCGTACTGACTAATTTAAATACTGAGAGTTTATAGTATTTTTATATTTTTTTGTTATGAAAATTACCATAAAGAAAGAAGTGTTAGAGCAAATTTCTGGTATAATTATGACACTCAACGAAAAAGAGAAACTGACAGTTATTTCCCCAAAGAGCAAGTTTTTAAGTTGCCTAATTGATCTAGGTTTGCAAAGACTTATAATTAAATCTTAGGGCATATATATGCATTCAAATCCTGTTAGAAAATAATGGGATTCAGATGTATAATTTCTCAACTCCTACACACAGCTTTGAAAATACCCTAAAGTCTAAACAAAAAGGTACCTACAGTGACAAAAACAGAGTTTAAAAACAAACATTAAACAGTTTTATATCTGTTCACAAAACGAAATGCCACGTTTCATAAAGACTTGCTTTAGATGTAGAAAGAAGGGGGGTTACTTTCATATCTAAAACTCTTTCTCAACAACCAGACAAACTCAATAAGCTGGATCTGCCCTGAAGCACATGACACAAACCTTAGCAGTCACTCTTCAGTTCAGTGGGAGACCTAGCCCACCTCTGGTTGTTAATTAAAATGATTGATTTGCTCTGTTTGGCATAAAATAAATTTCAGTACTGTAGAAAAAAATTAAATATCAAAAAATGTCACTGCTCTTTTTGTATCATGGTTCTCTGATTGAACTGATCTCACATATACTGTTGAATGGCATGAAGCCATAGAAATTATTCTTACGTATTTAAACAATGCATTATTTACATTAATTAAATCAGTTAATTAAGCAAGCAAATAAAAGCTTGCAATATTAACAACTGATTGTGTAATAGACATTTTTTGAAGTTTGTCCATAAGTTTACATTATAGACATTTCAATGAATTTCCTAAATATACTGACATATTACATAAATTAGAATCAAACTGAAAATATGGAAAAAACCCTGGACAACACTAATTTAATCTTCTTAAGCATTTAGGAATAGCTTAAAATAATTTTTATTGATTCACCTGATTACATTTGCTACTTAATCTAAATGGAATACTTCATTGCAGCCTGAATTGCAGGTTTTATTGGCAGTTATAATACAAAATGTTATGTAGATAATTGGTAGTTATAGAACTGTTGATACAATAAGACTTAAAAGAAATATTATATAGGGCTTTTTTAAAGCTTTGAGGCTTGAAAATTACTATATTTGGGTCACAATATTGAATATTACAGCACAATTATCAATGTTTTATCATAGAGTTTAAAGCTTTCATCTTAGTCCTTTGATCATTTTAAATCAACAAGAGATTCATTACATCATGTAAAAAAATCTGTTTGTGCATCTTTTATGTCATGTGAAAGAGAACATACGTCTGTGTGCTAATAAAGAAAATATAAGGTATTGATTTGAGGGAAAAAACCAAACCCTGCCTAATCTTTCTTCCTCAGTTAACTCACTTTCCTCTTACTTCTGCAATGTTTCTAAAGAAAATATGAATAAATAGAATCTATTTGCATTCCTTTTTTCTTTGGAAATTGAGCACGTGGCCTGTTGTCTACATGATGTACTTCTGTTTCCATAAGAAATTAAAGAAAAAAGAAAGTAGCTGCTAATAAATCTTTTTAGAATGCATTATATGAAATCTACTTGATTCTATATATGTCCTGTCTAGTAGTAAGTAATTTTCAATATTAGATTTTTTCCTATATCTTGCATTTTTCTATTCTCCAAATAGTTTAAGGTATAAATTCATCATAACACTGATATTACTCTATTGACACAAAATGCTTGTCTATTTGAGAGGCTGATGAATATCAAGACAAATAAAAGAATTAAGTTATTGAATTTTATCTTAAAATAAAAACACAGTATTGTTTGCTGCAATGCAAATAAAGTGTTAGGTACAAAAGACTGAACAAGCAGGTAGCTGCCTTTTGGGAGTAAAGATATTGAAAAACTGTTTAGCTATAAACTCTAAAAAGCACTATAAGATGTACCATGCCAATGAGAACACTGCAACAGTGAGAAGAATATGTTGGAAAGAAACTCATGGCTTCCTCATGTCATTTGAGAGGTCTGTTTTTTAGAAGTAGCAAATTAAGCAAATAACATCATCTGGAAAGAACAAGTCCTTGGTTCCCCCAGGTAAGAATAGCTATGGCTAATATCAGGCATACTTCCCTGAGATAAGTGACATGGTTCTAAAATCTCTCCCAGATAACTTCATGTCTGTCCTGATTTTCCTTAATTAATTTCCTTAATGCTCAGGGATTTTTTTATCCATAAATCAGTTACACAAAAGGTCTTTGTAGCTGTGGTTTGTATATGCAGGGAGAAGACTTGAAAGGCTGAAGCTGAGTTGAAACTGGACAGTGTTGTATCAAGTAACAAGAAAAACCTTTTAAATTATGTTAATAGCAAGAAAAGGTCTAAAAAACCATTGGATTGATAGTTGTTGAAGATAATCATCTGACTAATATGGATGAATAAAAAGCAGAGGCATTCAATGCATTTTTTCACCTCCATCTTTATTAATGTCTAGACCTAGGGCTTTCCAGAGTCAGAGGACCAGGACTGCGGGACCAATGATTCTTTATTTGTGGACACTGAAAGTGTAATGGACCAGCAGTATCAGCTGAAAGTTCACAAGTCTGTGGGGCTGGATGGAATTCAGCCCAGAGTTCTGAAGGATCTAGTAAATGTCCTGGCAGGATGTCTCTCAATCATCTATGAAGGTCTTGGAGTTTGGGCAGATGCTTGCTGACTGGAATCTGCAAAAAGGGTATGAGGAAACAGCCAGCAAACTACAGTCTAACCTCACTTTCTGGAAAAATTATGGAGAAGAATATAAGTTCATAAAACTTCAGTGTAAAAGTCCTGTTTAAATAATTTGACATACATCCATTATAGGGTCATCCACTTCATGCAAGAAGGGAAGGAAATGTTTGCAGGTTTTTTTGCATTCTAGGAAGGCGTTTGATGTTGTTCCTCACAGCATCTTGCTGAGAGTTCAGGATGCTCTGGGTGAAGAACTGTCTGAAGGGCAGAGCTCAGAGGGCTGTGGTGAATGAAGCTACATCTGTCTGATGACCGGTCACCAGCGATGTTTCTCAGGGGGCAGTTCCAGGGCCAGTCCTGTTCAACCTGTTTATCAGTGATCTGGATGCAGGAATTGAATGTAGCGTTAATGAGATTGCTGATGATCCCAAACTGGGAGGTTCTCTTGACTTTCTTGAGGGACAGGATAGGAGACTTGTAGAGTCCAAATGTCAGATTCTAGGAAGGAATAATGCTGGAGACAAGTATAAATGAGGAGAATAGTGGCTGCTCTCCGGCCCTGCAGAAAGGGACCTGGTGCTGTTGGTCGACAGAAACTCAGTGTGAGTCAGCTCTGTGTGCCCTGCTGGTCCAGAGGGCAAACACTGTGTGCCCTGTCAGTCCTGGACTGTCAGTCCATCGAACACAGCACCACCAGCCAGGCAAAAGAAGTGATTATCCCAGTGTATTCAGACTTGGTGTGGCCTCACCTTGAGTACTGTGCGCTGTTCTGGAGCCCCCAACTTTAAAAAGGTTGTGTAGGTCCTTGGATGACCTCCTGAGGAGGGTAAAAATGCTGGTAAAAAGCCTGGAATGATTGTCTAATGAGGAGCTGCTGAGGACTTCAAGGTCTTCTAATTTGGACCAGAGGAGGCTGAGAAATGATCTCATTACTCTCTACAGTTTCATGAGGTGAAAAGTAGAGGAGAATGCTGAGCCATTCTTCTTGGTATTCAGAGTTAAGGCCTGTAGGAATGGTTCAAATCATTATTAATGGCAAGAGAAGGATAAGTCTGGGCATTAGGAAGGAATCATTTCTTTACCAAGAGGATGGTCAAACACTGGAACAGGCTTCCTAGCAAGATGGTCAATGTTCCAAGCCTCTTAGTGTTTAAAACATATCTGGACAATACCCTAACAACATGGCCTGAAGCGGTCAGGCACTTGGGCTAGATGATTGTTGTAGGTTTCTTCCAACTGAGATTCGATTCTATTCTATTCTATTCTAGTCTATTCTATTCTATTCTATTCTAGTCTATTCTATTCTATTCTATTCTTGAGATGAAAGCATGCCCTCCTACCATTTTCTTTAAAACACAATTGGATGAACCCCTTATAGAAAAGTTCATAGCACAAAATCCTGTGTGGTTTCAGAGAGTAAAGTATTTAAACAGCAAAGCGGTAGTATGTGAGGTGATAGCCTTGTGTCCTAATTTTACTCATGTGTAGTTCACATGGTACCTTACTGACTAATACTGTCCCTATGAACTTTAATCTGTAGTCACTACATATTGTGAATGGAAAAAAAAAATAGGTTTATGGGTCATGCATATGGAAGGATAGTGTGTAAAGTTGCAGGAGCTACAAGCCTGCCTGCTGAGGCTCATTTGTCCTTTCTTCATGTGAATCTTACTTTGGCTGTTGCTTCTCTTCTTCATCTGTAAAATGGAAATCAGAAAAAAACAGGATATGATGAAGGACAAGAGAGAGGTATCAGGACCAGTGTGAGACTGCCCAGGAAAAACAGTTGCTTTTATGCATTTCTTGAGTTATTGTCCGGGAAAGATTAACTATGAATTTTATTAACTCTGCCACTATGAAATAAAGTTTCATAGGAAGTGTTCCATTCTCCTCTCTTCTGGTTTTTTTCACTTACCTATTTTCCTGAGAGAAACTGTGCATTAAACAGCACTGGCTAGTTCTTTAAAAAGAAAGAACTATATTTGCATCACAACTTGCAGAACATAAAAAATTCCTTTGTTTCACTGAATAAAGTATTTTTGTAATTAGACCATACAAATAAAAATATTTTATTAGCTAAAGGTTGATATAATGGTTTCATTTTTAACAAGGAATCTGCGCTTATAGCCAAAATGTCCTCAATATAAAAGAATTGCTATCAAATACTGGAAAAAACAGTTTCTTTGAAAATGATTTGTTATTGATTTATTCAAACTGTTAACTCTGTAAAAACAAGGAGTCTATTTCAAAACAGTTTGAACGATGCTATATTTTAGAATAAGACTTCTAAAGGGCTACATGTTTTATAGTTAGTCATGGTTGTGGATAACTGTCAGTTCTGTACCTTTCAATGAATTTCAATCTTTATCACTCATACTGCAGATAACTGCTACACTATTGGTTTTTACAGAAATTTGTTCTGTTCTTTCCTCCTGAAATTTTATTTTGGCTTTGAGAAACTTTTCAGAATGAGAATTTAATGGAAGAAAAATAAATACTTGTAAAGTTGTTCATTTTTAAAGTATAAAAAACCACACCATGAAAAAACAATATGACAAATTTTAGTCCATGCTGGATGGAGGCCTGAGCAACCTTATCTAGAGGAAGGTACCCCTGTCCACAGCAAGGAATTGGAACTAGCTGATGCTTAAGGTCACTAAAACCCAAACCATTCTATGATTCTATGAAATAAAACCCTTGCTCAAACATAATGAATACACCTGGAAATACCGACAAGAAAACAGGTTCTGGAGGAGGTACATTTTTTAAAACTTTTTCTCCCTTTTTCTGTTCAGACAGTCTTTATGCACCATTAACAATAATAGGCATTGTTACATGGCAGAAAAAGCACTGTCGTTTCCAGGGATGTGAGAGCTCCCCTTGGACATGCCTGGCACCCTAAACCAGTTTATCAGGCTTCTGCCCCATTCTATATTAAAGAGAATGTTACTTATACTTCTGGCAGTGTAAATAAATCAAAATTCTGCAACGGTTTCAAAAAGTTTAAAAAACTTAAATCTGTTTATTAAATCTCTGAATCATACTGTCTGTTTCATGCTAATCACATCAGGTAGAAAAGGATAATTTCAGTGTTGTGAAAGCTGAAAAAAATCCTCACCTCATAAAGAGATACCAATTAAATATTTAAAAGGTGACTGAATATGAACCAAGATAGCTAGATCTTAAAGTTCAAAAACTATGCAACATTTTGGTTTATAGGACTGTGAATTAATGTCTTTGGAATAGTACTTGGGAATAGATGATGAGAAAGAGAAATTGAAAAGTACTTAATATGAATTTTGTTATATTGTCATTATTGTCAGTGGTGCAGAATAGATTTTTCATTTGACATTAGAGAAAAACGTTTTAAACTTGAGAACAATTTAACTTGGGCTACATGCGGTGTGTAACCTGCTTTGTCAACAGAAGGCAATGGGATCCGTTTTATTGACTGGTAAATATTTTCACTTGTGCGCCTGCCCTCATAGGGATTTATCATACTGTTTCAGACCTTTTTGTACAGGGTAAAGCTTTTATAGCTCTCTGCTCAGAGGAGAGTTATTGATTATGCAAACTTGCTAAATGTTGCTCACAGTAACAGAGATTCGATAATAATAGCAAATACTGGTTGTTTAGTTGGGCTGATCTTTCAGTAAAAGTCTGATGAAACTTTAAATGTTGGGGCTACTTAAAAGTGATTTATTTCAAAACAAGATAATGAAATGGACTTCTGACTAAAGACTGAACTTTATAAATTGACATCATATCCCATTCATATACCTTATAAATTGAAAACAGTTATTTTATTTCTTGAATTATTTCTAAATGTTGTCTGGCATTTCTTTGTAAATATGGCTCTTTCTACTTGACTGAGACTTTTATAATTGGATAAAATTTTTCTACTCTATTTGACACACAGTGACATTTAGAGGAGATAAATATCAGGATTCTTAATAATTTAATAGAATAATTTTGGTGTCTCTGAGTTGTCAGTGTTTGAGGGATACATACTGCCAGATAGGGGAAATTTTGTCTGCACATTTTGATGGTGTACAGAAAATAACGTCAAGCATTAAGATTTCTCTAGTTAAAAAAAAAAAAAAAAAAAAAAAAAAAAAAAAAAGGGAAAAGGAAAA
>VYXF01005311.1:0-53578 GCA_013397295.1 Polioptila caerulea | reverse complement strand
AAAAAAAAAAAAAGAAAAGAAAAGAAAAGGGAAAGGGAACCTTCTAGAATGGCTACCTATAAAAGTAAAAACCGGGTTTCTTTGTTTAAGAAGACTGTTCTAACACTGGATCTGGAATAGTAAACTTTATTAAGTGGTAATGATGCTCCTTTTCTTTTATAATCTTATAATTTTATCAATTTAATTATATTATCAATTTATTCAGGAATCATTTACTTATTAAATGATTTTTTTTTAAGTCTGCAGACAAAAGAGGAGGGATGGAGATTGAAATAACATCCTATTTAAGAAACATTATACAACAGAACAAAATAATAAAAACTATCCTGAACATGTTTGGTTGTTTTAGGATTTTTTTTCATTCTTTGCCAAAGTAAAGGGCAACACAATTTTTCACCAGTGGGTCCTAAAGCTGATGGCTTCAAAAATTGAACAACCCTTTTGAAATTCAGAAGTTTTTTAAGCTATAAATATTTTTAAATAACAGACAGACATTGATTTCAGTACTCCTTTCTCCCCAGTAGTGACAAGGTATAAATACATTATAGACTTATTGTTGTACATCCAAAAGCTCTCTATCACTGATTTCTTTATCTTGTTGACATTTGTACTTATTTTCTGGAAGTATGAATTGTCTAAGAAGTCTCAAGGTGTGTAGGTTTTCGGATTACAGATATACAACTGTGCATGATTTTTTTTAGCGCATTTTTTTCTGCCTGTATTTGCATATTAAAATTATTATCACAGAAGAAGTGAGTTCATTTAAATTGCCTCAGTTGGATTATAACTAAGAATAAAAAATTAAAATAAAATCTAAGATTATGTATATTAAATAATCACAAAATATATCTCACACTCTTGACAGTGTAAGAAGTAGAAGTCTTTCATATGAACAAATTGTAGTGTTTTGCAAGGTTTATTTTAAAGGGAAGTCCTTCCACATTATTTCCAACATTATTTCTTCACTAATATTTATAATTTACAACGCAGCACTGTATTGTAACAACATGCACACCTTTTGACCCTAGTTTGAGACATCAATTCCACTTATAGAAATTGTGTAGGTGGGATTTTATAATATGTATCAGCAAGCAGTGAAGTTTGTTGTAAAGATAAACATAGGAATCCACAAAGATGCATAAAAGGTAAAATATGGGCACTCATCTGCATATACATTACCATGGCTGATGTGTCAGCAGTACTGTTGATTTCTACAAAAGAATTCTCATTAAGAATTTCATTCATATATTGTTAGAAGTATAAACAAATGCCACTGTTAGTGTGTACAATGCAAGGTAAAATTAGAATTACATATGCTGTCTAGAATATTGCAAGTGGGTTTTTGTGGAGTTTTTTTGCTTCCTTTTATAATAATTTCCAATATAGAGAATTTAATTTGATTATAAATGTACATCTCAACTTTAAAATATTGTGTTTTATTTTCTCTAAAGCTGAACAACCCCGTATAAATTATTGGACTTGGATGTAATTATAATTATGGAAATGTTAGGGAAGTTACAAGATGACAGCTTGTGCAGCCCACTTCTGTTGTTAATTAGAAAACAATTGTTACCCCATTATTTTGTGGTGCTTGAGACCAGGCACTGCAAACACTTGGCTCTTTTGGACTCCCCCAGTGGGTGTGGCAGCACATTGCTGCTGTGGTTTTGGCCAAAACTATACTGAAAAGACTAATATAAGTATTATATTGTTCGTAAACACTCTTGGATTTGAAATCTCCCTATTCTTAAAGTTCTTGTTCAAATGAGCATGAGTTTGGCTAGAGGCGTGTTTGCAAGTGAGCTTTAAGATGGGTTAGCTCTTAGAGTCTACCACATCCTGAATTTTTATCCAAAGATCAAATGTTCTTATCTTTTGAGTTTTAAACTTTATTCCTGCAGCCTACCCACTTATGCACAAGAGACAGAATGCTGTGTTGAGTCATGATGTGATAAGTGTGTCTTCATCATGATGCAGCCACCAGAAGTAAAATTTTCATTGTAAGCAAGATTTGTGGGCACACAGCAGTATCGCATTTTCAGAGATTCCCTTTTGTTTCATCAGGACACATCTGAAAGAAGTTAAAGTCCTTTTTGTTGCAGATTAATAGCACCAGATGAGCACCCCACTGCCAGCTATAAGTTTATGGTCTTCAAAAAAACAGGTTGAAATTAAGTTCTCCATTATGGCATTACCGATTTTTTTTAAGTACAAGAACTTGACTGTAATTCTAGGAGGATGTAGAAAATAATTGTATAGACCACCTTCATACTCGAACATTCTTTTAAATTGATTGTGATTGTTGTGATATTTCCCATTGCAGTATTTGAGGAAGGCCATAGCATGCAAATATGTTACAAAAAAATACTCTGTGCAAATGAAGGGCAAAATAAACTGGGATTTCATATTATTATTACATTCCAAATAAAAATAGGGCTAATTTGCAACAATTTTGAAAGTACAGAATTTTAAAATCAAGTCTTAAAATAGTCTATCTGGCATCCTATGAACAGCCAATATAGGCCCTAATACTGGACAGAAGCAAAATAACAAATCTAAATAATCTGCTGCATAAGGAGATATCATATGCTTACATACTTAGTAGTAGTAGTATCATAGATACTACTAAAACATTCACATTACATATAGCTAAACACAATTCTATCAATTAATATATATGTCTAAAGTAATATCCAAAATATCAATAAACAAGCCTGTGTCCTGATACATTGCAGCATCCACGTTAGTGTCTTTCTGACAGCAAGGATTCTTAGTCATTTGAAGAACAGCAAGAGTGAGTATATAGAATAAGTCCCGCACTTTGCAACATAAATAAAATGACATGATTTTTGATATTTATTTCCTGTTAAATAGCTCATTGTAAACCAGTGGAAAACCCTTGGAGAAGCAATTCCTCTAAGATGGAGTTCCTCTTTGTAGAGCATTTACATCACTAAAATTTCATATGCATGTGAAATCATAGAACTAGAAGAAACATTTGTAGACTTATCATATTTATTACTGAAACTAACTCTTACCTCTGCCACTTCTCCTTCTGTGTTGTCTACTGCCGTGTCCTGAAGATTTTTTTTCTTTTTTCACAAGTGACTCTTTAGACTCTTACTGTGAAATGAAATATAAAGAGGCTCACTCCTGTTGAGGAATACATTCAGTGCAAGTAGCACGGGGTGCAACTGCAGGTTGAGCTCTGGGTGGGAGCCCCAGGCAAGGGGCCATGAAATGCTGACCCTGTGCAGAACAAAGGTCCTGGGACCTGTGGCCCAGCCAGGGGACTGGACTCTCAGAGACACAGAAGGAGCCAAGGACACCAGACCTTCCTGTGCTTAGACTGGAAAGATATAAAAGCAGAGGGTTTCTTTTGTTTGGGGTCCTCCTCAGAGGATATCAGCTTGAGCAGATATTTTCTTATTTAGTTATTGCACCAAGATTAAATTATTTAAAGGATCCAGATATCGGAGACTCTGCCATGGGAAATCTAGGATTGAAGGAAACCAGGCCTGCCTGTGAGTGTGGGATGTGTAGGGAGCCAAGCAGGGCACCTGTCAGCTCACTGAAGCCACCCACTGTGAAAGGGCTGCAGTCCCAGCCCAGGCGGTGGAGGTGTGACTGCGGATTGGCTCTTGGACGGTCAGACAGGGAAGTTTTCCTACAAACAGTCATAGATACGAACCCATTCCTGCCTTAGTTTAGGCAGAGTAAAGATCAAAATAATCACTATATTTGCACTGGGGACCAATATATATAGCTGATAATATACTAGCATTAAGTGTATTAGAGGAAGCATATTGGAGAGCACAGGCACAGTTATTTAGGGTTTGCTGTATATTCTGCAATGTTCTTCATTTACACAGAAGAATGTTGTGCTTGAAATTCCTTGTATTTGGCATGTTTATTTAGGATTTAATTCTGAACTATTTACATGTATGACTTTAGGCTTCTTTCTATTCTAGCATATGGAGGATTTAGGATCTCATAGCTCTGTGCAGTACAGAGCGGTATTTGGCTTAGAAATTCACATCTCACTTTTAAAACTTCCCATAAACTTGACTGAAATATACCACAGAAGCACAAGGTAGGCCATTGCTTACCACTGTGGGTAATCCCATCATCTTCAATGAAACTATTCATAAAGGTAAAAGAAGCATTTCCTGGCCTGATCTCATGACAAACCATAAATTCTTAAATTTGGCAAGCCTAAAAGATGCAAAGGGCAACATAAGTGGGAACACTTAATGCTACTTTATCATCAACATGTCCTTGTGATCGGGTTTGGTTTATGTCTGTGTGTATTATATAGTTACAAATGTGTGTATGACCTTTTATCTTTAAGAAATGCCCAATTATATTAGAAATTAGAGAAAGAAGACATACTAAGTTTTCCTACAAAGAGGCAAGATGAGAAATACTAGATTTCCTAGTTCCCAAACCAGCAATTTTTGTTGAAAAGAAACAACTGCTTTAGCTTTGAAAACAACTCAAAAGCCAAAGTGATCAAGACAATTTATTGTCTCTTCCAATCTTCCTGCTTACTCTGGCAAAGTACATTTGACAGAGGAACTTCTATGCCAACCATATAAATACTGGGAATGGAATTACACTCACAGCTGTATCAGTCACTGCAAATCAATTGGGAAAAATGCTTTGTGCAAACACAGTAAATCTCAAAATGTTGTCCTCCATTTTCACTCTTCTTTTGCTTTAGTAGAAGTGGAGAACATGAAAGATGTCCAATGAATGGAAGTTTGAGTGGGTTTTGTAAGCAACAAGAGTGAACTGGCAACAGAAGCCAAAAGCACTTGGTGTTGGTTTTCCTGAAGACTTTTTCATATGCTTCATAGGTCTTTCTGGAACAAAATACTATAAATTATGTGATTGTTATGATAAAAACATGAAATTTAAAGATAAAGTTTAAGGATAATTTTTTTAAAAAAAATTATTATTTGAATGGGTTCAAACAATGAAAATTATAATTTCTTTTCAGGACAAATTCTTAGAATTTGACTGGTTTTAATTTTAGGGATACAAAAGTTGACTTTGTGCATGTTGCATTAATTCCAAACCTCGAAATATTTTTTTTTTCCTTAGCAAAAATGTTACATACCCCTTTTATTTTACTTTCTATCTTTACTGACTGTAATTTCCTTTAGTTTGATTTCTCCATATTCTACTAATACCTAAAGAGAGATCACTACTAGGCATATCAATCACATGAAAAATGTTTCATTCAGTACCTTTGTTACATCAAGGTTTTGGTGAGGTGATATATTAACTACTCTATCAAGTCAGTAAAGATAAAAGAGTAATGGAGAACTCACTAGTTGTCATTACAATATCAAATTATGAAGATGTGACATGATTGCTCCTGGAGAAGAAAAAGGAATGATGTGTCCTTTCCAATAAATTCCAAATTTTAGGCAAGAGTCACATCCAAAATCACACAGCAATAAATGCCTTGAATTTCTGGACTGTTGTACCTAACTTAGCACATCCAAATGCCTGAGTATTTTGATGGGATAAAATATTGGCCTGCTCATTTTATCTACTGCGCTCTGGAAAACCTGTGGAAGCCTGTAATGAGATGTTCTTTGCCTCTTGGTTAGGAAAAGGAGGAAGAGGCAAACCTCTTTCCTGCAGGAGAACCAGTCCCACTGATGGTTTCTCCTCTCTTTTGAGAAGGTAAGGTCTCACCTCTTTTCTCTCCTGGTTTTTCATGTTCCCTAGCAGAGGAGAAGGGAAAAAAATAAATAAATAAAGCCAAATAGTGGGAGTATATTTTGGACACTTTTCATTCTATTCAGAGGATAATGTTAACCCAAGGACTAGGAAGAAAAATGAGGAACATTTTGAGAACTATACATTTCCTTGTCACACTTTTCCTGCTTTTGTTTTCCTTGCTTGATTTGCATTTTTCATCACTCAGTGGAAAATCAGAGAGTTAGGAACATGAAAGAGAAAAGGAAGGCTGAATCTGCTGTTAACCAAGAGGAGACAGAGAAAAAGGAGTTCTATTCTGGTCATGCAGAAAGTGATAAACATTGTTACAGAAGTGACTGTTCAAGACTGTTAATTTCTGCTCCCTTTTAGCTGATAGGATTGATTTTCTTCAAAGGCAAATCACTGTTATGTTGCTAGATCAGTAAGCAAGCCTTAGATGCATTGTATTAGCTATTTGCATTTTAGCAGAACAGGCCTGCTAAGCATGGGGATCTGTCGAGATTAATCCTGTAATGTGTAGGTCACTTGCATTGTTTTCCAAGTGTTTTTACTTTCATGTGTATAGAGAAAAAGAAGTTGGAAATCTCTAATTAAATTATTAGGTACTATTCCAAACTCTCCATAACAATTGTAGCACATTAATGTTTCTAAAAGTCAAGCAAAAAAGAAAAGTATCTTCAACCAATATGGCATGAGCTATCTTTGATAAAAACTGCAATATCTCATGTGGTCTGGTCACAAAACCTGTATCTCCATTTCTTGCCATCTTTCATGGGTTATTTTCATCCCACATTATGATGAATGCTGACTTATATCTGTGTTTGATTCAATTTAAAGAGTTTAAACTCATTTCAGCATATGCCTCCCATGGAATGTGTGCTTATGGTTTGTTGCTGGAATTTCCCTCAGGCCACTTTTATCTTTAAGGTTGGTTTCCTCCACAGTCAAATAACTTTGAACTTAAATCAAGAGGTTTAGGACCACAAGAGGGTAACAGCAAGGAATTACCCAGCAGATTAATAAGATCTGAAAATGTTAAGTGTCACAGATATTTTCAGAACAGGCACTCCTACAGTGCCCATTGTGTGTTCCAAATTGATGTTTCAACAGCACAAGTGATGCCTGGAGAGGCTACCTAGATCAGAGGCTAGGCAGCGTTAAAGGAATAAAGTAGATATTTATTAAAAGGTCTTCAAACGATACACCTTGGGCAGTACAAGAGCCCAGATGAGGCTACATTCAAGATGGACGCCTGGTCACAAGTTTTCACACTTTTATAAGTTTTGGTCCATTTATATATTGAGGTTAATTGTCCAACTGTAGCTTCAAGTTATGGAGTCCCATCCCTCCAGATTGCTCTCCTCAATTCGCTGTTTATACTTTTTGGGCCTGAAGCTGCAGTGATGTCCTTGGTTCTGGGGCTAAAAAAGGATTATTTTGTCTAACTGAACTGTGAAGAGTACTTGATAACACTTTACATGAAGTTCAGAGATACATACCAAGGCCGTAGAGAATCTGGAAAATATGAAAGCTAAAACTTAAGGCATCACAAGGAGTGTTCTCCCACGGCAGCAAGCACTTCCTGATTTACTCAGAACTTCTCATGACACTCCTCAGCAGTAAGGAATAGTGAACAATTCCAGGGCTGGTCTCATTGCCATATTTACTGTGTTGTCCGTGAAACAGAGCACTTCATCTGGAGGAGAAAATGTCTGGCATGTATGAACTACATAGAAATCCTGATAGCCACGTATGAACACATCTACTGGTCCAATGTCACAGTGCCCTGGTGTCTCCAGGATGGTNTACTTTTTGGGCCTGAAGCTACAGTGATATCCTTGGTTCTGGGGCTAGAAAGGGATGGCAGAACACCCACTTTCATGAGCAACTTGATTACAATTTCCAATACTACAGACTTCTTATTGCACATTACATTTAGTCCAGAGTAGTTTCATATGTCTGAAAAGAAGAGAGATTTTTTTCAGTCGTTTTTTTGTTTTGTTTTGTTTTTTTGTTTTTGTTTTTGTTTTTTTATGAGGAGCAATCTCTTAGCCACAGAACAGGAATAGAAGAAAGTAATGAGGAATGGAAAACAGAGTGACCTTCAAATACTTTTTCCCTGTCAGCAGAAGCAGGCTGTATATCTCCTTCTGAAACAGTTGCTAGAATTCCAGTGCAGTCTTACAAATTTAAATATAAATTTCCATCCAGCAAGCATAGTATGGCTAATTTTTTTAACTCAACTGGAGATGATACCCATTAGAGAAAGAGCCTATTAATATCAGAGTGATGACTTGTGTACCTGTTCAGGGGGCATAGTTGCAGAATCCGAAAGCACTCCGTATGACTTCAGAGGTACGATAATCAAACCGGGTGCAAGATGTGTACTGTTATACATAGGTATCTAATCATGCTGGCCTGTGAAAAATAGCCAGGTACAGTGATACACATTCCTAGCTCCCTTTCCCAGAAGCAAACTAAGTTATGAGGTTAACGAAACAAGCACAAAAGGTACACTGTGACCTTTCAATACAACTGTTTCACAAGGAACTATTTGTTAACTGCCACTGGGATTGAGTGCTCCAGAGCGTGTTAAGCCTTGCCAGCCCACTGGATTCACTTCTGTGGATCAGAGGCTGAACATGACAAATATGCCTATCAATGTATTCCTTGGAGCTACATGTGTTTCTGTATTTTCAGGATCGGCAACCTCGTTAAGTAAGAAGTTATGGGAACTATGTATACAGGGTGCTGTAACAAACTATTGTTGCAATATAAGGTTGAATGTTTCATTTATTTATACATTTTGGGGAGAAGTGAGGACAATTTATATTTTAAACAGCTTGCCTATAAATATACTGTTATGCCAAGATAAATGGTAAAAAACAGTGTTATAAATTTTGTTTTGACATTGCAGTAAATTGTGTATATTCCTTCCTGAATGTATGCGTGAATTAGCATTTTTATGTATTCATAATGTGACCTTTATGTTTTAAACTTTCTTTAGGAAAGAGTCCTCCTGGAATCTGTTTAGATTGCACTAAGTCTTACTGAGATGTGAATAAGTGAAGTATCTGTTTTCTAATATTTAATCCAGTAGCTTGTGCAATCCTAGAAATCCTTCCAAATTCTCTTTTGGACTTAAAAAAAAAAAATGTCTTTGAGAGGGAGTAAGAGGTGATCCAACAAAAATACTGGGTTTCCCCCTTTTTTTCCTATTCCAAGTCAATTTGGCAGTGAGCTGTTCAGATCTACAAATGATTGAGTCCTCTTCTGTTTGTCTTCCATTGGTGGGTGTACATGGAGCAAATTCATGGCCTTTCACATGTCCCCGCATGAAAGCACTCAGAAAGTGCACTATTCACAGAATATTTATGAATGGAAGCAGGTGACTGTACTGGACATCAATTTCCTTACTGGATGCCATAAATCTGTCACAGAAAGATAATTGGGCTCATATTTACCTTTAGTAATATTACATTAAGCATCTTAATAAAAACAATGGAGCTTCAACAGACCCTCATTTCAGCACCTGTCAAACAACTAAATGGGAAGCAAATGAATATAAAGATATGTTGTGTTGTTGGTTTATTTTTTTCTTTTTTAACGACTTAAAATTCTTTATTAAAAAAGGATATGTTATAAGTGTTGCTATTCGTGGAATGCATTCGAAAGGTCACGTGTTACTGATGAGCTCATTGTTTATAATTGAGAAATATTTGACAAACTGTGAACAAATACTTATTTATTTTCAAAATATTAGCTAAAACATTAATTATTTTCACCTATTAGAGCATCCTAATGAGGAACTAATATTAATTCATCTAACAAAGTTCACTTTTATTTGAGACACTCACCAAGTTAATTACTAGACTCCCTTCATTAACATTTCAAATCTCATTAAAATGTAAATGGGAAATTTTTTTTGCATATTAGAGGGTATTTATTGGCATCCATCATAGGAAGTACTTTGGTCCTCATTAATTATAAAGAATATAACAAATAGTCATTTACTTTCCTGAAAACAGCTGGTTAAAGGTTGTTTTACTTATGCTTTTTAGCATTGCAATCAAAATGGATGATTCTTTGTATAGACACAATTAATTCTCAGCACTGCTCTAGGTGCTGTGCAAAGTGGATGAGACTATAACAAGGGTTCCTGTTCCTCATGTAGCTGTGTATGTGCAAGGGAAGTACCTGGAAGTAAAGGACTTCTTCTAGCCAAAAAGATACTATTCTACATATTTCCTCCCACAATTTAGGTGGGCAAGGTTATCATAGGCCCTTATATCACCAGGCTCTGATGAGCATGCTCTTCTTGTAAAAAGGTAGTTTAGAAAATTAAAAAAAAAATAATTAAAAAAAATTAATAATCAGATCTATTGAAGTGTTGTCATACAAATGCCCTTTGCACCATTCTTCCCCTCCCTCCTTGCCCCTACCTCCCCTCCCTAAAATGAATAGATAATAGTGAGCAACTATTTATTCTCTACTATAAATTTGTGTCTCTTTGCTATTTTTGATACTCCCATAGTTGGGAGCATAGGATCACAGAGTGGCCAGGACTAGGCAAGGGCCAAGTGTAGCTAAAGGTCATAGATACTAGAGATTATCTTGGTTCTGGTAGTAAACTGGGAAACAAAACACAGTCACCAGCTCCAATAGTTTGGACACACAGAGTCTCTTTTTGTGGATTCTGGTCCTGTGTGTACGTATTTTAGTGTCCATCTATTTGACAAGCCATTAAAGGAATCACACATCAATTTTTCAGTCTTGATCAGATCACATGAGATTTTATTTATGTGCTCAAACTTAACAGGCTTCTAAAAGAAACTGTTTTCCACTATCATTTTAATACAATAAAGAGCTTTTATATATAATATATAATGCTTGACCTTCTCACATATTAATTTTTCATCTTACATGTATCAGATAATTCTGTATCAAAGCAAACCATGAAAATATGGAGATGAAGGAAGAGGAAGATAAAAACAATGAACTGAGACACATAATAGTATTAAGAAAGTGGTTTATGTACATAAGATACTGCAACTAGTTTTATGCCTATGATAATTACTGAGGTATCAGCTTCAGAACCAAAGCATCTCTGGTAAGATTGGTTAAAATGATATTTCAATTAGTGGCTCAGAGTCTATGACACTCAGTCACTGAGGGACCTACCACAGTTTCAACAACCTCCCCCTGAAGGAAGACTGTTAGAGGAAAGGCATGAAGTTTATAATGAATTCCCACAAGCACCTGTAGTAAAGAGATTTCACATCTTTGAAAGAATCCCACTAGTGCTCTCTCACTTGTTCTTGTCAGGAAAAGTCACTAACTTCTCTAAGAGAGTTTGGGAATTGATGCATTTGCAACTAAAAGGAATTGAGCAGAAAAAAATGTATGGTTTTCCACTAGGGCTGAGTTTTCTCTACTTGTTCTTGTTCTGCAGTAATCTTTTCTTTTCTTATAACTTCACCAAAGGATAAAATAATTTGGTTGCTTGTACCTGGATTTGGTGAAATTTTTTTATTTGACATAATTTGGACAGCTATTCTAGCCTGGGAAAATAAGGAAACCTAGTACACAATCAAGAAAGTTATCAAAATGATGCCATTAGTTTTGGTAACGAAGTTAAAGATCAGTTCACTTGTTCTTTAGCTTGATCTGTCTCCCTGTGCCAGACAGCTGCTCACAGTAAATGGCAATAATCTCTACAACGTGACACAAACGTTGCAATGACCACACCATTTTTATGTGTGAGCCTTCCAAGCAGATGACATATGGATCTTGAAAAAGCACTCTGTGGACTTGAATGAGGATACATTAGCCCAGGAATATCTGTGTTCCTCGGTCTGTCTGCAGAGCAGTGTCTTACAACATAGTATACAAGTTCTTTGCATTATCCATCATGTACTATTTCCAGAATATTTTTCCCTTTTTTTCACACCAAATAATTGAGAGTTTTTCTTATCTTCAAGTCAAATCTTCTCCATGATTTTAAAAATAAGATGTGCAAGTGATTTTTTTTTCTCTATTACTCAATTAAGTATAAATCCCAAGTGTATGTATCTGTTAGTATATAAAGAGGTGTGTAAGATTGAAGAAAACATTTTTTAAAAATTATTGGTTATTGTGAATTTTGGAAAATACATTGGCAACGAAATTCCTTCCTCCATTTTATGGAAAAGAATCTTATGTGTTTTTGGGGATGAGTTTTTGTTAGTTTGATTTTTTTGGTTTTTTTTTGTTTTGTTTTTAATTAATGTGAGATGAATGGCTGCTCAGGCCATCAAAACTTGCCTAGGAAATGCTGCTTAGAAGGATATGTAGAGGGATTCCCAGGCCTTACGCCTAGAACAAGCTTCTGAGGCTTGAGCTCCCAGTTTCTGTAGCAAAGAGCCTGAACACCCTGATACCTTTAGTTCTTGTGACTCCGTAAGCGCTCCCAACCTGTGGTAAGGCTGAGAGACAATACTGCTGTAACATCATGCTCCTTGCCTGGTGGCATTGGGTTTGCATGGTGGTTGCTCTAAGATAAAAGGAAACGTGTCTCCACCTAAAGGAAGCAGGACAGGAGGGCTGCCCAGAAATTATTAATGTCCATGCATCCAGGCAAAATTTAAATTGGAGATATTAGAAATCCAACATTTTTGCTTATAATAAAGTGACATCTTTCATAGCAATTGTTTTTTCTGAAAGTTGCCAGCTAGTTTTGCATCTAGCAGACTGTCAGTAGCGCAGTGCTAAGATGGTACAGTGCAATCAGTTAGTAGCTGATGGAGAAAGAAGAAATTGTGAAGAGCTGCTAGAGAGAGGCTATCAGAGGCTGTTTTCTATAAATGGGGGAAAGAATAGCAGCTGCTGTTTGTTCTAGTTTTAATTTTCTTTCTTTGTATCCTCAGTATATTTCCTGAAAAAATTGGTAGTTCTTTCTGATTTCTGAGTTTTTGATGGTGATTTGAACCACTTTTGTTTCACATTTTGATGCGAAAACCTTAGATGTAGACTCTGATTTTGGAATTTGGACTGCTAATAAGATCTGAAAGCAGCCTTGTTCTTCCATGATTGTTGTTAATTTTTAGAAAAACAAAGGCGAAGCCATCTTCTGCAGTATATATGTGAGGGAAAGAGAGCATTTTTTTGTCCCTGTGCAATCCCCATTCTACCATCTATTGTAAAACAGGCAAAGAAGGATAAGAGAGTCAATGCTGCATCACTCCTATGGCTTAGAATCAAAATATCTGCCTTGAATTTCCAGCACTGTCACTGACCTGCTGTGGAAATTAGTGATCCTTTCTATAAAGGGCATCAAGCATGTTTTTGGAGTTTGACTACCTTTGTGCATTTGTCAGTAGTTCCTGCTTCTACTCAGCAATGGGCTGCTACTCACAGCAACAACATCCTTCTCCCAGGCTTAGGCAGGGTTTTCCTCTTTGCTTTTTGATTAGAGTGCTTTTATGGTTCCTGAGCTTCCTCTGGGACACAACTCCCAGTACAGGGCTGTGCTTAAAGGCCATGACAGAATTCTTGATTTTAAAATAAATGTGATTTCCCCCTAGTCAAACTTTTCAATATCCTCACACAGCCCAAGGATGTTAAAATAAAACGTAACAGAAGGAGAGTAAACTGCTTTATTCAGACAATCAGGCTCTAGTGTAAAACCAAAACCAAAGTACTAATAATTCACCCATCTTCATAAAAATAAGAATTGTATCAGATAATACAATAGAAATAACAACAGGAAAGATTTAAACCTATGTTTTGAATGCTTACTTCTAAAAGGTCCTTTGCTATAAAGAAAAGAAATGCTAGCATTTTTTAAAAGCAGCTGAAACATATTTTTTAATTAGCTCATAAAGAAGGGAAATCTTGAAATTAAATTCGGTTATAGTTTTGGTTACATTGATCTGTATCACATACAATATTCACAACTTTGTTTTTGTTGGTAAAAGTGGATATGGTTACCCTTCCATCTGTCTGGCCTTACTAATATGACAAGTGTTGACAGTTACCAGAAAATGTAGAAAATTGTAGGTAGAACAGTGATAAGCAAGAACAAACCATGAACTTTTATACCTTAAAGCATTTTTAATTTAATGGATCTAAGTGAGTTTAATTCTAAAGCACATTTTAGATGTTGACACCACTTATTATAGCAGCTGGTTCTTTGTCAAATTGGATGATATTCAAAACAAGATTTTGTTGTTCTTTTTCTTCTTGCCATCTGTTGCTGCTATAGACATTTTTCAAGAAATAGCTTCTAAATTAATTAGGTCATATTGTAAATGTGTTCTTTTTTATGAAATGTTTAAAATTAAAAGCATAAGGAAAATTATGGTATAACTTAATTTTATAGTATAATTTAATTTCTATACAAATTTTCTACTAAAAAAAATGACCAACAAACATTTCTTTTTAGATACGTGTTGAACTAGTATAGGTTGTGACTTAATCTCATAAGAAATCTGATTGCTTGGAAATCTGTAATTCAGTTTGCTATTTGAACACCAGGCAAATTATGTAAAATTTAAAACTGGGTCCTGAAATATAATAAAAGAAAAACAATGGAAAAATATGATCCTGGAATCTGCTTTTGTTATACAACCTGGATCTTATTTCACATATACTCCAGCCTCATTGAGCAAAGTAGATAAATTGCTTTAGATCCTGAGTTCAGCAAATCTTACTAGCATATGTGCTTATAAGCATACAAGTAGCTTTTTTTACCATACTCTACCAGACTTGAATTCCTACATAAGTTAATTATTTTAAGGATCAACTATTGAATTATACCAGAAAAGAGAATTACACAAGCAGAAAATTAGATGTTTTTGTTTCTTTCTCTATCATAACTAAGCATTTTTTTGAAAGGAGAGATAGGATTAGTCTGGATATTTAGGGTCTGACCAAATAAATTCATTTCATCTTCAGAGACTGCCCTGAGACTTAAATGAAGCACAAAGATGCAGAAAACATATGTGAACCTGTTGTAAAATACACAGTCATACTGCACAAATAAAGGAAGAGCCCAAACCAAGTCTGTGCTTTCTAGTTTTTAAACACTTGCCATTGTAACTTTAAACGCAATTTTACAGTAACACTTGCAATATATACCAAAGGAGACCATATGTCTGAACGGGAACCAGCTCCGTGGAGCAATGTTCACATTGTATTGATGACCTCAGTCAGTACCCAAGGCTGCATTTGTAATGCTTTCTGCATACAAAGAAACAAAAGGTGTGTGGCAAATCCCCTATGAGTTGTTACTCATTTGCAATACCTGATAATGTGATAAATGCCATTAATGTACTTTCAAAAATTGATGTATGTTCCAGATGTTGATCAGTGTTTGGCAGTAAATTTTTTAACTTGCAGCTGACTGAGGGCAAAGATTCACACAATGGGCACATCTACATAGAAGATTGAATATGTTGCAAAAGCAAAAGGACCAGCCTGGTCAATTACTCCTTTAGTCAGTATTTCCAACCATGCTCCATTTAGTGAAACTACTGCTTCTGTAGCAGTAACTAACATTTCTTAGCAATTTGTACTTACTAATTGTCATGGTCCTTACACAAGCATGGGCAGGCAACATCCTTCTAGTTTCTGGCTAACAGTTGCTATAAAGGTGACATTACTTTTGTCCTGTGTAAATAGTTATTTGACAACTGGTGAAGTGTCAGATGAGTAAATTACTGTAGTGAGTCTTGCAATGTTTAAAAACATTTAAAAATCATTTAGAAAATGAAGGAAGATGGGTGAGAAACTCTTAGCAGCATCAACTCTCAACAACACCAGAACAGAGATAGCTTAAACTCATTTGCAAAACCTATGTTCATTGATTACAGCCTGAACCCAAAAGGATTCATTGAAGTCTTGTTCTGCTAATCAGAAAGTTTGGAAATGCAAAGTCAAGACACCTGGATCCTACTATTCAGAGTTCAGGTAAAGACAGGTAAGCACATAAGCCTTGATATTTGAACTCCAAAGAACCTAAAATTAAGAGTGTGTTGAGTCAGGCTCAGACTCTTCCTCCCCAAACATCCCCCTCACGTAATTTCTGCCATACATTGGTGAAACTGCAACTCTAAAGTGCTTTGTGGTTTTTTACTCCCACTTCTTATGATGGAACACTGTTAAAGGAGTTTATTACTCTTGTGGCTTTAAATCATGTTCCAATTATCAGCCTAAATTCCTCATGGCCAATTTATTCCCATTTGAGCTGTACCAATGTTGTTCTTTAGCTTAAATAGTTCTCTCTCCCTGGAGTTTTATTGCCCCAATCTATTTATTAGATTTAGTCTCTTTAGTCTTTGTGTTGCTTGCTAATTTTCATTACGATAGCTCCCTTATTCCCCGATGATCTTACTAGCTTTTCTCTGTATCCTAAAAGGTTTGATTATTTTTTTTTTTTGGCTAACAAATGATCATCACTATACACAAAAACTGTATCAGCCTGTATTCAGAGGTCTGCAGGTGACACATAGAAGAGTCTTAATTAGCAGTCCTAATTTGAACAGTAACATGAGAACTCAGCACTGTATGTCGTTATACTGATTATATAGCAAATATCTCAAGAGTGTGTCAGTTCACAAGTATTTGGATTTTGGATGCATGCACCAGTTTATATTAATTTTTAACACTATCTTGAACAATGTCATAAATAATTTCCTGTTAGGCTTGAAACACAACACCTGATTCACTACTGTGTATAGTTTTACATATATATATATTCACACAAATTATCTAAGTATATATTAAAAAATACAAATAAACACACGCATATATTTTTTAGATATCTAAGGAAAATTGTACTATTTCAGATTTATAATTTTCCTCTTGCTAAGGATTTTTTGTGTTTCCTTCACTCACTGACACTTGTAATCGATGTGCTTAACAATGTTTCTTGCTTGTCCACATGTGCAAAAACATTCCACATAATAGTATTGAATTTTTCTAGATTTTGCAGTGCTGGGTTAATGGCTGGACTTGATGGTCTTAAAGGTCTTTTCTAAACTAAAGGATTCTATTATTCTCTGAACCTCATCCCATCTGTATTAATTCAATCTTCAAGGTCGTCCTGTTCTGTCTCTGTGGTTTCTCATCCCCTTTTCCACTGGAGAGGACATCATAGCTTTGTTGTCAGCACATTTTATTAGTCTGATTCTTTTTCTGTCCCAATAATAAATTACTAATACTGCCAATAATAAAAATACTGAAAATGATAAATATCAAGCCTCAAACTTATGAAACTGTCCTGGTCACCTTCTGTCAGCCAGCCAGCTGTCCTTTCAACAAAACCTGACCCCCTAGCTACTTCTGTATTTTTGAATGCTTTTTTTAACACCTAATTTTAAAAAATAATGTCTCATGAGGAGCCACATCAGTTAATTTTCTGAACTCCAGGTAGGTTAGCTATATTACATTCCCCTTGTTACTGTATTGTCTACTGGGAGTCAAGCATATTTGCAGTGTAGTCCGTGTATGCACCTCCTTGCTGCTCATGGGGACGAAGGCATTTTCATCATTCATATTCTATGTCCTTTCTTAATAACTCTTGCTGTTATAGGTGCCTGGTGTTTCGGGAATGATTTCTTATATTCCTGAAACATTTGGGTAACTCTGTTCTTTACATAAAATTACCTTACTAGTTCAAAACAATCAGATCAGAAGTGATAACCAGGAGTAAAAAAAAAAATAAAATATATGGGCTTAAAATCTTCATTTGATTTTTCAAGATTCAATTATGAAGAGTTTCCAAGACTTCTGACCTCACTAAGGTGGGAAGTGAGCATTTTTCAGACGGAATTAATCTTTGTAAAAAATCTTTCTTTACATAAATCAGTTCTTTTAAGTTCTTAGAGTCTATACTGCCAGTGTGTTTCTTTGGAACAGCTTGTCCATCTGCAGTTGTATTGTTTTTTTCATGGCCTTATTCTGGGTAGCAGGGTAGCCACAGAGATGGCTCCTGTGAGAAGCTGCTGGAAGCTCCCACCATGCCCAGCCGAGTCAATCTCTGATGGCTCTGAAGATGGACACGCTGCTGGTCAGGGCTGGGCCAATTAGAGATGGTGGCAACGCCTCTGTGATTACATATTCAAATCAAACCAAAGTCACAGTTTTTCTTCTAGTTGGAGAAGTGGAGGAGGTGAGACCATGCGAGGGAAACCACATGATCAGTGCAGAAGGAGGGGCACGATCTCCTCCAAGTGTCTGAGCAGAGATTCCTCTGCCCCCTGCTCATGCCCTGTCTCCCTGCACTGCTGGTGGGAAGGAGAGAGGGACTGGGGATGAAAAAGGAGTTTTAAGGCCTTGTTTTACCTCTCATTACTCTCCGCTGATTCTGCTAGTAATAAATTCACTTTGCAACTTTAACTTGAGCCTGTTTTGCCCTTGGAGTGTTTCTCCCAGTCCTTATCTCCACTGGTGAAGCCGTCATTAATTTTTTCTCTTTTTTTCCTCTCCTTTGCCCAGCTGTGGCAGGGGAGGGTGAGCGAGCAACTGTCTTGAGTGGCTGGTGTTGGGCCAGCGTGAAAGCACAACAACAGTGAAAAGTCTGCCTGTTATACCTAGGTTGGTCAGGGTTTGTGGAGGTTTTGTTTTTTTGGCAGGATGAGTTTTTTTTCAGGGAGATGAGGAGAGAGGCGTTGGGGGTGTTTTTTGTTTTGTTTTGTTTTGTTTTTTTCCTTTGTTTGGTTTTGTGGGGGTTTTGTTAGGTTCATTTTTATTTGGTGGGGTTTTTTTTTGTTTTGTTGGGTTTGGAGAGTTATTTTTTGGTGGTTTTGTTTGTTTGGTTGTTTTTTTTTGTTTTGGGGATTTTTTTTACTGGTTGGTTTGTTTTTTGAGTGTTGTTGATTTTGGATTTTTCCCCCTAAATGAAAAATTTAAATGTTTTTTGGCATATAGTTTCATTACAAAATCCTGTTCTCCCAGCAGGCCTTTTCACCAGGTGAAAACAAAATTATTGTAAACTATTATGGATACCATAAGAAGATATGTATTGACTTCTAACAAAGATTTCACTCTTATGAGGCATAACAATATTTTTAAGAGCAAATGAAATCTATCATCTTTTTATTGTGTGGCTGAAGTACACTAGTAGCCACTGTAAACATTCACAGCTGATGACCAAATGAAACTAGGAAGATCCAGACCACAGACAGAAGTGTGCAGAGAGAAGAAATATTTCAGGACAACCAGGAGCAAAGGATGACTTATTTTCTGCACAGAATAAAAGACTATTAAAGTAAACAAAATAATATAAGTGTAAAACACAATCAAAAAAGAACAAAAATGAACAGGTTCAATTATTTTGCTTGCTCTCAAACTCAAGCATGTAATTGTTTTGATTTTTCATTCATGAAAGTCTATTTGCTAAATTGTAAATGCAGTTGTGTGCTGGATTTACTTCTCTGTCTGTTTGAAGGACTCACACACTGTCTCCATGAAGGGTCTATTTACACATTTAGTGAACATTCACATCTACATGCTGTTGGTACACATGGTGATAGGTACAGCTTCACAGCTGGCTTCATCTACTTGCTCCAATTAAAAAAAGAAAAATAAAATCTCTCTTACTGCTTTTACTCTGAACTTCTAAACACTGCCAGACACATGTTGAGACATTGGGATATATTTACGTGGGGTCATAATGAACAATCTTCATTTATAATTTCATATTCAAAATTTTTCATCAGAAACACCATTCTTTTTGATGGCCAGATATGATGGTGATTGCGCTAGATCACAGGTCATTTCTGAAAATGAATTTTAAATGCCTGTGAAAAAACAGATAGAAAAATGTTTTAAAGGATCTGTCTTGTCTTCTCTGGTTGTTTGACAAGTGCATGTACATGTTTTTGTTGTGACATGCCACTCTTCACTTTTCACTTCATATTTATGATACACAGCACTATGCCTAATTGCTTCTTAAGGAGTCTTGTCATAGTAAATCTTCTTAATATAAAATGCAATGCAATATAATGTAGCATGTCTAGACACAGAAATGAAGATTACAAAACCAAAATATGCTACAACTTTGACATGATTAACAGTAGGTGAAATAGAATTAAAGGGACTATTTATGAAAGATGCTGTTGTTCTTCAAGAAGTTTCATGGATTCAATACATTAGGATGTGAATTGTTTGTTTCAGGGAATTGTGGTACATACAATGCTGGAATAGGAATAAGGAAATCTGACTTCTTGATGTGTCTTCCACAGCTTTGTTGGGTAACAGTAGCAATATTTTGGGAGATAATTCACTCTATTGACTCTTAAGTTTTAGCTATAGCTATTGACGAATAAATAAATTGGTCCTCCAACATCTTCATTGTGACATCTGCATGGAAAAACTTTAACAAATATATGATTTTTGCATTTGTTACACTCCTAAATTCCTACAGACTTGAAGAATTGAAACAGAATCCAATATTTTTCCTCAATTGCCCTGGAATTTTACTTTTTCAAAGCTCTGATAGAAAAGGATCCATATCATAACAATACGTATCAGACCTTGATGCAAGTTAAAACAAACCAAAGACACATTATTTTTAAGAAAAGAGAACCAGAAGAGAGTAGAGATATGTTTGATGTGGGAGGTGCATGAGTGGAGCACACTGTGTTTTTTTTCCATAGGAAACAGAATGGGTGTAGATCAGAGAACTACTCTGGAAGTATCCCACAGTGACTGCAGAGAGTTCCCAAACCAAAGTGAGTGCAGGGACAAGACCTCCTCTATACACAGTTGTCAGTGGGAACAAAGAAGTCAGAACTCCATTCAGGCTGCCATTTGTAACCAGGTAGAGTGGACAGATATTTTACTTCTCTCAGCCCCCAGGCATCATTCCTGGCGGTGTCTGTGTGATGACATCTCCCAGCTACTACAGAGCTGCTTTGCCTCTGTCACAAGCTGGGAGAGAGCTCATCCTGCTGCTGCTGCTCCCAGGGCACATGGCAGGCTCTATGTTTCCAGCCTGGATCTACCAGAACAATGTGTCTTAACGCAGAAAAGTGAAAATAATGCAGCTCATCCTGCTGGTCTGCCTGCTTGGATGTAGAAATATATCTCACATTCAGTTTTCTCTGAATCCCCCTGGCAATACTGGATTGCTATGCTGCACAGGAAATGGGACAAGGGGAAAGGTGTGATCCTGTCACAAATGCTTCTGTGGCTCAAATTTTTAAGTTAATCTTTAAAATTAAAAAATGTATAAAAATTGAAAAACCAAATAAATTGAGATCAAAATCATAGATACACACACATTCTCCTCCCCAGAAAAATAAAGTTTTGTCACCTCTGTCAGATGACAACTGACAATATCTTGTATCTTATAAAACCTATCAGATTAACCAGGCAGATGTGTTTCCCTTAGGCCTTTTCTCTCTTGGTTTCCTACTCAGCTCCTAATCATATGGAAAGATTAAAAGATGGGAGAGGATATTTTGAGGAAAGTGAAGCAGCTTAAAGTTAATTCCTAGGTATACTGTGTTCAGGTATATACTGTCTCTAAATTATACAATTTATTTAATTAAAATTGATATTACTATCTATTGATTATAGATAAAAGTTCCCCGAATATTTCATCAATGACAGGCAGACAATGAACTGAATTTATGTTTTGAGTAGAAATGAGTTTCACCCTGAGAACAGTAACACCAATACAGCAAAATATGCTGTTCTTGACGTATTTGAAAAACAATTCACAATAAGCATGGAGCTGAGAGGAAGAGGGGGAAGGTATGATTATCAAAGCTAAAAAATTATACAATTTTCCACTTCTTATGTCCTCCTTATGGTGGGAAACCATAATTCCACTCTTAATAAAGATACATTCTTATTTTTCAGGCCACAAGCTTCCACCATTCATTACATAGTTTTGAGATGTTACTGCATGCATGTCATGTGTGAAACAACTCATTCACCTGTACTGGATTTAGTAAACCCTGTGTTATTATTTATCAACATTGAGTATTGCACTGTTTACCTTTTAACTACAAGAAGCAGCATGTCAAATGGTGTTCTGGGCATTTTTGTACTTTTTGTGGTACACCTGCTGGATATGTTAATTCCAGTCACAAATGATCACCTGCTTTTTTCTGAGTATGAATTAACAGTTTTCCTCATACAAAGGAAGTGTATATAAATGTAGATGCTGTGAAATAAACAGAAGATATCTTATAGAAAATTAGTAAAAAACTCCAAGAGAACACATTTTAAAACATTTTCATAACTCATATTCTGCTGAGTAAGTTCTTTATTCAGGCATGAAATTTAACTATATTGGTTATATCAAGTAATTGCTCATTCATGTAATTTGACCTGATTACCTGTAGCTTTTTCTTGACCACTAGAAAATATAGTTCTTCTCTTACACGTTCTTCTTCTTCAAATACATGAGCTGAACCTTGAAAAATATCTTTTTTAATGCAAAATATCCTTTTTAAAAGAATTTCAGTTTAGTTTAAATTTTATCATTTAGAGAAGATCTAAGCCATCCTTGAGAGAGGCAGAGATTAGAAAGTGTATTTGCTTTCTCAGCTTTAAAATACTGTCTTTTAAATTCCACAATTCTGGAGACAAGAGTTTAAATTATGAAGGTGTAAGTCAGTAAAAACTACCAAGGATTACATCTTTTAGGGTACCCAGTTTATCAAATCAAGCAAAAGTCAATGTTTCTGAGGCAAAAATACTTGCATTTTAATACAAACAGTTTTTGTGAACAAAACTCCACCAGCTTACAATTTTCTTCTGCATTAAAGAATAAATATTATTAGCTTATTTCTCTTAATGTCCAGAAGGAAAATATTCATTTAGTTTGTCCAGCTGGATTTGAACAATTTTACCACACCCCATTAAGCTTTCTATCTGCTTAAGACATGGTGCACAAGGGATACATTATGATTTCATGTTCACAAAAAAACCCCATTTAAACATAATTTCTCCCGAAATAGATCACAATAACTAAATATAGATGCTGCCTTAACATTAAACATGTACAAAAAAGCACTCGATCATATTATGTGCAGCGTTTTCTTTCCTGTGTTTTTTTCTTTCAGATCTCCTAATCTTCTGTCCGAATAGTTGCAAGGGAAAGGATGGGCAATATAACAATTCTTTATGCCTTCTACTGGGTAGGCACATTCTGTTACTCAGCATTCCTAAACAGTCATGGGTGTTTCACTACAGTAAACATTTAAACCATTTTTTTTTTTTTACATTAGCTCATATTGTTGTAGTTTTTGTCCTATAGATGGCAAGTTTCCATGGATGTAGAACAGAAATCTGCCATAACTAATACTTGCAGTTTTAAAGATACCAAGAGGTAAGCAACTGTGTGATTAAAAAACCCAAAAAATAAAAACAGCCAAATGGAAAAATAAAACATTACTCTACACGTAAAGTAAAGGCAGAAAATGGTTCATTTACTCTCTTTCCATTTGCACTACAGTAATAAAAATGCCAAACAGACTGATTTTCAGGTAAACTCTACACTGCAGTAAAGTCAAGATTACAAGAGAAGATTTATTGATACAGCATATAATTCTTGCAATACTGCATTTTTACCTCTCTTTCAAGGTTAGGCCTATGTCTTTTTTCCATTTAGTTTTAACCAGATGCTGCCATTTAGTTTTTAATATTTATGAAATGCTTTGCCTTTCTCTGGGATAGAAGCATAAAATTTGTATTTCACAATTTTATGTATTAAACATTATTTCCAGAGTTGTTAAGACTTTATTGTTAGAAAAATTCAACACTGCTGAAGAGACGAAAAATAACTGTTCCAGTGAATTTGTGACCTGATACCTAGCTTCATATGTGTTCTAAAGCTTAAAGATGATTTACACAATCTAAAGCTATTTTAGATTCAAGTCTCGGTGAAGACAAAACATCACAGAAAATGTAATGTTGTTTTTTTCTTCCTAGGTAGATTTCAACTTTGTCTCAACTAAAATTTGATTGGCAAATCTAAAAGGAAATAATTTCTTCCTGAACGTGTCACAAAGCAAGTCTTTTCCCTTAAAATGAAGTGAAAAGAAAAAAAAAAAAAAATTAGGCAACATGCTAAACCAAACCTGAAAAACAGAAATCTCCTATAATATAACAAAAATTCAAGAACATAAGAATTATTTGCCCAAAGACAGAAAGCACAGGAGATATAGTAGCTTCTTAAGTAGCCTTACAGATGCATACAATCAGTGAGAAAAGTTTTTAGTTAGGATCTCTGAATTGTTCCTCCCTCTCTATTGAACATGCCTAGGAAGACCAAAAGTCTTCTGAGCCACTGTGTTTAAACAAAACATCTTTTTTCAAGCATGTGAGGCACGCTTGTGAGACCTGGATCCTTAAGATGGTCAGACCTTGCCGCATCATATCTGCCCCATATCGGCTTTTTTGAAGTGTGATGTGACAGAGTCTTCCATGACAAATGATACATTTTACAAATTTTTAACACATGCCACTCTACTTAAGCCCAGACTGTGTCTTTATGCACTTTGGAGAGTACTTGATTTCAACAGTCCAATTGAAACAAACAAAATCACATAGCTATTTTTAGAAGCTAGACTGCAGAAAACTTCTAACTGGTATTATTGAGGAGGTGGAATAAATATTTTTAGATGGAAGGTCCTCATTATATTTGTACATTTATTCTTTCACACTCTCCTTCATTTTAGCAACTGCTCATAGTGCTGTAAAACAATGTCATATTCAAGGACATTCCTCTAGAAAGAGACAGGCAGACACTTCTGCTAGAATTGATGGTCCAGAAGTGACCATCCTGTTGAAGAGAAACAGCTACCAGGGCAAACTGTTCAGCTCATTTCCAAGAATGGGAAGCCACAGTCATGAACATTTGCAGAAGTGAGGGAAGTACCAGATTTTTACTGAAATAGGACCTAATGTTAGTAAATATGCTGATGAGTATATTCACATGAACACAGACGTTCTTAAACCAGCATGCATTATGGTATTAACATGTTTTATACAATACTATGAATCAAGTGAATTATGATACAACACTGATCAATGGCCTATCCATGATAATTTACATAAAAATGCCTAATCAAGGCTCTAGTTTTGAAAATATATTACATTTTAATAATTGATTAATCTGCTCTTTTACAACACTATTTTTTCTTTAAGTTAATCAAATAGCAAATTGCTTAACACAGGAAATTTTAACTTTTTAAATAGCTCTCTATTTTCCTTTGAGTAAGAATAACATGGAAATTCCTCAGATATATAAAACTGGCAGTTTTCTTAGAGAGAAATCTCTGAACAGTGTAACTTTCTATGTTCATGGATCCTGACATCAGCATACATTCATGTTTTCATGCTGTCCTCTTACTGGAGGCAGAGACAATTGAATTACACAGAGCAGAGTCTCTTAATCTAGTAAGGTTATATAGTCAAGGAGGTAAATTATGACTGTTATAAAAAAATACACCGTGCTCAAATCAAATTGAGTTATTTAATGGACAGCTTTAGGAAAATGGATGCTATCCCACCATGCCACTCAGACATATTGAGTAGCTCAACAGAAAATGTTGTGTATAAACTTCAATTAATTTCTAATTTCAAATCCTTAGAGACACCAGAGAAAGAAAGTCTGACGCAGGCAGTTCACAGTAATCACAAGTTCCAAGGATATTTGAGGGCATACAGTTATTACGGTGATGAAAACACATTTTTATTATCAATTTTGACATTCTAAATGATTTTACATCAAACAATTATTATATAGACTTTTTAATTGGAGTAATTAATAAATATTTTTGGGTGTTGTTTCTGTTTTTGTTTTGCTTTGGGTTTGGGGTTTTTTTGTGGTTTTATTTGGCTGGGTTTTTTGTTTGTTTGATTGGTTGTTGTTTTTTTTTTTTTTTAATTTTTAATCTCCATTCAGTAAAATTTGAGTACAATAGCTCAAGCTTTACTTCATTATGTACCAGCGATATCTAGAGTTTTGAGGTTTGCTTTGGTTTTTTTGGGTTTTTTTTGAAGGGAACACATTAAGCCAAAATATCTGATCTCTAAGACTACGTTTTACTGGAACACAAAATAATACATTTAAGTAGAGAACCTCTTTAAGTATGAATAAACTCCGTGAGCAGAACAGAACAAGTTAAAATTAATTTTAGTTCTAGGAACTGTATCCTTGTAGGGTAAACTTTTCTCCAAAACTTGATCTCAGTCCAGCAAAATTTAGAGGTTCCATTGATCATTAAAACTTCACAGTCCTCTCCCAATAAAGGGACTATAATTTTGGTTTCTAAAATAGAAAGCTACTCATATGCTAGCTGATTTTTTAATGACATATTTTATTCTCTAAAAAAAGGAAAATAGTTTCAATGAAGGGAAAGAATAGCTTCATACCAAAAGCTAATCCAGTGGCAATCTAAAATACACTAAAACTCTGCTTTTCCTTCTCTCTCCTTCCATCTTAACTCTTAATAAGTCTCTTCTGCCTCTGAAGACTATATTCATCAGTGGGTTTAGAAGTTGTCTTCAGGAGTTCTGAAGTTCCAGTGCTATAAATGTCTCTGCTGAATTATGGCAAAAGTGCATGGAACCTTAGGGGATAAATAAAGATCTATGTAGGTTGGACCCATTCCCTTGCATGCAATTCACAAAGAGAAAAGTAAAATTATTGGAATGTGTTATGTATTTGCATTGAAACAGAATTTTAAAAACAATAACATTATGTATATAACATAACATATGCTTATTTCCTAGCGCTGCACTCAGTGAAAACTATAGGAACAGTTATGATACTGAAATCACACAGAGAGGATCAGCTCTGTATGCTCGTATGAAACGCTTTAGCAGAGATCCTGACACCCCTTGTCACTTTTCACAGAGGCCTGTTGTTTAACAAAATGGGATATCTACTGCTTTCTCTACTCTCCAGATTTTTACCTTAGAGTAATTATTAACTAATATGTATCTAAGTACCGATTTTATGGTATCATTCAAAGCCTTGATATTCAAATGCAAGGCCTGACCATCAAATATATGAAAATATTTTTTTTGTCTGTTTGTTTGTTTGTGTTTTTTTTTAGAAAAAAGATTGGTAAGAGTAAAAGTTTGCAGATTTTGGACCACAAACTCTCTGAACACTTAAGATCAAATAAGTTACAAAATATGTTACTCATTAAATAGAAGCTTGCTTCTTTCAGGTTTATTAGAATTCATGTTTCTAATAAATAATGTTTTAGCATAGCTGTAACAAATCGTCTTTTATCCAGCTCTGCTCGTTGTACAGAAAAAGTATATTTTCCCCAAAAATATAGAGCAATGTGTTATTTTTTATGCATCTGGCATTGAAAAATAGCATTGTGTACTATCTCCAAATTACTAAACTTCTATAATATAAGTTATATTTCTGTGTCAGCTATGAGCTATCTAAATGTGCTTAGATTAGGATAATATCTGTTGCATAGCAACTGAGAATTTTTCTATGAATAAATCTAAAATTATCTGTATTCATCATAAATTTGCAGTGACAAAAAAAAAGAAAATCAGTTTGTCAGGTTAAATTTTATCATGCAGTTGCTGCAAAATGCTGACCTGTGTAAGTTGTAAGAAAAAAAAAACCGAAACAAACAATGCTCTTGTGAATTATTAACTGTGCTACTGAATACAGTTTTCAGTTTGTATGAGTGGTACAATTGACTGATGTTCCTTAATCTGATTCCATTAAAAAAAAATAAGTATTTTGAGGAAAAAGAGAAAGTGAAAACTGAGAAGGAATACTTCTAATTCAGATAGCAACCTGTGAAATAAAGAGCACACTCATCCTCTTTGGGAAGAATTGAAAATTCTAGGTACTGTCCAAGGATACTGTATGTCCAGCAGAATTTTGCCCAAGGAAAGAAACAAGAACATGCCTCTGCTTGGCAGTGAAATAAATTTAAGAATATGACTATTCAGAACAATTCAGAAAAGTCATTGTCTGTTCAATCAATGAAAATCCTAAACCATATTTTAAATATGACAGAATTCTAAGTTTATTAGTTTAAATTAGTTAAAAAATTAACAGTTGATGTCTTGTTTCTGTACTATAGAATGAATATATTTGATCCAAAAAGCATATATAGAATTACAGAATCATAGAGTAGCTCAGGACCTTGAAAGATTACCTAGTCAAACTTTTTGTGGGACAGGTATTCTAGACAAGATTATATAGCACCCTGTCCAATTGCACCTTGAAAACTTCCAGTGAGGGCAACTTTATCACATTCCTGGGCATGTTGTTCCAGTGAACAACTGTAAAAATGTCTTTCTTCTGTTGAGATAAAACTTCTCCTTGTGCAACTTGTACCTGTTGCCCCTTGCTTTCTCCATGTGACTCCTTGTGAAGAAAGAGCCCCTGACCTTTCTGTATTCACCTTTAAAGTAGTGGGCTTTGATGAAGTTTCCCCCAGCCATCCTTCTCCAGGGAGAACAGAGCTGTAAATGTACACACATTATATCCAAGAAAGATACCAGATAAAGTACAGCTCATGAAGGAGCTGGGACCAAGGGTCTAGCCTTCATTAAAAGTTTGCTTAATTGCTCTCACAAGTGTTACAGACAAAAATATGTGACATATAAAAATGTCTCTTCACTCAATGTTTTTTCTAGACAATATTTTAGTGGTGTTAAAGTTTTAAGAAATTAAAGCATAGAAGATGTCTGATGTCTCAGTTTCTTTGAACAAGGTCCTTGAAAAGAGATCAAAGAGTGAAGAAATGCACTGGAAAATACAGATGGTCATGGACCTCCTGACAGGTCATGGGTCAGCCCCTTCAGGGGGCTTGCTCACACACCTCTCGATGGGCTGAAGAGCAGGTTGAGGACTGCATTGATCTTAGAGCAATTAGTTGGAATGTATGTAGAGACATGTATTTTGTAGCATAGAGGAGAAATGTCCACAAAATTGATGAAATACAGCGCTAAGGATTCCATTAGAACTGTTACATTGTGATTGGATAGCAAGGTGAATGATAATTTGGTTAGAGAGGTTTCAAGCTCCAGTTCTTAAAAAGCAGTGATTACATGTGAATTTTTTTATTCTATTTTCATTTACGTTCGTTCAGTTTGGTCCAGTTTTGTTTTATTAAGTTGTTCTTCTAATTCTCTTGGTTTTGTAGTGTCCTGTTACAGGCTTAACTATTAATTAAACAAATAAAAAGATGCATCATGCCCTTAAAAAAAAACAAACCCAACTTAGTTCTTAGTTGAGAAATACTCTCCAATATTTCAATGAAGATTTCTTGAATTTAAAATTTTTTATATTCGAAAATTCTCCACTGAACTAAGAACATGTTTAATATTTTATTCCAGACAAGGATCTTACAAAGTATTTTAACCACACATCACATTTTCTTAAGCCATAGACTACTTCTTAAGCCACTACATTTGGCTCATTTTCCATTAGGTCTCAGATATGGGGGACATTAAAAAAAATTCACATACACAGTAATTATGAATGTTTCTGAATTTTTATCTTTTTTTTTTTAAACAAAATATATTTATATTAGATAAATAGATGATTGATATTGGATGTCATCTGAATATCAAATTCAGCATAAGGAAATTGGAGAAATACTTTTTACTTATGGTACAGATGTCTTTAGACTTTGAAAAATTATATTTTGTGAGGTGACTAAGAATAATTACTTTGTATAGCTCTTACCCCTAGAAGCAAATAAATCATCAGATTGTGCTTATTATTATAAAGCATGCAGTAAGTATCACTATGAACTATTTTTTTATTATTATTATTTATACAGGGCTGCAAATAAAATATACATATTGTCTTATTTGATTTTTACAACTATAGAAAAAAAAAACCAAAAACAAAACAAACCTCCCCCAAACACCAATGACTCCACCAATCTACTTTCCTCCACATATCCTGAATAAACCAGGGAGAAAAAGGACACATAGCAAAATACATTGTCTTCAAAAAATCTCATCATGTCCCTCTCCCCTGAAAGGTCAGAAAATAATGAAATCTGCAGAGTCCCTTAAAGTCATTCTGGCTCCAGAGTCAAGGGAAAGCAGTGCACCAGCAAACACTGAAAGGACAGTTCCTTGATTGTAAACGTGACAATATTGTGCAAAATGGGAAAGCCTTTTTTGTAATTTATGCTGATGCTACAGTTCTGCTTTTAAAGTTTGATCTGGCCAAGTTTTTAAAATCATCTTTTACCCCTCTGTCAATCCTTTTTCTCTTTGGAGTGACCTTGGCAATGCTTGTCAGGACAGCCCAGTTGCTGCTGCTGCATTTGGTGCAATTGTGCAGGGTGTCGGGCAGCTGCTGGCAGCATGGGCAGCTGGAGCCCTTGTGCCAAAGTCCAGCACAGGATGGTCTCAAGGGATATCACAGAAGATGAGAAGGGCCTTAAAGAGACACTGAGTCCTAGTTTATGTGTCTGAGAAACAGCTTTTATTCTAAACATAACATGAGAATTTTCTTTTCTTGAGATTTCTTTACTTTCTCTTTCAGTTCCCCCTCACTTTTTTTATTATCTTTTTAGAATATTTCTTCCCCAACAATGTACTTTTTCCAGCCAATTGAGGTCATAATTTCTAACAATTGGTTTGTTTTCTGCTTTAGGACATAGCAATTAGGCCTGTGCATTGTGTGTTCAGATATAAAATAAAGGGTATATACACTCTTAAAGGCTGGCAAAGCATTTAATTAAAAAACATGAGATCAGCATGAGACATTTCATTTAGTGAAACCCCACAGATACTCCTCTTGGTCCCCGATGTAATTTTGGTGCCACAGGAAGCAGGGATATCCTGCTAGCTGAATTGTTCTGTAGCGCTGGTTTCTGCTAATAAACTAAACTGATGCAGAAAACTCCTTCTTGCCTTAGACAGGCAAGGTACACAGTTGTATCACAGAAAACTGCTTGTGCAATTTTGTTTTATTATAGCAGTCACAATGCCTTGTCAGAAAAACCCTTTACAGTTCACAATAGAAGTAATGGGATATTGTTGAGACCGACTGTAATCAAGAAATGCTACTCCACTTTCTACCGTTTGTCAAGCACTTATATCCGCTTTTTTGGAAGCAGTGCCTCAGAAATGTACTCTGTGCTTTGCAATTCAAACCTTTCCTTTCAGGATGGACAAACCAAACTATAGATTTGTGAAAGAGCATGAGTTTTGCAGGTTTCAAGAAGACAAATCTTGCCACATAAAAAAAGACATATGGTACATCTAGGAAGTAAATAAAAAATACGAATAAATAAGATTGACACTTAAACAAAATAATTTAAGAATTCTGGAAGTGGCTGAAAAAAGATAAATTTTCATGATACAGACATGAAATCAAAAGACTTAAGGATTCATGACCACAATATTTAATTATTTCAAGGTCCCAATGATAAGGAAAGGGAGAGTGACTCACTGAAGGTATAGGGGACTTTCAAAGCATAAGACAAAAGGCAAAATGAAAACGAAATGAATAAGTAAATTGAATTTCTTCAACAAACAAGCACATAGTTCAGTATAGGTTGAATACGAGTATCAATATGATTTTACTTGGACGACCTTTAAATAAATTTCCCTATAACTCTTCTACTAAAAGGTAAAATTAAGTCTAAAAGAAAGTAAGTGGCTGAAAAAAGATAAATTTTCATTATAAAAATTACATTATTTACATTATTATTTAATAATAATTACATTATTGAGTTGTCCTGATTCAAACTGTGAGCAATAATTAATATTTCATGTAATGAGTCTGGTTTTTGTATGGAATCTCCAGACAAATTTTTGCTACTTTTAAGTTCATCTATGAACAGTAAACATTAACTTCTACCATATTTTTTTCTATGTATACTTTAATTAGGGTTTTAATTTTGGTTATTAATACTTTTTTTTTTCTATTTTATAAAAAATACTGACTGTAATATCTGGAAATTTCCCTTCAATTTGTTTGGAGAATAAAAAAGCAATTTATGTATTTGGTACCTAAGCTATGATTATGACTTCAGGTATAAGCATAACTAACCTGTTCATTTTAGTATTGAGCACTCTTAGATACATTTTGCCTCACAAATTCATGCTGTTGTACTGCCTCAGATTTGTAGAAAAAGAAGCAAGGCTCAGTCAATTTAAAAAAAAGGAAGCCAAAACATAGTCTGACATCTATGTTCACCATCAAATGACTGGGAAGAGTTGGGTGTTATACAGCTGGCTGATCATTTCAGATCCTACCCAGTAAGAACAGAAAAGTTAAGGGTAGTATTGAAAAGACAATCTAAAGGAAAGAAACCCTAAAAGATAAGAAAAAGAAAGCACATGGTAATTAATCCATTGAATGATTAGTCAGGCAGGTGAATTGTGGAAGACTGGGTTTCAGTTACCCAGCCTGATGGATGACAGATGCACTTCCTCCTCCTCTCAGAGTGCTGTAATAACCAGAATATGAACCATTACAGAAGTTTCTGCTCTTTTCTTCCCATTAAAGCTGTTGAACTGTGAAGAACTAAAAGTTGTGCAAGTAAGATACTTGGATTTAGAGGTGTTTCTGTTCAGTGTTGCTGCTCAGCCAAGGGGATGGTGTGAGAATGCCAATGGCCTTAGCTCTGCAAGGAGAGGAACATCTCTTTCTGGCTGTGACAATAGCTAGCTGTGCGCTAGGACTGTCAAGACCGAGGGATTCCTATGCTCAAAAGCAAAGCAGGCTCCAAGGCAACATTAGTATAAATGCCTGATGCACTTAGACTTTTCATATTATTTGCAATATTAGTTTTGGTTTTATGCACTTAACTTCAGCTTGAGATCTTCTTTGAGAGTCTGAGTCCAGACCAAAGTAATTTGCCCAAAATTATATTGACAAGTTTGTGACAGGTTTTCCAGGGAACAGATTTAAAACTCCTAGAAAACAGCTAGAAAAAAGCTGCAAGTAAGAGAAACAGCTTTGTTTTCTTGCTCTGTGTGATAAGTTGTACTGTGTTTACTCCTCAAAGATGAGGTATGTGGTGATGTATTCTCTAGGAATCAGGAATTCAAAAACTCTGTTTCTGCCAAAAGCCTTCTGGCCCCTACTGATATTCCCATAATCAATATAAAAAATGCATTCTCTTTGAAATAATTAACTATTACTATTGTTATTTCCAATATTGTTCAAATTTTTTTATGTCTAGAAATACAGTATGGTGATATTGGGAAACGCTAATAATTTCTGGCTTTAATAATTTAACATTGATAACTATTATGGATTGAGAATTGTTAATCATATCCAAATAAAACATTATTGGCTAAGAGAAAGGCTTTGTTATTTTTTTTACCATTGAAAAATTAATAATTTATGATCACTTCCAGATGGAAAAGTTCTTTTCTCCCTCAATGACAAAACATATTTGGTTTTAACCACTGAGATCTTTTACTGTCCACTCATAGGATTACACATTTATAGCAGTGGCAAAACAAGTCTAATATGAAAGAGACATTTTGAATCATTAACATTTCACTTGAGAGATAACATTTTCACAACAAATTGGGCAACTGACAAATGTTTGGTCTCCAGATTTCAGAGTGTCTTAAAAATTATGATCTCAGGACACTAAGGAAAAACAATTAACATTACTTGGCTTAAAGCTGAAACATTTGTTATAAATCCTTGTTATGAAAACTCATGTTGAGATTAATTTTCCATTCCCTGTGGGTATTTTGTCACTTTTTAAAAAAATCTTGCTTTTTACCAGAATCATGATAGTTCTTTCCCTTTAAAATCCTTTGAAATACAGACATCAGTGTTTCACCTGAATGAGTTGTTACATTTCTATTTTGTAACTTGAAGTAAAAGACAAAAGTTGTGGGTTTTTTAAGTTCTACCAAAAGAACTTTAAAGAGTACTGAGGAAGAGAAAATTTTATTACAATATTTTATAAATTTTCTCTAAATTACAATGATGCTGGTTTTGCAAAAACAGCAAGGTGTTGATTTGGCAAATTTTCATCAGTTTATTTTGCTATCTCTTTTTCAATGAAGAATGACTATTAAAAAGCTTGCTGGTTACTTTTCTTAACATTTGCAAAATAACTTTGTCATAGATGATGCAAGTTATGGGAATCCACAGGTTCAAGCACCAGAAAATCTCTACAGGTGTTTGTATCTTACTCTATGCATAAAAACTCTGTTCTGCTCTTTTTAGCTTTGACCCTTGGTGAACTACTTCTGTACTCTGACAACATTTGGTGTTGAAATAGATGCCTATTTTATACTTGCTGTTAACTTCTGACTGACTGGGAAATGGAAGCAGATACAAATTCCATCACTGTGAATTGATTTATAATACTTTGTGTCATAAAATATCTTCAAACAAGCTGAAGCATGAGTATTTAGGACAAAATAAAACTCAAATAATCTTGATTTTAGAGTGTTAACTGATGAAAAATCTAACACTGATCTGACAAGATGTTCCAAGGATTAATGCTCCTAAAAATGTGTCTTAATCTAGTGTGGTTTTTAGTAGTGTAGTAGTGTGGTTTGTTCTAATTTTAGCTTTCATTTTTCTTACATAACTCTGCCTGCTATTTTTGAGCAGCATTATGTTATAGAGATACTCAAAGTCCAATCAAAATTTTCTTTACAGATAAGTAAGATGGAGGTCCCTTGGATGTTTGCTAGAGGAAGGTTTCCCAACATTTCAGTTATTCCTGTGGATTTCTGAGCACTATTTCACTTGAGCTGTGAACATTTGCAGGCTTATAACAGTCGCACCATTGCTAAAGGAGAAGAAAGCACATTGTCTCCCTGCTTTTACTTCTCTTTTTCTTTGAATTTTGTGCTGAAGCACAGAAAAATAAATACCTTGGATGAGAGAATGTGATTCTCACATGTGCGTTTAGGAATAAAAAGTCTTTTATAGCATTTTTAATATTCAGATTTCCTTGCTCTGACAGAGGAGTGATCAAGCATTTCAGAGCTGTATTTTATAGAAAAAGCATCCAAAGATGAAACTGTACATCTTATTTTAACTACTTAATTTATTTTTTTAAGTGTCTTCAATCTAAATCTAAAATATGATTTTAGGTCTTTTAAAGACGTGTAACAGAAATCTTGTTTTTTTTACTATTAAAAATTTTAAAAATGTATGCTTTACTCCCTGGGTTTTTTCCTGTAAAAAAATGGACTTAAAATCACTACAAAAGTATCCAGGAAATTTTAAATTATTTTGTCACAGCATTTATATTAAATATTTAGCTTCTACGTGCTGAAGTGATCACAAAAATCTATCTTTCCTTTTAATTCTGCCAATTATTGTTTGGTTTTTGTTGCTTTTTTTTCCTGGAGTCCCTCTCCTCCTCATCATACATCTTCAGTTTCAAATCCTATTTATTACCGTAAAAATATTTTTTTTTATTACCATCAACCACATTTTGTCTTCCCATTTGCAGTATCTACAGAGGTGGCATAAAAAATCAGTACAAATCATGACCACAAATCTTCCATGATAGCAGTTTTAGGTTAATGTTACAGAATAGTTTCTCTGTGTTTGCCTTCTATGTAATTTTGAGTGTATCGTCAGTGAAAAGTCCCTCAAATTTCTTCCTTCTCTAATCCAAATCTAACTTCTGCAGTTAGACTGGGCAAAACAGTTGCTGACTGGGCAAAATGGTACTTTAAACACAATGATAGTCCCTGAAATTTATGAAGACATGTTCCAGTAGGTGTGTGATTTAAGCTATGATATGTCCCAATTTATTCTCGTGTTCCTCCAGAAGGAGTTATCTAATGTAAAATAACTACATGGTACTCTAAAAGGACACAACATTCTTCCAGAAGCTGTTCATGGGAAGTCACTGCAGGGGGGAAAGTTCCTTCCTAGGTGTGTTCCTCTGTCAGGAACAGGAGCAGTGTGCTCATGCCTGGGCTCAAGCTAAGGAATATTGCTTTCACTCTCAAAACCCCAGTAACAACTGGTGTCCTTCGGGTCCATACTGGGACCAGTGCTACTTAATATCTTCAGCAATGACATAGTGGGACTTGTGTCAGGGCAAGGGACAATGGTTTTAAACTGGAAGAGAGTAGATTTAGATTAAGGAAGGAAGAAACATTTCATGATAGGAGTGGTAAGACAAGGAAATATATTGCCCAGAGTCGTTGTGGCTACCCCATATCTGGAGGTGTCAAGTCCAGGTTGGATGGGGCTTTGAACATCCCAGTCCAGTGGAAGGGGAGGTTGAGTAGGTGATGTTTAAAACTCCCTTGCAACCAAAGCCTTTCTATGAGTGTATGACCCTATGAAAACTCCCTGTGCATTCAGGGCTTGTACCCAGCCCAACCACAGTGACAGTAACTGAAACAACTATTTCACACTTTTACTCCTCCAGACTTCTATATATGCTTGTGCTAAACTCCAATGCATTTCTTTGATGTTTTTCTGACTCTTTAAATAGGCATAAAGAAGAATGTGCCAGGAAGTTTCATTCAGTCAAGTGCCATTTTAGTATATCTTTAAAGCACATTGTTGAGAAATCTTGCCCTTTTTTTTCAGGCTGTAGACTATGAGACAGGTGAGACTCTCAAATTTGCCAGAGCAGTTTACATTTCTTTAAGCATGATTATAATCTCTGAAATGATAAATACCCTGTACATTAAAATTACTAAAGTGCTTCTCTTTCATCTAAATCTTTACAGAAACAGGGCAATACAAATAATGAAGTTTTCTGATAGAATAAGGAAGGAAGACAAGCTTATTTCATGCTGAATACCTAGATTTCTGGATAAAAAAATGTGTCTCCTTAAATATTGAGGTGTTCATTCACAACATTTGAAGCAGAGATTACTTCTAGTCTGGTTCACTGTCAGCAATTTAAACTTTGTGTACCAGAAGGTTTTACTCCAGTGTACACATCATTTACAAACTGAACTTCCTCTCCAACCCATTTTGCAATCTCAAAACAAGCAGCTTGGAGAGGCAAACGTCTCTCGCACAGGTCTGCAGTGATCTTGAAGCCCGTTTTAAGATTGCATATCTTAGTTATGATCTTCAGGTAAATCACGAAGACAGAATACGCGCTTGCAAGATCAGAGGAGGTCAGACATGATTCAGACAATCTCTGCTATGCCATGCACAATATATTTTTATTTATATGCAGCCATCAGAACAGCTGGCTTGACTGTGTCTTGACTTCAAGCTTGACTAATTTAGACTTTTGCATCAGAAAACCCATTTCTTTCCATCCCTTAGAAATACAGGTCAACTCACCATGTCAGCATCCCATTTCATATCAGCAAAAGTTAGGCTGTTTGATCTCAATCCTTGACTTGGATTTGCTGAGCTGCAAAAACAGTTCAGGTATCAACATGACATAAATTAACTATTCTGCCCCAAATAAGCATTAAAATGTTGAATATAAATAAGGACAATTAGTTTATTTTTCTTTGAATGTTACAGATATTTGAAAAAGTTATATATATATATAAATATTTAGTGAGAGATACCTATTAGTTAGAAACTATTCAAATGCCAAGAAAAATAATAGTGACATGACCATAATGAATTCTGAAAAGAAAAAGAGGATGACAGTTTCTTTAGAAAAGACAATACTGCTTAAATAGACGTTTTTGTTTTGTAGTAATCTGAAACAGAGTTCACCCGGAGGCATTCCATAAATTGCACTAGATCATGAGAAAAGCAAAGAGTTAGATCTCCCAATACGTGCTAAGGAAACAAGAGCTGCTATTAAATACCTTAAAACTTGAAGAAGCCTCCTGGGCTTGAAAGTCCTCTGCCTGTTTTGCATTTTATATAAGGATGTGTTTTCTCTAAACTCCCTAGGTTTTTAGTATAAAACCCCTTTTGGCTTGTTCATTGAACTGTTAATTATTTCTGTAAGAAAACCAGCCAGAATACATTTAGCAGACTGAAAATAAATAAAGAAAAAGAAACACCTTTTTTTTTCTACAGAAGATATGTGTTGTGGTTTTTGTGGTGATGTTGAAAGCTGTAATACAGACTATTTTATATGCAGATCAATTTATTTGACGTATAATTCTGAGCCTATAACTGTATTCACAGGGGCGGCTTAAGCTGGAAAAGGCTTTTGGCTATGTTTTAAGGGCAAACTCATCATATTTTTAAATGTATTAACTGGAAACAGAATTTCACTGACCCCATTGTTGCATAATTGCAGTAGAACAATGGTTAACGGATAGGATTTATTTTCATAGGATATTTATTAAATTATTCTCTTCATATTTCGTATTTACTTATGAATGACTGAATTTGGCAATTAGTTACAAGATGACTGATTTACTCAGAACAGATTAGATTTCTAGTCTTTTTCTTCTGCTGGTGACATTCAAGTGGCACCTTGCTGCTGTAGTCAATCAGTGTAGTAAGTGGGTAAGGTATCTTCATCCAACGCTGTGTCTGCGTGTCAATGCAGATGTAGCTACTAAAAAGATCCCAGACAGATGCTAATTGCAAATGAAGAACATGAATCAAAAGTGAAAATAAACAGTGCAGGGGAGCTGTCAGGACTATGGAAGAAGAAGATGCAATAGAACAACATCTGAAACACTTCCAGGGGGATTCAGTTTCTTATTAGTGTTTGTCTCAAATTTTGAATAACCCACCAAAAAGAGAGTGAATTTTCTCACATGCTTCCACCTATGCAGGTGATAAAAGAAGTTTCTCCAAAACTTTTTATAAATTTACTAAAAAAAAAAAAAAATTCTGTATGTAAAATGAAAGTGTAAGTCTCACTTTTTTTTTTTTTTTTCCTAAATACAATCTACTCATCCCCAAACAGGAGGTATGTATTAGCATTTAGTAGTCAGAGGAATTATGTGTTTGCATTTATACACCAGGCAAACTGAGATGATTTATATCAGATGTTCCAAATTGCATTAGTAAGAATAATAATGTCTTGCAGCATTATTTTGTATAAAACTATGCCCCTTCAGGACCAAAATAAATATTGCTTTTGACTAGACAGCACAGAGAAGGTCACAATAACTTTTGAGAGATTCATAAATTTACATTTGGAATCCATTAAAATGTATATATTTGGGCAAACTGTACTGCCTTTTCATCTTTTTTTGCAGTGCAATGTACAATTATATCTAGCACATTTTCTTTTTACAATTAATTATGTAGGCCAATAATAACTTAAAAAAAAAAAGAAGTAATTTTTTGGCTTTATATTAAAATTTATTCCAGTTTTACGTCTGCTCTGTCTTTCCGATTTAAAATTAATGTATCTTAAACTAAAAAAAAAAATTTGGGCCCTGAGATAGATTTTTGGGCCTAAAGCCAGAGAGGTGTCTTGATGCACTATTAAACCAATAAGAAAGTAAAATAAAAAAATTGTACCAATAATAACACATAAGGTGTTTCTTCATTGTATCTACCAGCATTTTGTCAAGAACAATTTGATTATTCTCATTATTTAATCCCTAGCAGCAAATTATATCATTTCATCTCAATTAGGTTGTCACCACAAGGAAAATGTACAATACTTTGAGCTAAAAACATTAGCTGATTATCTAAAAGTGCCAAAACCTACTACATACTACATTTTTACAATTTCAAGTTACTTCCTTATTATTCTGTGACTGTGTATTTAAGAAGGTTAACAGAATATCAGTTTTCACCCAAGTAGCTTGGGATATTTTTTTTGTTTTGTGGAGTTTCTTTAAATAAATTAAAAAAGAAGACATGACATAGAACCTTTAAAAAAGTTCATTTTCTTCCATTTGAGAGTCCCATTTATGGATGTTCGTGTATCAGAAGGACCTGAAACCACCTTAAAGCAAATTATTGCCTTTATATGTGTGTAAGTTTGTCTGCATACACACATGAAAGCTCAGGAATCAATAAACAAGCCATCAAAAAAATTGAAAATAGAATGCTTTAGCTGACAGACAGATGAACACCCCATAGAAAGACAGTTAGGACGTGTGTTGCTGATGTGGCAACATGGGATAGATCATGTGGTGAGAATTACCATGTAAGGAAATATTGCGCCTTGAAAAAGTGTGTAAAACCATCTCGTTTCTTTGAATAAAGGATTCAGAATCCCTGCCTGTCTGGGTCCATGTCACAGTCATTCACAGTGTATAAATTTTTTTGTTTATGGCTTGGATGTCTTCTTTTTCTACTGCAGTTTGCTATGTTTTTGTGACAACAGAAGAAATATTAACTATCTGCTGATAGCTTATTTAAGGTGTTGTTTTAAAGTCTAGTTCAAAATAGATGTCAACCCACAGGAGCTGTGTAACTTATGTGTTCAAGAAAAAAAAAAAACACACTTTTTCTCTTTGGAATGCCTATATATAATTTAGTTGCTTGCTATGTTCTTTATTGTAAAATCTGAATAAACTGAAAAGTGTGAAAGGATTAAAGTAGGCCATATGAGAAAGCTGCTGTTGCTGTGAACAATGACCTTTCTTTAATATTCAGAACGAGATACAACATGACCCAGAACTTAAAAATCTTTCTCCCTCTCCTTTCTCTTAAGAACAATTCAGGCAACTGACCGAGAAAAAGGATGAATGAAAATAATCACACCTTGCAGCATAATTCACCTGAGCCCCTCTCTGGCTGTATGGAGAAATTAGTCACATCAGTATTACATAGCTAAAATAGTTATTTTAGGTTCAAATCTAAAAAATAATCTTTAGAGTTGGACTTCAGCTCCTACAATACATAAAAAATATGGATGCATTTCAGCAATTGAGTGTTTTAGGAAAATTACTGCCTCGAGGTGATAAAAAATCCATGTCATTCTTTGAGGACTGGTGAAATATATAATTTAATATAATTGCAGCATTATGTTTTCTGTATAGGTGTGGAATATTTAAAAATATCCATGTCATCCAGGGAAGAAATTTAAAATAAAAGAAGTGCAGGAAGTAGTGAATGCCAACAAAATGGCTAAAAATATCTGCAGTCGCAAAAAAACGTCAAGAAAGTGAATATTTTTCCTGGAGATTAAAAAAAAAATATCCTTTAATGGTGACAACAGAAGCATTTTCTCATAGTCTTAGAAATGTCTTTCTAACTAACATCAAAAACTTCTTTACCTCTTCTCACATCACATTGCTTAGCTTCTAAAAAAGTAAAGGCGTTGACTTAACTGAGCCTCACAATATTGGACTGAGGAATGTGAGAATTGAGATGCTGTCATGGAAGCTGCCCCCATGACATGCAACCCCAGTACAGTGATGAACCCTGTGTAAAGGCTCACAGACAGATTAACAAGAATCAAAGAAAAACTGATGTATTTCCAGGAAGGTCCTAGAACGGGAAGAAATATATAATAATAAGCAATGATGTGTAGATCACGGCAGTATCTTAACATTTAATTTTAAGAATTGTCAGAAGTCCTTAGTGTAGAATGACAAAATTAGAAGGGTTAAGCAGAGAATGAAAACAGTGGAACTCAGTGAACATGACTTTATGAAAACATCTATGTCGTCAGTTCAGAGCTTGTGCCTGTTCCTCATTTCTAGGGTTTTCAAAATTCACAAACTCCAACAGTGCTCAAAATATTAAAACACTGGGGTTTATAGTTTTTCCAATGGCCTACTCCATAAAGGCACTGTTAGCAGGAGGGAAATGACAGGTAGGTATCAACCCCCTAAAGTGAGATCTCTAATGCAATGTAGGAATCTTATCTGGAGTTTATCCAAGGTGCCAGAGAATAGTCTTTAAAGTGATATTCAGCAGACTGGAAGATTTAAGTAGTTATTGTCCTTGTACTAGTTTTGTGAAAACAAAGTTTTGTGTCCAAACTCCTGTGTCTACAGGGTTGTTGACTCAGGACCTTCTGACACCACATGGTAGTTTGCCCATAGTTCTCAAACATTTTCTTTTTTTAATGAACAAAATCTTCATATACTGTGCTTACTGTAGGTGTAAATGTATTTCAGGAATCTCTTACAGGGATGAAAAAAAATAACTTAGAAAATTAGATTTGAAAATATGTGATACAACTTAGAGATGGATTTATGGTGAGAGGACACTATGTATAAACAGTGTATGAAAAAAATGATTAACACAACTTGCAATACATTGTCTATATTTAAAAGCAAAAAGACCGTCCAAATCTTTATTCTGCTGAAAAGAATTTAATTTGCTTTCTGAATATTTATTACAGTATGGTGGCTTGGAAAATGGAAACCATATAAAATCCAGTATTTTAATCTCACCCTAAACTAAGCATATATGTAATCAATCTGTTTCGGGGTTTATTTTAGTAATACTAAAAAAATAATTTTATTCGAATGATAATCATAATATTACACTCTGGTTGTACATGTCCCAACTGGGTAAACTGAAGATGCTAAATTCAAAAATTCAGTCCTGTTCAATAGGACATTTTGTATTTTCACATTTATGTGTTCAGAAAAGACTTCAACTTCATCACTTTTAACTGCTGGAATTTATTTTATAATTTTTCTTAAACTGTAGCTAGTATTTACAAAGGTGCTAAAGAAAGATAAATACTGGTTGAAGTTTGGTGCTCACACCTGACTTGTATGGGGTCTTGTAAAATTCTTGTCTTTAGATACCATAAATTTTGTCTGCGGGTATCATAGGAGTCCTGGTGAGATCTTGAAAACCAAAATCCTGACACTCATCATAAAGCTCCATACTTTAAAGAGGGAAATTAGGTTGGTTTTGTTTTTTTCCCTAGGATCAGAAGGAATTAACTGATTGAAGTAAGTTTAACGAAGAACAGTGAAAATGGAATTCATGTGAGTGCTACATGAAGGAGTCCATGCATATGACCATTTCAAGTCAGCAATCATGGTAAATCAATATGCAGTTTGAAAGAGATGGGAGAAGGAGGAGGAGTAGTCAAATGACATCTACAGAGCTGGGAATATTAAGTTTCATCTGTAGCTGTAACTCTTGAGGGAATTTATGATAAGAAACAGCAGTAATTATTAAAAAGGCTTTGTAGAGTGTGGGACTAATTTGAATGAAAAAGTGATTATGTTAGTAGAAAAAATGTGCTGAATTTCACAGCATAATGTAAGCTGTCAGCTTTCTGTTATTTATTTATTTGGTTTGTTGTTTAAAATAATGCATTTTGCACTTATTTCTAGCAATAATTTAGTATATTTTATTACATTTAGCTTTTGCTGTGTTTTAGTAATGCAAATACTATAAATGCAGGTTTGCCCTCATTTCCTTTATAGATTTCTGTTTTCAATTGCTTATGATTCAAGTGAATTGAAAAGAAAAAATTCTTCACTCAGACTTCAAGTACTGTGCAAATAAGATTTAGACTTAAGTCCGGGACTTCATCCTGTGGTCTCTGCCATTGTGCTTTCTCAGAGACTTAAGCATTTGCTTTTGCTGTACACATCAGTGTTTTAATGGTAGGCATACACAGATAACATTACTAGAATTCCCCTTGCACCTGTAGAAACATACAGACAAAAAAGAAAGCAATGTTAAAACTGTGTCTATGGATATATGCACACTTGAATAAAAACTTGAATAAAAGAATAAAACCCAATGAGAATAAAACTTCACTTAAAAGGTTTTGTGAAGGATAAGTGAAGTTTCCTGAAGAAAGTTACATGTTACCAGTTTAAAGGTAGCTGTAGAATTTCTGTTTTATTTTCCAGATGTGATGAAGATTAAGTATCTGAAAATCAGCTATTGAAAATTAAGAACACTATTAGGTTTCTTGTCTTTAAACAATTCTAGCTGCAAATAGAAATAGATTATTTTGCTGTTTTGGCATTAGAAATGGTAGACTTGGGTGAGGTAGGCATAAATCAGCATAACCTTGCATCTTCATAAACAGAATGATTTACTAAAAGTGAGAGTAAGAATGAGCACAGTCCACAAACTTATTAACTTAATAGAGTGATAAACATATCCCCACAGCATTCGGATTCTTTTTCATAGAGCTAAAAAAGCTGAAAAGACAAGAAGTGAGAAAAGTTAGGATTTGTCCCCGTTTAACAGGTCCCTAGGAGCACTCATTACCCTACCCTGATTTGACTGCTATAAACTAAATTAATTTTCCCAAGTCTACTTTTTTCTGTGACAGCAAACAGTGAGTGTTCTCTCCCTCTCTATCAACCCATCAGCCTTTCATTCCATTTTATCTCCCCTGTTCATTTGAGGAGAGGAGTGACTGAACAACTTGAGTGGTCACCCGAAGTCCAGCCAAGGGCAAACCACTACCAGAGAACTGGGACCATGAGATATTTTGTTCTCAGCGTTTATTACCCCAAAATGGCTATGATGATAAAAAAAAAAAAAACCAACAAAAAAAAAGTGTAATGAGGATAGGTCAGAGTTTTTATTTAATTGAGGTGACATCTATGGAGTCTTCCATACAACTTCCTGTTGGAAACAAACCCAGGTATCCTAGTTTCATGTATGGTGCTAAATGTTATGTGATAAAGATGAGTTTAGACAAAAGAACGCCTAAAGAAAAGAAACATTCTAGAAGAATGCAAATGCAAGTATTCCAGCCATTATGAAATACTTGAAATTGCAAAGGCTGTACTTGCACATTGCCTTGAATCCTGAGTTTGTACTGAGTGCACCATATCTGCCTCTATGCATCTGTGACTTGTACTTCTATTTGAATTTCTCCAAACAGGAAGACGTGAGCACACACAAAACTTACATTCTGTTTATATAAGTGTGAATGAAATCAACTCAACCTATTTTATTCTGTGATGCCTAAACTAAATTAAACATAGGTACTGAAGCAATATACATATAATCTGTGATGATTTTACCTTCCTCAGACAGAATGGTTCCTCCTTTGACATTTGCAAGCTGTGTGGTGTTCATATAAGTCTCGAGTTCTCTCTACGAAAATTACCCCAAAGATAAGGCACATATGGAGATATAACTCTCAAAAGTCAGTATTTGCAGAAAGCAACAGTATTTTCCACAGATAGCTCAATCATTTGAAATTATTTCCAAAGAAATATTTCTGAAGACTTTTTTTTTTTTTTTAGTTGTCTGCTTTAAATAATAAAAAAAATAGAATACAGCATTTCAAAAGGAAGACTTGCCAGAATTCAAATACTGAATTTGTAAGGAGGCTTAAATATTAGGTAGGGAAGGGTAATTGGATACACAGCTTGAGGGATTTTTATACTTTCAGACCTTTCTTAGACATCAATCAGAATTTTAGCAAGTCTCTAACAGTTCCATCCTCATCTTGCTATCAGACCTACTTCATCTTCTTCAGCTACAGTTTCTTCCCCTTGAGCCGAATTTTTCACTTTCATTTTGAAGCTTAAAAATTCAATACCTTACTTTCATTTATCTTTTGTCCCACCAGAAGTATTTCCTCTTATTTATTTATTTAGTCAGTAAGTTAGTTTGTTATTTTCAATATATGTCACTTCCTTTTTCCATATTTATGAATTTCCATCTGCCTGAGTTATCACTTTCTCCTTTTATTTTCTGATGTTCATCTTTGACTGATATATACCTGTTATCTCCAGCTAGTATGCCAGATCTAGAAACACTTGGAAAATGTTGAGTGCCAGAGCAGTTCTTAGTGTACCTGGATGTTGTGGCTTAGCCCTAGTAGGCAAATGAGCCCCACACAACCTCTTACTCACTCCCTCATGATGGGACAGGGGAGAAAATCAGAAAGGTGAAAGAGAGAAAGTTTATGGTTTGAGATAAAGACAGTTTAATAGGGCAAACTGTACTGGTTTGTGGTGGTGGGGGAGCCACAGAGGTGGCTTCTGCAAGAAGCTGCTGGAAGCTTCCACCATTATTGTGATTTGGTTTAATGAGTAAGGGGAACTAACTCTCTGTGAATAAAACAGAAAGAACTTTGAAAGTTTGAAATATTCCCCTCCAAAAAATGAGATAAAAACCCAATGACATTAAATGTTGATGCTAAGAGGAAAGCTAATGTCTTTACAAAGAATTCTGTGGGTGGAGGCATGGACATTAATGTCTTTGAAATGAATATTAATGTCTCTACTAAATTTGGACAACAGGTTTGTTGCAGAGCCCACACAGCTTAGTTCCTGAAACAGTCAAGGGTCTGCACAAGACCAAACTTCTGAACTTTGGGGTAAAATAGTAGGTGCAAGGGGGGAATATGTGGTAGGTGGTTTGGGAAGACTGTGCCTTCCTGGTACCTTAGCCAATGGGGAAAGGAAGAGGCTGTTAGGCTAAAAGGAGGTGAGAGAGAGAGAAAATGCTATGGAAGTGTGCCCCAGGGGACTCTCTCCCTTTATTCGAACAAAGTTGTAGGACTCCTATATCTCCTTTTTGGACATAAACCTCTGGCATTTGTGGGTTTTCCTGACAATGACAAAAAATTTATACATTTTTATTTAATAGTAAAAGAGGCAAAGACAGAGAGAAGCATAGAAAAGTTAGAAAAACTAAGTTTATTTTTAAAAGCATAGGATAGTCTGTGCTACCTTTGTTGCTGCTGAGACAGGGAAGGGGGAAGAGAAGCAGTTTTTGCCTTTTTCTTTTTTCTGCAGTTTGAAGTGTCTCACCCACCTCTCTGATCTTGGGCTCAGTTGGGCTGGGATGCAGCCGTCCATTTCGGGATGCAGCAGCCCATCCCCCAGGATGCAGCAGTCCATCCCCCCGGGATGCAGCGGTCCATCCCCGGGATGCAGCTGTCCATCCCTGGGATGCAGCAATCCATCTCCCGGGATGCAGAGATCCATCCCCAGGATGCAGGAGAGGTGCCCGATGGCTGCGGCCGCTCCCCAGCGCACTCGCAGAGCTCTCCCCATGGGGCAGGAGTGGGATGGGGATTTGGGGGTTCCACAGTTGGCTGTGACTCCACTCCAGGGGTGCAGGCTTGGGGGGTTCTCCCCAAGTGGGCAATGTTGGCTCCAGGGCCTCAGGGTGTCTCTCAGCAGGCGGTGGTGGGGAGTGGGGAGGGAAGGAGGAGGTCGGGGATTCTGCCCCTCGCTTTCCCCTCCATGTTTTGCACCAGTTTCTCCTTCCTTTTCATGAGCCTCAAGGTGGGCTGCTCACAGTCCATCCTGCATGTAGTTTCCAGGAGTTCCAGAGTGATTATGATAAGCAGACATAATGATGAAGCACTTTTTGAAACCTTTCTCTCATTATCAGGCTCTTGTAACCACGTCTGGCAGAGCTGATTTCTGCTGGCTCTGAAGATGGACATGCCGCTGGCCAAGGCTTGGACAATTAGAGATGGGGTAACCCCTCTGTGGTAATAAATTTAAGAAGAGATCAAAACAAAGTTTGTGGCTCAGCTGTAGTTTTCCAGTCAGAGAAGAACAGAGTGAGAATGTGTGAGAACAGAGCAACATGCAGACACCAAACTCATTGAAGAAGGGGAGGAGGAGATGCTTCAGATGCCAGAGGTAAGATTCCTCTGCAGCCTGTGGTGCAGACTACGGTGAAACAGCTGTTTCACCTGCAGCCAATGGAAGTCCATGGGGGATGTAACTATTCACCTGCAGCCCATGGCTGTNTGCTGGCCAAGGCTTGGACAATTAGAGATGGGGTAACCCCTCTGTGGTAATAAATTTAAGAAGAGATCAAAACAAAGTTTGTGGCTCAGCTGTAGTTTTCCAGTCAGAGAAGAACAGAGTGAGAATATGTGAGAACAGAGCAACATGCAGACACCAAACTCATTGAAGAAGGGGAGGAGGAGATGCTTCAGATGCCAGAGGTAAGATTCCTCTGCAGCCTGTGGTGCAGACTACGGTGAAACAGCTGTTTCACCTGCAGCCAATGGAAGTCCATGGGGGATGTAACTATTCACCTGCAGCCCATGGCTGTCTAGAGGAGGCTGTGATCCTGTGGGAGACCTGTGGAAAGAGGGGCTCTGATGCCAGACTGGAGCAGCCTCTCCTTGAGGGACTGCATACGATGGAAGAATGTCCCATGCCACAGCACTTTTGGGAGGACTCTTGCCCATGGGATGGATTCACATTGCAGAAGTTCACAGGGAGCTGTTGCTCTTGAAATGAAGTCACTTTGGAGAAGTTCAAAGAGAATGGTCCCTTGTGAGAGGGACCCACAGTGCAGCAGGAGAAGGACTTTTCTCCCTGAGCAACAGGAGAAGCGGTGGGTGATGAACTGACCATAACCCCCATTCCCTCTCTCCTTGCACCACTGAGATAGGTGATAGAACTTGGAAGGAAAGAGGGGTGGTGGGAAGGTGTTTTTAAGGGCTTATTTTACTTCTCATTATCCTGATCTGCTTTTGTTAGCAATAAATTTACGTTATATCTCTAAGGTAAGCCTGTTTTGCCTTTGATGGTGTTTAATGAGCAATCTTCTAGTCCTTATCTCAACTCACGAGCCTTTCATTATATTTTTTCCCTTCTGTCCAGCTGCAGATAGAGGTGAGCAAGTGGCTTTCATGAGTGCCTGGCATTCAACTAACCTCAAACCATGACATAAACAAAATCTGCACACACAAGCAAAGCAAAACAAACAATCATTTCACTATTTACCATCAGCCGGCAGGTGTTCAACCATCTCTAGCAAAGTAGGAATCCAACATGCCTAATGGTGGCTTGGGAAGAGGAACACCAAAACTCTGAATGCTACTTCCTTATTCCCCTTGCTTACTCCTTCCTTCCCCAGCTTTTATTGTTGTGAGAGCATCATATGATGTGAGATATGTATTTCCCCCTTTGGGATCAGTAGTCCTGGATGTGTCCTCACCCAACTCCTTGTGCATCACCAGCCACCTTACTGGTGAAGTGGTATGAGAAGCAGAAAAGGCCTTGACTCTGTGCAAATACTGCTCAGCAGTAATTAAAACATCCCATTGTTATCAGCAAAGTTTTGGTCACAAATCCAAAACACAACATCATATCAACTTCTGTGAAGAAAATTAACTCTGTACCAGACAAAATGCATATATCGGCAATATGGACTGTTCCCATATTTACCTACTTTGGATCCCACTGACTTAACTGAGACAGTTTCTACAAACATTCCAGAGGATAATCTCTGTGGAGTATCACTAGAAATATTGTAAGACACTCAGCGCATTAGTAATGATATCCTGAACTGTTTACTGTGGTATGAGGAAGCTGTGCGCTCCATGTGTCTGTGTTTCTAGGTTTGATGTCAGGATGATAACAAATATAACCTTGAGATCATTTGCAGGGTGAAAGTACAGATGTTCTCAATGATGACATATTTTTACTAGCTGCGGTCAATAAATATTGAAAGCACATGATTTCAAGAAATGTGGCCAATTAATTGAACAATCTGTTCTGCAAATCTTTTTATGGAAGCAAAGCACTCCTACTCACTTATTCTATCTCCATCTCAAAGCACTTTTGGTCCTTAAAAACTGTCATTAGTGTTTCTTTCTTCCTATCGAAAAATTTAATCTTTAGTTAGCAGGAAAAATGAATCATATACTGTGGTTTGCATAAGTCTTCAATATTAGAAAGTCATTTAGCAGTCATAAATAAAAGATGCAAATAAAAGCTTTTGGATGAAAAAAACTATTGAAACTATTGTACTTTAATAACATGATATTTTCCTAACTTTTAGCCTTGACAGTCTTTCATGCACTTTCCTCTTTTTTTACCAGCTTAAAACAGTATTTCCAGCACCACTCAGGCTTATTTAAATTTCAGTGACCAAAATTTGATGGTCAGGGCCTCAGCTGCTTTTAAGAAACTCAGTTGCATTTCACTATATTTACTTATCCTGGAGAAAGAAAAATCCTATTCAGATTCATTATTTTTTATATTTATGGACTCATATAGAGAAAACAAGTTTTAATTGAAGTTAAACAAAATACTCTATATCTTCAAGAAAAAAAAAAAAAATGCTTACCACACAGTAGACTATAGATTTTGTTGTCCTTAATTTGAGACTAAAGGATTCAGCAGAGTGTATAAACATCATCTTTGAATGGAAAGTCGCTGACTCCTGAGTGTCACTCTGGTAGCTGAGCAGTAACAGTTAGGAGAGATATTGAGAAGAGAGCCTCTTGGGCTTATTGTTTGGCTCTTAGGAAAGTGTGCATCTAAAAACACCTCTCAGAGATGGTATGGTTTTTATGTAATAAATTCTAGTACATATTAGGAACAGAGATAACTTCAGTTATTCTCTAATTTTTCTGTTTCTGTCTAGCCAGGTACAAATAAAACCAGAAATTAATGTCAAATTATTGTAATATTACTCAACTCTATGCATAATAAAAAGTTTAAATAGATGGCAAATGTTTTTATATTTGACTACATATGGAGAAAGATGTCAAATACAATCTATTTGCCTTTCTGTCTTCTTTCACTGTCATTGTGGCATGAATGTCAAATGTTATGTCAATGTGCTTCACTTCAGTAAACACAGTCTCCAGTGGATAAAATTTTAATACTATGTACAGGTGCCAGTATTTTACAGGTGACTGCTGCTGCATCATCATCACTGAAGTCAATCAGGATTGTTTTCCCACTCCGATAATTCAGTTCTTAATGAGTTCAAGGCCAGCAAAAACAAATGTTTGAGATGGAGCATGAGATAAAAAATGACACCTATGACTGCTGAGCCTTCCCTTTACAACATCTCATGTCTGAGATTTTAAATTAGTAAAATTAATACTGAGTGCAGTTTGAGCAGAAGTAGAGCAGTTCATTATGATACTCACTATGGGATGAATTTTGAAAGCATGCCAAATCTATTCCAGCTTGAGCAAGCAATGAGCAAAATGATACATAATTTACACTGCCCACAAAATCCCAGGAAAATAGTGTTTTTAAATTTCATTCAAATGGTTTGCATCAAGCCCAGAGTGCACCAAACAAAGACAATATAGATAGTGTCATATTTTTCTTATACTAGGGCTGAAGGAGTTTCATAATTTCTTTTGTGAATTAAAGCCAAATAGTAAATTTAATTGCCTGAGCAAATTTTTCGTTGTGGAGAAAACTATAGAAATTCTTGCATCATTTATTTCTATTTGTGCATATGTGTATCCTAATAAAAAGTTGCAGGGTTTTTTTTTTTTAATTGCCCATATGGTACTACAATTGTGGAACTAACAGGTATTGTATAGAACAGAAAAAACCAAAAACTCTATGCTTTTGGTGTTTGAGCTCTTAAAATAAAGACACATTTGTGAAAGCTATTCAAGAGTGCTTTTTATGGTAAGATAATTGTCTAAATCTCTCTTTTACGGAAAAAGAAAAGGAAAAGAAAGAAAATACTTCTCATTTGTGGACACTGAAAATGGAAGGTACCAGTTGTATCAGCTGAAAGTTCAAAAATCCATGGGACCTGATAGGATTCATCACGGAGTTCTGAAGGAGCTAGTAAATGTCATGACAGGACACTAATCATCTCACAAAGATCTTGGGAGTCTGGGGAGATCCTTGCTGACAGGAAGCTGTGCATTGTTATTCCAGTCTACAGGGTATGAGGGAAGACTCAGGGAACTATGGACCCATTAATTTAACCTGAGTTCCTGGAAAAATTATGGAGAAGAATATTAGTTCATAAAGGGAGAGTTCTCTTTTAATAATTTGACATATATCTATTATATACATCACCGCCCTAGTGGACGAAGGGGAAGTAATCTTTATAAGTGTTTTTCCTGTTAGAAAGGTGTTTGATGCTGTCCCTCACACCATCTTGCTGAGAGTTCATGATACTCTGTAGTAGTCCAATTAGCTGGGATAAATCGAAATTTAGCCCAAATTCTTTGCACTAAGGAGCAGGCCTAGGACCCAGGGGAGCAGGGGGCTGAAACCATAGACTTATAAGGTCAAGCCCCTGCCCCATAGGTACAATTGGATATTTTCCCCCAGGTAAATCCTATATCTAACCAAGTTAGCCACTGCTCCTGGTCTTTGGATCCAGGCATCCGAACCAGAGAACATGGTCACCAATAAAGAACATCACTGGACCTCATTTATCATACCTGTCCCATTTCTCAAGACACAGTCCCCAGCCAAACCGGGTTTAATGTAGCAGGGAGGAGAAAACTCGCTCCTCAGATTGTTACAATACTGTGGATGAAGAACTGTCTGAAGGGCAGAGCTCAGAGGGCTGTGGTGAATGAAGCTACATCTGTCTGATGAACGGTCACCAGCGATGTTTGTCAGGGGGCAGTTCCAGGGCCAGTCCTGTTCAACCTGTTTATCAGTGATCTGGATGCAGGAGCCAAATGTATCACTAGCAAGTTTCCTTTTGATCCCAAACTGCGAGGTACTGTTGATTGTCTTGAGGGACAGAATCATAGAATCAATTAGGTTGGAAAAGACCTTTGAGGTCTTCAAGTCCAACCCATGACCTGACATCACCTTGTCAACTAGACCATGGCATTGAGGGCTACATCCAGTCTTTTTTTAAACATCTCCAGTGATGGTGACTCTACCACCTCCCTGGCAGCCCACTCCAATCACCTTTTCTGTGAAGAATTTCATCCTAATGTCCAACCTAAACCTCCCATGGCGTGGCTTAAAATTGTGTCCTCTTGTGTCCCCACTAGTTACCTCAGAGGAGAGGCCAACTCCCATCTGACTACCCCCTCCTTTCGAGCAGCTGTAGAGAGTAATAAGATCTTTCCTGAGCCTCCTTTTCTATAGGCTAAACAACCCCAGATCTCTCAGCTGCTCCTCATAGGACTTGTGTTCCAGACCCTTCACCAGCCTTGGTGCCCTTCTCTGGACATGCTCCAGCATCTCAATGTCCTTCTGTCAGAAACTATGGTTTGTGGCTTAACCATTCTATGAAAGACTTCGGGCCATTATGGCAAAACTTTTTAAAGAAGCTACAGCAACCAAATCCCTCCTGTCCCTGAAGATGCCTTCTAAGGAGAACTTTGGACTGTAAGTTAAGCTACCTAAGGGAATATAAGATAAGACACTATCGTTCAATGATCTCAGATCTAGGAAAAAAACTAACAAGGCTGAGGGAGAAGAATGCCAAACAAACCCAGTAGCTAAGCTGAAAATCATCTCTGACTGGGTTTGGGGTGGGGGAGGCCACAGCCCACAGACCCCTTTGCTGAGGGCATGTTTACACAGACTCCCCCAAACAGAGTGTGGAGGAGGAGGTTTTGGCTGTGTGGCATATCCTCTGGTCAGAGGCAGTGAGCACCCATCCTCCCTTACACAAACTGACTAAGTTGTAAATGCCCCCACCTTGGGAAGGCCACATCCATGGGACATTCACCTGAGAGGCAGCTGAGGGCCCCCATAAGTGCTACCCAGACGCATTCTTGAGGCCTTGAACTACAGGACTACACAAGATGCAAACTGATGCAAAGTAATCCAGACTCTATTGCAAGAGACAGTGCCAAACTTACCTCCTTTCTAAAGGTGGGCATTCCCACCCTGGCCTGAGTATATTAATCCATTGTATTTTATGTTTTTGGGAAAGAAGACATCTCACCATCAAGAACACCAGCTGGAAATGATCAACACAACACAATCGGTACCCACAGTGGTGATACTTTCTTTAATCTACCTTTCTGCCTCCCCCACCTCTTTTCTATTTCTTCCTCTTCCTTCTTCTCTCTCTCCCTCTCACACACACATTTTCTATCAAATAAAATCCATACTGTCGACATTGGCATATGTTTTCATTTGCACCTTAATTTGGTCAGAGGCATTTCTAATAGATTCAAAAACCAGACCCTAACACCTTCTTAAATTGAGGGGCCCAGAACTGGACACAGTACTCAAGGTGAGGCCTCACCTGTGCTGAGTACAGGGGAGGAATCACTTCCTTTCACCCTCACACCCAACCTGGTGTAATCTGCAAATGTTCTAATGGTAGGCAGGAGGCCTTGCAGAGGGATCTTGACAGATTGGAGCATTGGGCTGTGATGAACAGGATGAAATGTAACAAGTCCAAATGCCAGATTCTGCACTTATGATGAAGTAAGGCTGGAGACAA
>VYXF01005310.1:30938-108506 GCA_013397295.1 Polioptila caerulea | reverse complement strand
CGCGCGCCCCGCCATTGGCCCGGGGCGGCCGTGACGGCCGAGCCACGTGGGGCCAGTCCGGGCGGAACAGGGCCGCCCACGCCGCCACGGGGAAAGGGCGCGCCCGACCCGCACCGCCACTGCCTGTGCTCCGAAGGTATCGAGCGCTCGGCACGGTTCCGCCCCGCCTGCGGAACCGCGCGCGGCCAGTTGTCGGGAAAATGAAAAGTTTAATTTGGGTGTTTTAAGGGTCGGATGTAATAAGCATGGATTGTGTTGGATTTCACGAGGACCACTGGGGAGAGTCTCTCTTAAGAAGAAAGGCTGGGGCAGTTGGGCCTGTTCAGACTCGAGAAGATACGGGTGATATTACTCATTAATGTGTGTAAATATCTGAAGGGAAAATGCCAAGGAGAGGGGACCAGGCTCTGCTTAGTGGTGTCAACCACTGGGACACAGGCCAACAGGCAGAAACTGAGGCACATAAGTCCCAGCTGAACATTAGGAAGAATTTTCCTGTGTGAGTGACCAAGGACAGGAATGGATTGCCCAGAGAAGGTGTGGAGTCTTTTTCACTGGACATATTCCAGACCCATCTGGGCACAATCCTGTGTCATAAGCTCTGAGATAACCCTGCCTGAGCAGGGAGATTGGACCAGATGACTTGCTGTGGTCCCTACCAATCAGTTCTAGTGCTGATGGGCCCAGGTGAGGGCTCAGTGGCCTTACAGAATGTGGCGTGTGCTGTGAGGAGCAGACTTTGGGAGAAATGTACCAAGGTTCTACCAAGATTAGTTCTCCAACCAGGTTACATGAAGACCTCCAACAACTGCCGCACACCAGTAAAACAACCTTACAGTAGGGGACTCCAGTGCTACAACTTCACAGGCACAACCGAGTGAATAAAGCATGCATGTAGTTGCTAGTCATTTCCATTAAAGGTATTTTTAAACCTTTTGCAACTCATAAAAGGGAAGACAGAAAAAGACTAAAATTAGGATCATCCTTGAAATGTCACTTTCCTTGGAATTTAGAGGATTTAAACCACAGAGATTTTAATATCCCCAGGGCCAATGGGGCTTTTGCTAACGTACTTGTCCTTCAAGTTAAAGAAATAATAAGAACTGCTAAAGCTGACAAAGAAGGAATTGGCAACCCCTGCAAATGCACTTGGAGACAATTGCTATTTAACTGCCTCTTTACAAAAACGTTCTCCAATATTCAGCCATGCAAGCAGATTTTATAAGCAGAAAGATACTCTATTTTACCACTACAATGCTGCTTAGTCGGCACTGTTCACACTGAGATACCTAAGGAAGAAAACCCCTCCTCTGTTCCTTCCACTCCCTATTTCCCAGAAACAGGGAAAAAAGATTGAAAACAAACTAAATCTCAAGCCTCCTCATAGTCTTTATAAAATAAAGCCCTATTAAAATGTCATATTCCCTACCTGTCCACAGCAATATTACCAACTGTCAGAGGTCTACATCAGAATAAACTCTATCACTGACCCAACAAATACTGATGATACTGATACTGATGTTTCTGATACTCCTTGTACAAAAACTTAAAGATACTCACTGTGGGTATTTAAAACTTGGGACATGTAGTTAAACTTGTTAGTTTAACTACAGAGATTCAGCTGCAGCACAGAACCCTCTGTCTTTCCCTACAACACTGCCAATCCATGTTTTTCCATTCTGCCTAACGTTCACTCTGGAACTTTATGGTGAAACCATTGGTCTCCTATACCTCTTTAATTTTTTTTCCTCTTAAAACACAATTTTTCCATTAAAATACGCAAACACTGTGAGGTAAACACGCTCTTTTTCTGTATTACCTTGTCTTGTAAGAGATTAGCTGTGCAGTTCAATTTGTAAGCAAGGTCTATCTTGAAAGAAACTCTGGCCTCATTTCCAAATCTGAACTGCTGGGGTTTGAGTCACATCTACTGCATCTCTATTATTTCTGTGCTACCTTTAGAGGTGCCAAGAGATTCCTGCCACACTCCAATGACATGCTGGTTCTATACTTCAGGCAGCTCCAAGAAGTGACAAGTTTAGCCTAAATGTGTTTGAGGACACAGGATAAACTTTCAAAATTAAATGAAACAACACTGTGAGTATAATTAGAAAAAAAAGCAATGTGAATATAACAGAAGTGACATCAATTAAGATGTTTCTCCTTTTGGAAAAAAAGGATTTTAATTATTTAAAAAACTTTCTTGAACAAAAACTGATCAGTGACTGGCATTTGCTTTCCCATGGTGGCAACACGTCTCACTGTAATTTCATTCAACAGCAACTCCCACAGGTCCTGTAACAAAGATTATCTCTTTGGCCAGTGGTGTGTGGAACCCCTGCAAAAGAGTTAAACAAACACTTTAACTCTGGCTCTAAATTCACTCAAGATTGAAAACTGACCATGTTACAATGATTCTATCAAGAAAGGGTCCTGGGGCAGACAGCACCCTTCTCCCTCCAATGCTGCCCCCTTAGGTAGTGTTGCTCTTTTATGACTAAGTAACACACAATTATCAAATCCTGTAAACTAAACATTAAGTATCTATTCAGAACAAGAATGTTCATACTCAGCAGTACTGTTATTCCTCCCAAGCCAGGCAGATATTCTCTCCACTTCCACCTACCTCTGATCAAAGAAAGCAACTCCCACACCCTTTAACACAAACTTTTACCTCAGCATTTCAAACCTTCCACTCAGACTTGTCTTTGATTGCATTAATCCTAAATTGTTGGGGTTTTTTTCTTCTTTTTTTCCCTTTAAACTGATGCTAGGGTGCGATGCAACCTCTTCCATTAAACATATGCTAAAGCTCCCACAGCAGAAGAGGACAATAGCTAAGCTCTGCCCATGGCTCTGGAGCAGGGATGGGCAAACATGAGAGCAGGCTAAAACCACACCTTTCAGCTTTCCCAGCCAGGTAGGACATGCTCCGGTTTCCAGACTGTTGAAGTTTGTTAGCTCCAGCAAATTTCTGCACAAACAAACAAAAAAATGAAACACCACCACAGTGAGGCTCCTCCCAAGCATATTCCGTGAGATTCATGTGCGGCCAGATCTTTCCAATCTCACAGAAATCTGCTCATTGACTTTAATGTGCTGTCACAGAGTCCCCTAAGTATGCATAAAAAGGCAGCACAAAACATTGTGTCTGTTCATCAGCAAGCCATGGTTTGATTGTTTATGGGTTTTTTCTTCTTTTCAATCTCAATTAGAAATAAGTAAAAAATCTCTGAGCTGAGACCGTCCCTAATAACAGTACTTGGAGGGGTACATGAGCAAGACACAAACCTGACATGACCTGGAACCACTGAAATGCCTGTGATTTTTGAGAATTTAATTTGGTACTGGAATTTGTGGTGGTTTGCTGTGGTCCAAATGTCATGCTTGTGATGTATAGAGGCATAGGTGTAGCAATGTACAAACAGGTGGGAAAAAACAAGAGAGGGACTCCAAGGAAGCTCCTCCTGAATGGGAAGAAATAGTAATATAAAGCATGAACTTGTGATTGGAAGCTGCATCTCACAGCAGCTCTTAAGAAACATTCTGCAGATGCAGAAAATATCATGTGCCCTCCCAGAGAGCCCCTAGCTGGGTACATATGGTTGCCAACATTTCTGTTCCTTCTTTCATGACAAGCCCATACCTTGCCTGTGTAAGCTTGCTTGGCAGGATCAAATTGTGGTGACTGTTTTGATTTGCTGCTTCCTAACAAAGAGAGGAGAGAAGCTGTAACTAAAATTTTCTATAAAGAACAGGCATTCCACTGCATTCCACAGTGTTCCTCTGACGATATGGTTATTTCACTACAGTCTCCCACAAAGTAAAATCCAGAATAATCTTTTAAGGGGAGGAGATGTTTTTGAATAGGTGCTTTTTTACAAAGGAGTGAAATCTTCTTTGCCTCTTAGTTCCTGGCTCCATTTAAACAGATAAAAGAAACAAAATCCAAATTCACAACCCACTTGGCCAATTGTTTCAGGATTTTGTTTCCAAATCAGAAATGGGATACTCAAGTGTACGTTCCTTAAGCCGATTTCTTGAAGTATTTCCCCACTATAAGGTAAGTATTTTGTAACAGTCTGTACTCCATTGGCACCCACAATCACATAGCCTTCTCAAGGCTCAGCTGGTAACATTTTCCACAGCATGCAGCACTCTAGCAAAGGATCAGATCTTACCTGCAAACACTTTGAAGTTGGAATTGCTGTAATCAAAGGGGGTAAACTGCCTTTGTGCTTCCAGCTCCTCTGGTTGCTGGGGTTTTTTTTGCCGTTTCTTTTCTTGTGTTGGCAATTCTGCTCCTGTTTCTGCTTCCATTTCATTTGTGTCTCTCTCCCTCTTCCTATTAGCTTGTTCCTGCTATGAAAACAACCCACGGAAGAGGAAAAAGGCTAAGTTGAAGAAAGGAGAATGAAACATCTCATTGGGCAAATTAACTGTCCAATGGAGCCAGGCTCCAGTGACTGCTCATGCCTTTGGTAATAATAGCATGGTGAGAAAGCTCTGTGCTCTTCCTGGGGCCTAAACTGCTAATTTTTTTTTCTCCTCACAATAGGGACTTTTATGAAAAGCCAAATTGTCATTTCACAGGATATGGGAAGCTGAGATCTGCTGTAGCCTCACTGCCATATTTGGGGGAACCTATGCAGAACAACTGAGGAAGTGAAAGTGAAAGAAAGTGAGGAGCAGAGGTGCATCAGTGGAAAACACTCCCTAATGAACATATGGAGGGATGTGATGATGTGCACAGTACAACTAGCAGGAGCCTGTTGTTACACCAGGGGCAGCACAACAGAAAGACTACTATCAAAACAATGTCATTCAGGTATTTCAGTTACAGTTTCAGAGTTAAATTTGGAACTATGTTGTAACAGTCAAGATAAGCAATGGCTGGAAGGAGGAATTCTATGACATACCATGGCTTGCTGACGAACAGATACAATGTTTTGTACTGCCTTTTTATGTAACTTCTGTGTCTGGACACCGGCAGCTACGGAGACAAACAAGCATTACTGTAAAAAGCAGGAGTAAGTTAGCCAGGGGCTTAGAAAAAGCAAGCAAAGCAGCTTGTATCAAGTCTCAAACTAAACAGAACAATGTACAAACTGTACAAATGTTAACAATATAATGTCATTAATCAGGAAATCCATCATCTACAGGAAGCAACCTATATGTCTTGGGATAAGCATGCTGGCAGACATACCAAGGAAGGGAGGAATGGCTGTATCTGACTGCTGGGCTGCTTTTTTATTGGTTTCGTTCTTAGACTTCTTCTGTACTGGTGCCTGACTCATCAACTTCCATCGATTGCTGATCTGCAATGAAAAAATATTGCCTGGAAACACTTTCTTTAAAATTTTATGGCAAGAAGTTGTTTATAAACTTGCTAACACATGCTGGTCTTCATTAAGAGCACAGAAGATCCAATTTGACTGTAAAAGAGATTGAGATCTGCTCCTCCATGTGAAGTAAAACCAAATACTTTAAAAGCTCAAAGCTACAAACAAGCCTTAAAAACATGCAGATAATTTCAGTAGAGTTTTCAGCTTTGACAGACAGGGACTCTAGCGCAGAATGTCTCCAATCCCTGGTTCTTCAAAGGATATGAATGTCACAGAAACATGTTAAGTTTCTCATGAAGTATCCAAGGAGAAAAAAAAAATTATATTGCTGAGGCTCCCGATGGAAAAAAACCTTATTTGTTTATTTTGTACCGCTTGGCAGGATCTTAGCACCAGTCTTACTTCATAAATTTTTGATGATGGGTCAAACTTTGCAGATTGTGAGACATAGGCAGAATTCTCCTCTGGAGGTAGATACTGTGGAGAGGAAAAAAAAAATTGCTTTAAACAGCATGTGATGTTTAGCTCATTGCTAAAATGCTACTTGTTGTAAATCAGTGAGTTAATTTGAAGAAATATTCTACAGATAGAACAACTTGTGGAAAAAAAGAAGTCACCACAGCTACTGCCAAGAGAAATATTAAAGAAAAAAAACAACTAAAAACTCCTCCCCACAAAACCAAAATACCGTCAACAGACCAACTGTCAACTGCACATCAGTAAAAATTTTGGTATTATTTTCTAATAATTTACTACTCCAAATGTGTAACAGTATTCTATTGTTCTTCTGATTCATTACAAGAGTAGAATCAGCTCACTAATCCTAGCCATTAAGGACAGATGAAAAATCTGAAAAACCTAAAACTAGCTTTAAAAAACATGGTGAAATGGTTTACTATGTAGAAAGACTTATATCCAAGAAGTATTTAAGTGTGTTTTGAAAACAAGCGCACACACGTGTCTTTACAATAAGAACAATCCCTGGATTCCAGTCAGAGAACAGCAGCTGATGGTCTATCAAGCCCTTCTGATATGCCTAAAAAACTAGCTCAGGGCATCCTCTGCACTAAGTAATTTGAGTCCCACTAGTGGGAACTTTTACCATTTTAAATGGATTTTCAAAGGACTCCATTATTAGCTGAGCTTTCCGCTGTGCAGTGGTTAAGGTCCTCTTATTTCTTTCGTTTTCATCACATTCCTTAAAAGAAAGGAAAAAAAGGAAGAAATATTAACACAAATATTCTTTTGGTTTGGCTACTGCTATTTCATGCTATGCTGCTTCTCACTCTGAAATCCCACTGACAGCAGTGACCCTCCAGAGACATAGAATTAACCTTGCTGGCCTCCTAACCTAGTTGTCTTGGTTAGGCTGTATGCCTGTTAAAAGTAGTACCATTGCCATGCATTCTCACCTTATTTCTTTCAACACTTCCACACAGTTTCATCAGATTATTAAGTCTGTTTTCTAATATTTCAATAATGACACTGTCACAAACATACTGCTTACACTGAATATGCTGACAGTGGTAGTAGCAACAAGACATGTTGACTCTGGCAGACTGTCTTGAATATCCATTGTCTTCTCATTGTCTGAAAAGAGACAAACATCTTCCAAAACTGGTGCAGGGTCTGCATGAGAAGGAGACAAAACTTTTATTAGAGTCTGGTGTATTTTACTGCTCTTTTGTGTCATAAGGTTTCCCTGAAACTTTTTTCAGGACTGCTTATTTCTCCCACGTCAAAGCTCCATCACTGCATTATTACCACAGCTTTTAGGTTAACTCTAAGTTACCCAAGGCAGAGTTATTCTGAAAATCATCCATAGGAATCCGTGAACTATCATGTGGTCCAAAGAGGGCATTCTCCAGCTTCTGCAGAGAGATTCAAATTATAAGCATCATTAATACACTATAAATCTATTATTTCCACATACTGCAGAGACACTATAATGAAAATTCAAAAAAAAGGGATGAAATTCAGAGATGGAATATTCTTAGTGTAGCTCATGTGCCAGAGCAAATTGCATCTGGCAACAAAAGGCTACCTGTGCAAACACCCACAAGCTTATCAGACATGGTACTTCATACACATGATGAGAGAGAATGAGTTGGCCTTTGAAACTCATCTGAAACCTCTTTTCTTACAGCTCAGTCAATATATTCCAACATACATGAAACTGTCCAGCAGCCAGAGTGTTTGCTGATGAAACCTTAAATGCTGCTTTATGGTGGTTTGTAAAATATCAGCTTACAGCTGGTAATATTATGAGTTTGGCACAAAAAAGAACCATTGAGCTAAAACAGAGAGACTTGTAAAACGGATGAGAGAAGCAATTTACTAGCAGGCAGAATTTTGATACATTTGTTTCCAAGTTTAAAGCTTAAGACACATTGTAAAACTATAATGCAAACACTACCTCAGGGTTAGGTAGAGGGGCTGTCTTCTTGACTGCCGAAGTAACCTCCGACTAAAATGGGAGAGAAAGGTAAGTCACCTAAAGGCCCTGTTTCTTCTAGGCTGGCCACCTTATCAATGCTTTCAACACATTTATTACAAGCTAGCAGGTTAATAAAATTACTATCTTTTCCTGCAGTGTTTGCACTTGGCTATACATTTAAACATCTCACACAGAAAGGTCCTATTGTTGCTCACAAATATTTTTTTCACTACAGGATGAAAGCCATATTAATATCAACATACGGCTGATATATTTTAGCTAATGAACTTCTTACACCTAGATTGGGGTTTTTTTTGCCTCACCATAGGTGTAAAACATTTATGAGTCATGTACATGCCCAGCAAATTCCACAAGGTGCAGTTCTTCCTCACACAGGCAAATGTGATTTACAGTATAAGACAAAATGCATTCTGTTCAAGCAGTGTCTGTTTGTTTACTGCTCCAATTTTCCAGAAACTACACTGTGTGTAAGCCACTACACAGCAGACTCTCAAGAAGTTGAAACAAATCTTTCTGCTCTACTAGAGAACACTACATTCCGTGTTCAAAAAAGCAGACTTCAGAATACACATCATCACAGGTCACCATTCAGCTCCAGGGCTTGGCTTAGGGAATGCCAATGTCTCCTGTGTGGTATAAGCTACTCCTACCTTGACAAGAGGCATCTCCCGGGCCTGCTGAATGAGCAGATGCAATTCATTAATCTGCTGGCGAACAAGTGGTGGGACAGGGTTACAGCAAGCAATGATACCCTGGGATTCTCTAAAGAGAGAGGAGGAAAATTCATTGTGCTGTATTTATGGCTGGTGTGTTGGGAATTTGCACTCAAAGGATGTGCAACTGGATACAACCACTATCCTGACTGTGACAAAGCAACATAAGTTAAGATTAATCTCTGTGATTAAATTCTGCACCAGGTTTGTGTAGATGAGGAGAAGCCATCATGTCAGCTCTCCTCTCACTTTAATTTTCTGTGGTCTGTCTGTCCTCCTCATCATTTCATTCAGTATTCACCCATGAAAGCTGAACCCAGCAGTGGACCTGCCTTTAAAGATGTATTTTTATTATTCTCAAGTATGATTGTTAGGTGGTGATTGCCAAATGTTTGAGGACAATACTGTACAAATTGGAATATTTAAGGGAACTGTCCCTTGCCCTCCCCACTCCTTTAGGAACTGCAAAAAAAAAGTTTTGGGGGCACTCACCCCTCTCTTGCTCTGTAAAAGTGAAGGAATGTCAGAGGGAATGTGCAACACAGAGCAATGCAAAGGAATGTGGTTTATTAGTGCAATACCATCCAAGTGATGTATCCCAGAAGTCTGGAGCTTTCTGAAGGAGTACTGCTATTTATTTCTCCTCCAAACTGAACAACTATAGAGAAAAGCAGTACTGATAGCTGGAAGGAAGGGACCAACTTCAGAAGTTTATTACATACTTGGAAGTGACTCGCTGGATATTAAGATCAAGTAATACTCCTTCAGTGTGAACAAAACTTACTTGGGCAGCTCCTCTGCGATCTTCAACAGCATATGATTTGGTAGCACATATCTACAACACAAAGAGGTGGTATGAATGTAACAGAATGTTAAAAACAATTAAAAACACCTTCAAAGTACACAACTCCGCCCTCATTACAGGGTCTGAGATGATGAAATCAGTTAAAAAGAAAAGAAATAGAACTGTGTAACAAGCAGCTTGATGTAGTACAGTAATTTCTATAGGTAACAAAGTAGTCCCATCTCAGGGGTAGAAGGGGCACAATCCAAGAGATTTACTGAAGTATTAAGCCAGTGTCCATAACAAAAGACTTCTACCCTGTGCTCTCGTCCTCCTGACGTGCTATCTTGTCTCTCCATGCAAATAGCAGCCTAAATGCAGCCAGCTGCTGGGTATCAAGGTGTTTTTTCTGCCTCCTGTAGAGATCAAGGTAGGATTCATCTGTAAAGAGGGGCTTGATGTATTTCTGGACAGGAAAAAAAGAAGCACTCATGAGCTTTCTGTTTTGCCTCTCTCAGACATAGAATCTCACAGTGTCTTTGAGCTTTCTTATCCTAAACTATTGGCAGGAGCCTATTCCTGAAAAACACACATCTCATCCATTTTTAGGGGAAATCCACCCTCATCAAATCCAGGAGCAGCTTTATTATCTTCAAGCTTTACTACATCACACAAAGCCTACTTTCATAGTGTTTTCCCAGGCACAATATAGTTGTCTCAGAATGCAACTCCAGTGAGGCTTTGAACTTCTAGGAACATCCAGCAGAACCAGAAATGTAACATCTCTCTTAGAAAAGACACACCTGAATGCATTGTGAGGCCAAGGAATACCAGCATTCAAAAAAGAGCAAGAAGGCATCTGAATCCAAGAACCTTGGCTAGTGAAAGTGACTGCACATGACTGAGTTAAAGTTCATACAGATGTTTTCAGATACACAAAAAGGAAAAGACATAGAACAGGTAAAAGACCTTGTCTCCTAATCCCATACTGTGATCAAGGTAATCAAAGCAGGTGAAGCTTTACCTTCAGGCAGATGTCCCTGCTGCGCTGCCACACAACTTGCAGTTGTGCGGGCTGCTCCTTCCCTCTCTCCCACAGCAACTCCCTCATTTTATCATAGATGTAGAGCAAGTAGTGAGTGTCATCACGGGCATACCGAATCATTTCTTCTGGCAAAGGGCTAGAAAAAGAGCCACAATTACACTAACACATTTCAGTTGTCCCTCCAAACTGTCACTTTTCTCATAAAAGGCATATTAGGGCAAAATGCATATGAGGCATGCCAAGAACTAACATGGAAATTCTGTTTTCTTACTGAAGGATTGGTTGGGCAACAGCAGTAAAATGCTGTGCACTCTCCAATTTAGATTCTTGTTTGTGTGCTGGAGAGCAGGACTGCTGTGTAGTTCAGTCACATGGCAGAACTGCTTGCTATGGTATTTGTCAATAGCTTTTTTCTCTCTGCAGAGGCTATGAAAGTAGACTTGAGATCTCTGTGGTGTGCAGGGTGCACCTGCATAGCCAAGATCACCGCTCCAACACGATCTGCTCTACCTTGCACAGGCGATTAAATGTTTTTGTGGGGGCAATAGAGGAGCAAATACTGTTTCTGTAACACTGCAGTGATTAAGAACTGCTCCTAAGAAGTGGGCTTCCAGATTTTCATATTTCACCTTTGCAGATCTTTCCAAAAAGAACTCATTTTCTAAAAAACAGGGGAAAATGCAACACTCAATAACTGTGGGCACAGCCAGGTAAATGCTGTGCTCATTCACGTTGACAATAACATATAACTATGGGTCCTGTAAGTAGAAGCTCTAGCAATGCAAACAGGGAGAAATGCTCCCTTGCAGCTCCAGCCCATTTAGGGGGTCAGTTTTTACCGTATCCTCCAGTCAGCCAGCTGGTACTTCTTGTCAGCATCTACACTGCAATACAGCTTTAGCAAGTGGTCCAAAGAATGTTTGCCAAGATTGAGGAGACGAGCAGCTTGGTGAGTATCAAACACATTCACCAAGTACAGACCAAAGTCTCTTTGCAGCCATTCCACATCTGAATCAGCACCATGAAGGACCTTGAAAAGCATAAAAATTTGGGAATGATATGAAAAACATTCCTGCTCCAGGCTGTTAGTGCTGTGCATGTCTATGACCAGATTTCTTTTCCCTGTTTTTTACTGTTAAGTATAGAACTACTAAATAAGTGCATCCGGCAAGCAATTCACCCCTAACATCAAGGAAACAGGCTCCTGAACAAACTATAGTGAAAGCAGAATCAAGTGACCAAGACAGAGCATACAGTATGATTTCAACTTAAAACAACTATAATAATAATTTTTTAAAAAATCGGGTGAATTTGGCAGCTGACCTTCACAATTGCTGGGTCTGTGAAGGTCTCATTGAAGATGTACATGTCACTGCGTAGTTCCAGTGTATCAATAATGAAGTCTTCTGTTCGGGTTGAAATCTGCATCAGACATGTCAAGCCAAGGAAGCTCCTGTAGGAGTGGTGCTGAAAATAGGGAAGAGAGATGTAACCTAAGATTCATTACGGAAACAATACTATAAAACAAACAGCATTCCAAATGAGGGAAGAAAGAGCAACAAGGACTTATTTGAGAGAAAAGGACAATTGGATGGCTTTCTCTTTGCAGTCACTAAGATGACATAAATCAATATAGGATTCATTGAAAGAAGATCAAATTCACTAAGAGGTGCGCAGCCAGCCCTGCCATTGGAAAACTTCTAATACTGACACAGTTTAATTCAACCTTATAGATAACATCTGACAGATCAGGGGGCAGGAACTGTCTTTTCATATTGGGGAATACAAAACCAGGAGAAAACCACAACCACACCACCCCCTCTGCCCCCAAAGAATATAATGGTCTTCTAGCTCCTAAAAGTACACGTGTAACTTTTAAACAGAAAAGGCAATTGGATTACCTCTAAGTCCAATGCAAATTCTTTACAAGTCATAAGCTTTTCATTTAGTTCTACCAACTCATCCAGTGTGGTGATAAAATGACAGGGGGTTTCCTCAATGGGCCTGTACATCTGGCAGAGCAAATGAATTAGGCATGGTATGTTCACTGTCAACTCCCAATTCCAACCTCCACCCTCAAACCTGGAATTTGTCAAGTATGGCTGTAAATGTACTGCCTCTGTATTTTAAAGTTAAAGGGGGCACCAACCTGGAGTTCAGGTTTCTCGAGAACTCCATCTGGGGGAGAAAAATGCTCCAGTTCATACTGGTAAGGGTGAGCAAACCTGTGGAAATTAGGAAGAGACAAGCACGGACTAAACACCAATCCTCTTTATGAGGACAGAGCACAGAGACTTTGAGGGCTATGGTAGTTTCCCTGTTCTGTCTCTTTTTAAGCAGAGGTTTAACGTAACTGCAAAGGTCTAAAGCAGATCACACACAATGTAGAGTGGACACAAGCACATGCAGAACTGTTATACATGATGAGCATCAGCACAATCTGACTAAACAGGTTCACCCAGGGGACTCCAAGCACCTTGCTGTCAGGTTAGTTTCTTACATGTCTTGCTCAGTTTTCTGCGTCCTCTGCTGATGTATGAAGTCTGCCAAAGCAGCTGGCACATCCAAGTCCTCAGGGCGCTCCTTTCTCTGCCGTCCACTTTTTGTGAGGGCTGAACAACCAATATGGAATAACTGGACTGGGTCCCCCACATAACATGTTCTCAGCCTACTACTATCTCTTCCTCCACCCACCACAAGAGTTTATGTAGTATCAAACATCTTAACAATTTAGTGCTGCTCCTTTTGCTGTCATTTTTTACCTGAAATAGCAACTCAGTTACTTGGCTGTTTTTAGGCAAGACACAAGGTGGTTTTACTCAAAAGCTTGGATGGAAATTGAAAAATCTTCAGAAAAACTTTTTGATCATTCCTGGTTACTGAAAGTAACAACTCTATCAGTGCAGAATACAGATGAACTGGCAGCAGCAGAATGTGTCACTGAGACAAGGTGTTACCAGGAGCTTTGATAAAGCACCAAAACAAAAGGTAGGTCTTCCCATACATCTGCTGCAGCTCACTCACCTGAAAGAATATCTGTAAAGCCAACTAGACTAATCAAGACTTCTCATGCAAAATTGACTCTTGTGTATGTTCATGGTGGTAAAAAGAAGCAGCAGATTATCTGTTTGGAACAGATTATTTGCTGTATACCAGCAAGACAAGTCTGTTTCCTAACCTACCCTGACATCACACAGATGGAAACAATAGTGTCACCAAAATCACTACACCCAAATGTTCAACATCTCCCGCTATTTGTTTTTACAGTCAGTGATTTCTCCTCTAGACTGAGAAGACAGGTTTGTGTCAAATATTTGCAACAAATTAACCCCCCCAAAAAATAAACCCCTTACCTTCAGGCAAAGGCTTCAAAGCATTTGGTTTGATAAAAAGTTTAGGTACAAAGGGAGTGTTGGAATTGTCAATCTTTTCACGAAACTTAAGCTGTGGTCGAGAAATATTCTTGGCATGAAGCAGCCGGAATGTTTCAGACTGAGTTCTCTTGTGGAATTCTCCTGCCTATTTAAAAAGCCAGAGGTAAAACCAACATGACTTATCAGACATTCAGAGTTTCTTGTACTCAGTTGGATCCAACATTCAGAGGAAGAGTTATACCCCACACTTAAAACTGAGTAACTTTTTTTCAGTAAGGAATGAAGGTGTTGGGACTCAAGATCCTGAATTCATAAGCACAGGAAAGGCTGTTGAGCATGTGAAACTGAAATGGTAATTGAAAGCATAAAGATTTCAGAATCAAGTTTGAATGAACAGGAAAAAGAAAAAAAAGAGAGAGGTACTTAGGTACTTAGAATGTGTGAAAAAACATGAGAGAACACTTAACTACTCAGCTCCACTGGAGAACTGGTAGTGCAATGGCTGGGAGAACAGCTGAGCTAACACAGCCAAACTGAGCATGGGGGCCTCACCTTACGGTTCCAGCTGGAAATTATCATCTGTGGGGGCTGTAACCCAGCTGGCAGGACTGGCTGCTGGTTTCTATTCACTCCTGATGCTTCATCCAATAAAATACTCTAAAATACAGAAAAACAACATGAAATACCTGTTAAATGACCACACTCAGACACTAGTTAGACTGAGTAAAGAAAGTCATGTTGGTAGGTACCTCCATAGATAGCCACCTCCCCCAAATTCTGTGCACCACAAGACAGAGGAGGAGTATGTTGAACATCAGGGGTGGGTAGAGTTTCTTCAGAGAAGCACTCTAAAACGTACAGACATGTTCTCAGGCTGTGAGGATTTTATGCCAAACTATATTTAGTTTCCTCTCACATCCTGTATTACCTTCCCTTCCTTTGGCCCACTGGCCTTAGCTGCTGGGATCTCTGGCTTAGCATTTGGAAGGGTTTTTAAAATAAAAAGGGAATACATCACATTGAGGAAATAGTGACTAATTGTGAAAGCACTGCCACTAAAGTTCTTGTAACAAAAAAGAAAACTTGTGGTAAATGAACACTTTATAAGAACCACATCCAGAAATAATTTGCTTACCACTCTTTCAAGAATGACATCATTGGAGTCAACCAGCATATCAAATTTATCTTCCAACCCTGTCACTTTGCTAGAATCTTTCATGAGGCTCCGGCAGCCGTGGTACTGCATGACCTGGCTCATGCTTGCAAGAGAACAGCACAGCTGTCAGCAATCTGAAAGCAGGCAATCTAAACACTAAAACATCCAATTCTCTTTGACTTTCTACACTTCAAAGTTTGAAAATAAATCAAATAGATATCACCACACAAGCAGAAAAAAGAAAAAGCACCTATACAGTATCAAGTGTTGGAATTAACATGACTTTTAAAGTGGACAGCGTACTGTGTTCAGTATCAGGTGCTCCTCTCTGTATAGCTCTTCATGGCAATCATTATGAAAGGCCCTCTTTAAGCTTGCCACTTCAGCTGCCAAGTGCTAGAGAAGCAGCTAAAATTAGATGTGTGAAATAAACCACCTTTTTACCAAGTTTGGAGTTGCCAAAGAAGGGGGCTACCTTCTGATCTGGATTGAAAGCTATTAGCAACAGCCCAGAGATTCAAAAGGGCCCTTACCAGTGGAGCAGGCGGTTGCTCTGTGTGTTGCAGTATGCACGGAACCCAGGGAAGCTACAGTAGAAATCATACTCGTCACCAGGCTGGGGGAGCCCATTAGATGCTTTTGTTGCAGCCACCACTGTGCCGAGAGCATACTGTGCAAGAACACCGTTATCAGTATTTTGTTTCTGTTTACTCAGGATACTCTTTGATAGAAATGCATTTTGCCTGGATGGTTGGAACTGCATGGTTCTAATGTGTGGTATTGTGGGGCTTTTCACCAGGAGTAACTTCACATAGTTCATTTAGACAGCTTTAAATGATGAAAGTCTAAAAACTAGTGATCAGGCACTAAACAGGCTCCCCAGGGAATAGTCACAGACCCAAGGCTGCCAGAGCTCCAAGAGCATTAGGACAATGCTCTCGGGCACAAGGTGGAATTGCAGGGGTGTCTGTGCAGGGCCAGGAGCTGTAATCGATGATCCTTGTGGGAGCCTTCCAACTCAGAATATTCTACAATTCTAAATCAGCAGGAAAGCAGATAATTACTTTAACAAAACACCCTAAATCCCTGCAATGCTTCCTATTTGGAATCTGGCAGCCATTTTCTCTCTGGAAGCAGCATCGCGCATAGATAAAACACACGGAGGCTGAAACTGCGATTTATAACGCCAGGGGCAATTTCCATCGCGACAGGCCCTCACGAGGGTCCCGATTCCTTGGCATTTCCAGGAATCCCCGATGGCTGACAGGGCCAGGGCCCGACCCGGGCCAGTAAAAGGCCCCGAAACACCTCTCTGGCCCCCGCACATGCCGGCCCGGCCCACACCCTGCCTCTCGCACTGGGGGACACCGTATGGGTGTCACCCGCTCATGCTGGGATCCCCACGTGGCCCCTGCGGGACAGAACTACAGCTCCCGACACGGCCCGAGCGCACACGGCACGCCGGGAGCAGTGCCTCTCCCGCTCCCCCGGTCCCTCTCCAACCACACCTTGACGAAGGCGTCGGGGCTATCGAACCCGGGCAGGGCCGACATCGTGCTTCTCCCCTCAGTGTCCGCGGGCGTCCCGCAGCTGCCCGCCCGCTCCGCAGGGCTCCCCTCGCAGGCGGCAGCCGCCATGTTGATGCGCGGCGCTGTCGCGAGAATCGGGCGCTGTTGCGAGAACGCAGTACTGGTAGCGGGAAAGGGGGAGAGCAGAGCAGCGGGGACCACAGCGCCCCCAGCGGCAGGACGTGGCAGGACAAGCCCTGTGTGGGATGGGAGGCCCTGAGGGGAGCCCTGACGGCCGCCTGGCCGGGGTTCTGTGCGGCAGATTCGGCCTTTTTTCCCCACAAACACCTAGCAGTGGGACCCACAGAATCACAGAACGTCTTGAGGTGGAAGGGACCCAGAGGTATAATCGAGTCCAGCTCTTGGCCCTGCACAGGACACCCCAACAATCTCACCTTGTGCCTGAGAGCGATGCCCAAATGCTCCTGGAGCTCAGCAGCCTTGGGCCATAAGCATTCCCTGGGGAGCCTGCTCAGTGCCCCACCACCCGCTGTGGGAAGAACTTTTTCCTAATATGCAGCCTAAAACTCCCCTGATACAGCTCTAGCCCTTCCCTGGGGTCCTGTCCCAGGTCACCACAGAGCAAAGAGCAATGCCTGCCCATCATCTTCCCTTCAAGAGGAAGTTGTAGATCGTGATCAGTTTCCCCTCAGTTTCTCCTCAGCCCTTCCCTGGGGTCCTGTCCCAGGTCACCACAGAGCAAAGAGCAATGCCTGCCCATCATCTTCCCTTCAAGAGGAAGTTGTAGATCGTGATCAGTTTCCCCTCAGTTTCTCCTCAGCCCTTCCCTGGGGTCCTGTCCCAGGTCACCACAGAGCAAAGAGCAATGCCTGCCCATCATCTTCCCTTCAAGAGGAAGTTGTAGATCGTGATCAGTTTCCCCTCAGTCTCCTCCAAGGCTGAACAGACCAAGTGCCTCAGCAGCTCCTCTTCACTCTAGGCTCTTCACCATCTTCGTATTCCTTCTTTGGACACTCTCTAGCAGCCCAATAATCTTATATTGTGGTGCCCAGTCCCCTTGATAGCCACACCAGTGCCCAGAAAAGGGCTAGGGCCAATACCAAATTTGTGACTGCCACCTCCCCATTTCCCATGTTTTGAGTGCAGCATTTGCACAAACAGCTGGGCAAGCCCAGGGAATCCCATCTAACACTCCCTGCTGTGTCTGGAGCTGTGGCTGTGACCCTGAGCCCAAAGGAAGCTGATGTTTTTATCACACAGATGACATCACATCTCCTGGAAAACAAAAATTTAGGGGCTGCATGGTCACAATTTTTTTATACAACTGACAGTCTTCACTCAGCTACCATCAGAAGGGAAATAAAGCCAATGACCCGAACTGATGCACAAAAAGACAAATCAATGGCAACAGGAACTTTAAAAAAATTGTAATCTGTTTCCCTGTCCCTCCCTAAAGACTTAGGAATAAACAGGAACACAGATGGAGTGTTTACATTTTGATGTAATTTATTGGCACAAAAATATGCAAATACAACATGGCATCTAAACATGGCTACTCTGTTGTATCTTGTGCATTTTTAAAATATTTTTAATTCATAAATCATAACTTTATCTTCAACCTCATGTTTAATAACCATTATTTTCTGTTTCAAGTTACAACCACTTCTTCCCCTGGTCTGCCTCTTGTGCCAACCCCTAACTTTCCCTAATTACTTCTCAACACTGCTTTTTAACTCAGACACTGCAGGAGGCTCTCAAGTGGTATTTATTTTCACCCTGCATCCAGTTTGCCACTGATCACTCTGCACAGAGGCACCCCAACTTTTCACAGCTCAAGATTTTCAAATCTTGGATGCGATCAAAACCCTGATCTAGTCATAAACACAAGTCCTGAACTAGTGCAATGGGACCATTTCCAATATTGGGGCAAGAATCAAGTTTGAAAACAAGGTACAGGAGGAAACAATGGTAAAATTCTACTTCTCCTGCTTTCCAGTTATGCAGCTCCCCCCAAACCTAAATGGAGCCTCCTGCACAAGCGCATTTAGCTAACTGCACTCACATCACAGGAATGACCAGGGCAATAATTAATCTGCAAGTTACTCGGTTACATTGCAAAGTGAGTGAAAACCCGTATAGTTATTTTCAATGGATATTCAGTTCCCCAAAGACGAAGTGGAACTATAGACATCTGTGGTACAGTCTTCACTGTACTGGAAACCCAAATCAAGTGTTGTGTTTCACACAGCTTGTTTTTCCAACAGCAGCTATACATTGGCTTACACCAACTTTTAATATACAATAACTCTTTTCATTTACATTTAAAAATATTTGACAAAGGCTGTATTTCAGTCCAACGTTCAATTTGTGTTTGTAGAAGAGCAAGTTTGGAGTGAAAAAGCCTCCAGAATAAAAGGCTGTGCATTCTCTGGAATCTCCTGTTACCAGAAAGGACACCTAAAGAAAATAAAGATATTGTAATAATGTTGACTTGCATGTAGTTTCACAAAGGCAACACTGAGAAGGACTGAGATTACATACAGACTAGGCACCATCTGGGCACAGGCTAAGTTGCCAGGTGATCTTTGTCACTTTTAAACATCAGCAGGAAAGAGACCTGTTTCCTTAAGCACAGTTCTAAGTTATCTAATTCCCAAAATGACACCAAATCATCTTTGTTTTGTAATCCTTGTTACACTACTTGTAACAGCAAATTTCCTAGAGGACTGTCTATGGCATTGTCACAGGCTTGCAAAATCTACCAGATCAGATACAGTATGTGGTAAGGCTCCTACAAGTAACCAACTACACAAGTGAGGTTCTTTTTAGCAGTTCCCTGCTCAGACTATTCCAGAAGAGTTTTTCCAGGTTAGCTGAGTGACAAACTCACCATCCAATGTAGCACTGGCACAGGTTCTCATGAGAAGTTGCTTGTTTAATGAGCAGTTCTACTTGCGTGGGTACATCAAGAGTTTCATCATGAGAGAAGTCTCGACCTTTGAAATTAAAGGATAAAAAACCCATGAAAGAAGTCACAAATCCTCATCCTAATCCCTTCAAGTTATCATTACCTTATTTGGCAGGTGGGGCGTAGTTTCTTATAATCAAAAAGTGGAAAATTTTGCAACTAAATGCTGCAAACTATGAAGCCAAGACAGTAGAAATTCAACTTCCACTAACATGCAAAATACTAAGTCTAAGTAGTTATAAACATCTCTGCTCTTTTCAAATAATTATTTGTATCTAAATGCAGGCACAGTACTTAGGTTTTGGATAAAAGCAGGAAAATGTCCTCATTCACCTAATCAGAATATGTTAAATTAAAGGATTAACACAAATACAAACACTAAAGATAGTGCTGATTAATCAGATTTTATGTTTCTTTTATATAAACATAACTACACACTCACCAGTGAGCTTATCTCGAACCCTGTTGATGATCTGAATTGCCTTCTTATTTAGAGCTTCTGGCTTCACCAGACCATCTCCTACTAAATGACAGAAATAGGACATAGAATTAGGACTTCATCTGAACAAAAAAGCATTTGTACTGCTGTTAGATGTGCCCATTCCAAATACCATTTTGAGAACAAATCTAGATGCGTTTTCTATGGATACAACTCTTTGTGGGAGTTAAGAACATAGATAATTTTTATGCTGACAAAAGACTATATCTTTCCCATCTCATATAATTGAATTTGGATCATGATGAAATTTTCTGATCTAAGAACAGTTTCTGGATCAGTATAGAAACAACAATGAAACTTACTGAAGGAATGGATGGATTCAGGCACTGTGGTTCCAGTTTTTTTATGGGCTGTCTCACCCAATTCCACACTGTCCAACATTTCTATTGAAAAGAACATGAAAACACGAAAGTGTAAATATGAAGCTGAAAAGCAGCTGAAATATTCTCCTAGAAACATTAGTAAGACTGTTAATCAGCTAATTTAAAAAGCATATTTGTGACATTTACCATCTTTTCTACTCACCTACTGACTGACTGGCTGAGTAGGAGTCTGTTCTTGTTCGTGAGCGCTTATTGCCCTTTGTATTTGCTGCAAGAAAACAAGGAGTTGGAAAGCATGAACTGGAGTTCCAGTGTTTCAGAGCAAATTTGTCCACAAACAATACAGATTTGGCTGCCTTTCTCCTTCTCCAGATTTGATGTCACCTGAAAATAATTTCCATTTCCTGATCACTGCTGTAATTTCAAATTAAAATCCCTAAAACTGTGTGCACACAGAAATAGCACATGCAAATTAACAGTTTGATCAGATTTTTTGAAAACCCACTGGATTTCAGGCTTTTGGATTTCTTGTATGAATATTCTTTTGCTGTCACATTTCTATTAGAATCACTTACTGTCCATCAATCTCCAATTCAATAAAGGATCGTACACAAAGGCTTCCAGCACAGCCATGACACTGTCCTTGTGTTCACGCAGCACTTCCATCACTGTGTGACAGGTGATTCTGTAGTTCCCATCAAGGCCTGTCACCTTTGGAAGAAAAAGAAGTGAATCAACCACTGCTTTTTCACTCTGCAACTCCAACCCAACACTCAGGGAGCAGGAAGTAGCTTTGAACTAAGCTTTGTTCATTAAGAGAACAAGACACACATTAATTACAAACTAAGAAGCTCTCTTCTCCATGAGGATGACCTTTGTAAAGTACCACACAACTGACTGTGTCTGCTTGATATAAACAGCTATTTGAAGTGGGGAAACTAAGGAAGGCCTAAGAAATTGGAGGAATATCAGGTTAGTTTGTTTTTTAACTAAAAAGTTGTTTTCCACCGTAATGTACTGCAGATATCACAGGAGATACCTTAACTCACAGAAAATGAAGCTGAAATATTAACACCTCTGGTTCTTAAGGAGTGGTAAAGTTTAGCCACAACAAAAAACCCCAGGAGAAACTGAGAAATGGTTGCCATTTTCCCTAGGAACAGTCCTGTCCAAATCAGAGGGAATGCTTACCTCCATAGCATTTGTCAGCATCCTTGTTAATCTAAATGGAATCTTCTCAGGGAATTTTTCTCTTGTCATTGCAACCTAAACACATGATGATGGAGAATAAGTAAATTAATAGCTAACTTATTTTTAAAAAGTTTTTAAGTACTTGGATCTTATTGCTACAGTCTTGAAGATTTTACTCCAAATAGGAAATAAAGTCACAGCTTTGTGGTGTTTTCACAAACTACTGGGAGAAGTTAGATGATTAACTCGATAACAAAGGGAAAACTCAAGCATGTGCCCAGCAACATAGACTGCCTATCAGCAGCCTAAATTGCTTCAAGAAATTTCATGGAAGCGATGCTAACACTTCTTTGCTTATTCCAGTGGTCAGCTAATCCCCAAGACACGCTTCTGAGATAAACTGTCAATTATTTTCATCTTCCCAGTAGGTAAACAGAGGCTCAAAAGAGAGCCAAAGGGTTTGCCCAGGATCAAACTCCAAGGTCAGTTTCTCATGGCTTATAGATTAATTTCTGTTCCACTAGAAAATGTGAAATATTACAGAAAATGTCATGTCCAAATACAAAGACTTACCTCAAAACAGTCCCCAAAGTCGATATGCAGGATCTTTCCACTCAGTCTGTCTAACATCAAATTGGAAGGGTGTCTTTGGTGAAGGAGTAGGAGAAAAAAAAGATCATCGGTGACAGGCCATTACAAAAACTCTAAGTAAATCACAGCAGCTCCAGTCTGAAAATATATTTATCTTCATGAACAAGAACAGCCAGTGAAAGCTTGCTTGTCTGAGATCTTCAGTCTCAGGATGAACAGGAAATCTTCCTGACAGTGCATCTGTCACATTACTTTTGCAATTACCTCTCACGAGCTAGAGATCTTCTCACCTTGAAAGATAAATAACCTCCTGGACAAGAACGATCAGTACATTTCTTGGATATGAATGTTTATTTTTAAGTTAGGATAAATTTTTCTACTTGTTTTGTGTTTTTTCATTTTTTTTTTAGTGTAGAAAAATGTAATGCATCATGCTGCACTTAAAGTAACACATATCCTTTTACCACCAAGAAGAAAATCAATCCAGACTGGCAAAACTACAGTGATGTATTCATGCTTACATTTTCCAATTTTTATTCAATTTTCAAAGGTATATAATTTCATGTTAGAGACTTTAAAGTTCAGAAATAAGAGCTCTCATTATTAAAACATTTAAGGGTTTAGCTGTTTTTGCATTACAGATTTTAAATCTAATATACATTGTCCTCAAAATATTGTGGAAGTTATATTGTTAATAAAATGGATGGAGAAATATTTCCCATTCTGTGAAAGGGCAAAATTAAAATTTGTGGTCCTTAATGTTGTTCCACTTGTATTCATTTTAAAAAGGAAGAAAGTCTTATTTGTACTTAAGATACACAAACTGCATCTCATACCTGCAGTGCTGAGAATAACAGCAGCATAATTATGACCTGAAAGATGGTATCACTATGAGTCAGCAGTAACCACAATAGAAGATGTTATCATAAGAACAGATTCAAGGAATGAACTGATAGGCCTTCACAGTCTGTGCTTTTAAATAAAAGAAACCTTTACAGCTTTACTTACCTGTCCCCGAGGCCCAAAATGTACCCAACCATTGACATCACAGCTAGTGAACGGGTGTAATTTGTTCTTCTGTCAAACCACACCTGCAAGTGGAGACAAAACAGAAAAAGCCAGGCAGGTAAGTTGAATGTTTCAGTTTATATTATAATTGATGCATGAACCATTTGCATTTTGCACAAAGCAGAACTGTGATATGCTTAGGTTTAGTACTCCATAAGTTTGAGGGGGTTCAAACACCTGTGCACTTGAATTAGATGTCTAAGTCATTAAGAGAATATACTCTGGGGCTTCTGCTTTTCTCTTCCCTGTGGAGCATATGGAGACTAAGATCTCCAGTCTTGTGCTTTGCACTTCACTTATGCTCTGAGCCTTGTGGGGATACATGTGTGCATATGTGTTCTGCAGTGATTCAGCTAGGGTTTAGGATAAATAAAGTCTATCTCTCACTCATTCTGCAGAGAAGATAATTACACACTCTGCTGTTTTGCCAGTACTTGTGCTGAACTCACCTCCGAGCTTGGACTTTTTAACCACAGCAGTTTGGCAAGGTCATCCCCAGCTGTGTTATTGACAGCATGTTCAAATACTTCTACTTTCTGCATCAGAGTCAGGTGGTCATAGTCTGGAGCCATCTGTAATTCAGAAGTGACATTCAGCAAATTGAAAAGCCATCTCCAGTAGCCGCTGGTTGTACTGTGACAAACACAGTAATCATAAATAGTTTCATATCAAGTTTATACTTAAATTATTTGTAGACTGACTAGTATGTTTTAAACACAGTGAGATAATCACACAACAGTGAAGAATTCTTTTTAAATGGGATAGCAAATTATTTAGTATCCACAAAGTCAGTAGCCCACAGCCCTATTTAACTAAAAAACTGAAAAGGTAAGTATTTTTCAAAAACCATTATCCAAATAAGTCTTCTGGGCTGGCAAACACTTTCCTTTTTGGCAGGAAATTTCAAATCTTCTAGTAATGTTCAATTTCTCCAGTCTGTCTAATTTTGGCTCTGCTGCTTAGACACAATGTTTGCAATGCCAGCAGCATGGTGCCTTGTATGACACACATCACAGTCATGCAAAATTCCAAACACATATCAGTCACCTGATGGCAACTTGTGGTCACTGCTAAAACTGGAAAGGAGAAGCAAATAAACATATGGCAAGCTATAACTCTTATCTAATATTTTTTATTTATTGTAACAATCAGAAAAGAGGCAGAGGAAGAAGCCTTGCACCATTTTCCTTCATTTAAGACACGGGTGTCCTAAAAGAATGTACCAAAACTTCTGCCAGCTTTGCCCCTTACCCTAAGCATGATGCGATGCTCGATGTTGAGCAGGATCTTTTTCTTCTCTCTGTAGTCTCGGATGAGTGCATGCAGTGTGTCACAGTGGGGCACCCAGCCAATTAAGCCTGAATTTGTAGACAGTGGAATAACAGCATATCTCTGGATGCTGTGGGAAAAATGCAGAATCACAGCCTGAATTATTGTATATTGTAACTTCCTAGATTTGGAGGTGCTTAAAACAACTACTGTTAAATCTGCTTCTGGTCCAAATTATAAATAGTTGCTCTGCTTGTCTTTTCATACAGACTTCAAACACCTATTTTGCGCAGATTATTAACAGATAATCTACAGAGAAGTTCAAAGTTTATGTGGTTTTCACTGAAAGGCTGCTTTCAGAAGGTACATGATATGTCACCCACGATGATCTGTTATTTGCACATGATATTGATGTGTTCTTGCTTGAAAGACACTGCAGAATTGCACTCAGTGACTTCACCACGCTATTTAGTGACTATATTAAAAAATCTTCGGCAAAAACCCATTTTCAGGCTCCTAAGGCAGTGCTCAAAGTGTCTTGAAATAGGCATTGCTTCAAAGACCATAAAAATTCACAACACAGGACTTCAATTAAATAAAATAAACAATCCCCTTAGATACATTTCCTTCATATTTGAATACTATGAATGCTGTTTTTCTTTTTAATTAACTTAGTTTCAAGATTTGCAATTTCTTCGCAAAATAACTGCTTGTGCCAAGGTTTACTTGGAAAGCTGCACCCATGTAAGGAGTCGCACATGCACAAGCACTTTCAGTGATTACCCAGAGCACACACCTGAGGTTTTTACGAAGAGAAGTTGGGTCATTTGCTAGCAGAGTGTTGACCAGCCCAAAAAGCTGCATCACTCTTTCATCTTGGCGAAGGTCTTCGTGACCTTTCAGAAGGAATACAAACTCATGCCCATTGCTTCCTGCAAAAGAATTAGTGCCCAAAAGTTTATTCTCATTGAACAAACAGATAAGAGTAAACACACGTGCACCCAAAAACTGGAAAGCAAGGCAGTCAGACTAAGAAAAACCTCACCTGAAAGGAAAGGTTGGAAAGGTTTTACCCGGTAAATATATAGCTTGACCTAAGAGCAACAACCATTTAAATACTGGAATAGCAATGTGAAAACTGCACTCTCTTACCCATTAATGTCAACTTTCTGGGCCGCTGCTTTGAGGTGATGACCTGCAGTGAGGGTGCGATGGACTGAATCCGTATAATGGGCTGGTTGGGATCATATGTTCCTGGCACTGCCAATTCCAGATCCCGGCACATTAAGAGTTTTGGTGACACATACTGTAATTCCAAAGAAGTGAGCTACAAAAACCAAAAGAAATTCAACACCTTAGAATTTCAGTTCAGTATCACAGAAGCATCTGAAGAGTTCATGCTGTCAAGGGACCTAAAACAGTTCAGGCAGTGACCAATACTTCAGGTACTTGCAGAAAGTGCTGCATAAACACCAAATTTGCAGCAAACCCAATGCAGTTATTTCCAGAATACTGAATTAGTATATTTTGAATAATCAGAAAACATAAAGCAAAGGTTGATATTGACAACTTGCACTGTAAGACCCACAAAAGATCTGAATCTCCCCCTTCACCTGTGGCAGCTGCTTTGAGATACGTCGGAACACATGATAGTAGAGATCCCAAGCCTGAGTTAGGTCTTTGACATTTCCTGATTTCATATACTTCCTGCACCACTCTTGAGCTTCCATGAGATCTCTGCCATAGGCCTAGGGATTAAAACAACAGCAAAAAGAATTTCAACGGACTGTAGTGTAACAGGTGGAGACCACTTAACACCTACAAAGAACATCAGAGTCTCTTTTCAAATTGCACTACAAATACTTGATCTCACATTTATAAAACAGATCAGAATTAAAGATCCAGAAATTCCTGGATCCAAGATCTGCATTGAATTTATCAAACAACATTGCTCACAAGTAGACTTCATTATAGGAGGCAACTGAATCCTTAATTCTCTGTTATCTGTGCTAGTGCTTACTGGGAACAAAGCAGAATAGTTAACTGCAGAGCAGTCATCATTTTCTAGTCCCTATCAGACACCCTTCCAATACAAGACTCCAGGGCAATTCAGACTACCATGGCCTCTTAAAGTCAACAAAAGTGACACAGATCTGAAGATAAATGCCAATAATGAAATCTGCAACATAATGAGCCCCAAGAGATTAATTTTTTGTGTTAAATGGTAAAGGTTCTTGTAACGTATCTGGGGCAAGGTGGCTGTCCTGAAGAACAGCCTCTTGGCTGTTTGCTGATACCTGATTGAATGATGTCTCCTTTAAAGTCTGGGGCCCTCGCTCCATCATGGCATGAAGTGGTTCCAGCACCTCAAACATTCCCTTTACATTTCTTTCTCCAAAATACAGACGAGATGCTTCTTCCAACCCTTCATGCCACATCTCATGCCATAGGATGGCCACACGAATCAGCTCTTCACTCACCTGTTTTAGGACAGAAAAAAAAAACTAAATGTCTAAAGAAATCAGTGGGACTGTCCCCTGACTTAAAATTGCAAAACTCCTTTCTTCTCTAATGTTATGAAATATTTGTTCCTGGCAGCCAGAGGGAGCCACAAGAACTACCAAAGTGATGGCATATTTTTTTCTGTAAGAAGATAATCAGGCTTTTCTCACCTTATGTGTTACCTTTGAAATTTTCTACATGCTTGTGCAGCTCTGCCTGAAAGCATTATTTTTCATTTATTCATAAAAACCTTTATCAAATTAATTACATTACTCTTTCCATGCTATGCTCAGTAAGTTTTGTTTCTACTTTCCATTAAGCAAAAACATCTCTTTACAGAACAAAGGTTTTTCATGTATTTCCTCTCTAGATTTATTCATAAGGAAACACAAAAACTCAGAGTATGAATTATTTTAATATTAAAGCATTTTCTGGAAATTGCACTAATACTGTAACTTCTAGCAGTTGCAAATACCCCAAATTAATTATACTTGAACAGAATCTACAATGAATAGTCATTTTGTGGTATTATAGCTGACATTCATCCATCCATCCAACATAAAACACTTAATGCCACACTGAGCACTCACCATCATTGCCTGCTGCACCAGAGTGTTGCTGTGCTCACACATGTTTTTCAAGATCTTATTTGCAGCATTGTGCCGAGCAGTGGTTGTAGATTTAGAAGCCACAGTCAAAGGATAAATCAAAGCCTGCAAGGGACAGCAACCAACAATACTTCAGAACCCCTAAGAAGCGCTACACAAATTTAAATAATTAGCAAAGCATTAACAAACAGCAGCCTAAGGGATAAACAGAAGGAAGAAAGCTTGCTTCTGGAAAGTGGTGATAGGAATTTACTACTGAAAGTTTTCTTATCCAAAGGCTGTCAAGACTCTGAATAGCAGAATGACATTGAGAGCCTCTTTCAAACAGGAAGAAGAAAAATAGGGATTAGGATTTTGTGATATTCCACACTGTGAAAAGAAATTTAGATAATACCTATGAGGTAGGTTCTTAATAGTCATGTAAAGACATTTAAGGTGATTGGCACTACCCAGTAGACATTAAATTACATTAGACAAAGACTTCTTCCCAGGCTGCATGGCTCATTCACCTCTTTCCATTTTTATGTGAACAGTGCTGAGGTGAAAGCAGCAGCAACAGAAATTGTCCCCATCCTCACTGTCATCACTTGCTGTGACTTCCTGTGCAGGCATCTGACAACTGTGAAAATTCCTCATCTAAGCTAACACTTACCTGGGGATGGTACCGACCAATGTCCGTGAGCAGTTGGTGAATGAGACGTCCTACCAGTGGTCGAGGGGTGTCAATTCTGGCAATGAGCTGAGGGATAACCTAGTAGTAAGGATAAGGAGAATAAACACTCCTGTCATCTCATGTGTTCAGTGCACCAGCTGTTCTGCCCTCTCCTAAAGACCTCATAGCCTCTAAAGGAGACAGGGAAGCCCATCACCCATTTTTGAGTTGGTCAGAGGGTAACACAAGATTCCAAACAGAAATGTACAACAGCTCAATGAGATCACAAGTGTTCTGTGCAAAACTGTTACAGGATCCGATTATGGAAAGATACATCTTGAAGTATAATGCTTAAATAGGAAATAAAGTATTTTTTAATTTAATTACCAGACTCATTCTACAAGGCAATCCTGAAACAGATCGTGAACTACATCAGAGCAGGACAGAGGTGTTTTATACTTGATCACCACTGAATGCACATCATCTTCAATTTAGGAATTTTCATTCTTTCTTATTAATATGCACTAATCTGCATATAAATACAGAATAATTTCTCATTTTTCTGTTCAAGATGCTTGTTAAATCATTTAAAGACTACTGCACACTGCTCTTACCATTCATCTACAGAGGACTTTAGCAAGGGATTATAATGGATATCGTGCAGCAAATCCTCAAACTAACCCCAGAACTGGGATTTCTTTTTGTGTTATTTACCTGCAGCCAAGTGTCTATTTGGATTGCCTTGACTCCTTCTACCAATGCCTCATTCACATCAGGCCAGTGACCATAGTCAAACCACAGAGTAAGGACTCTGAAAAAGAGAAATACTTTTGTATGGAACAAACAAATGAACTCACAACCAAAATATAACAAAAACCACCAACCAATCAACCAATAAAACCCCACCACAAAAACCTCAAACAAACACCCCCCCGCCATTCAACCCAAAACAAATAAAAAAACCCCCACCCAACACAAAACCCATTTACAAGCAACTTTTCTTCACAGAATCCTCAGACAGCAGGGATAATCCATCTAACAAAAATTAGCCTGGAACAAAGCATTCACTTAATTCAACCATAACAAAAAAGAGCAAAAATGTGTTCTATCTAATCTGAAACCATGTGCTCTTATCAGTTGTTTTTCATTTACTATGTGCTTTATTATATACCTTAGAGTGTCTTGTAGGTTGTTTCCTCGAGACAGAGAAATGGATCGGAAGAAACCCTGGACAGCAGGGACTGTGTACATCAAGAGGGTCTTGGATAAATCCTTTTGGAATGAAAATTGCTGCATTAGTTCTATGCAAGCACATCAGCCCACATGAATCCTAAACTCAAGAAGGGGGAAGAGGAAGAAATATGTGGAAATATAAACCTAATTCCCATTGTAGCTGACTTCTGATCCTACTCTTCACAGGACATGTTGTTCCTAGAATTTTATGTTTGGCTTGACTACACAAAGATCTTTCAGCCTGGCAGGGAAAAATTATGCTGTGAAATGGTTTTATACTTCAGTTTGATGCAAAGCTATGGACAGCAAAGAACTCTAAAAATTACCACCTTACTATAACTGGTAAATGAAAGAGATTTCTTAGAGTCTTCCATGAAGGGCCTAAACAGCAGAATTTGTAAATGCACTGTATCGCCTATGACAGCCACTTCAGTCTCCACTTTAGGTCACAGCTAATAATCATTTGCATTAATTTAGCCCATAAAATTTTTCTGTGTCTAAGCAGTAAGTACCAATCTCTCAACATGAAGAGGGGAGAAGGAAGGTACCTCAGTGACTTTTTTCTGCACTGGCGATGGGACGGGGCTGTTCTCAGTGCTCTCTGCATCGCTCTCACTGTTGCTGCCCTCAGTGTTAGCGCTGGTGATGCTGGCTCCGCTCGGGTGACGGAGTTTCTTCTTCTCTTCTCTGGCCTGGTTTTGATGTTTATAGTGAAGCACTGCTTCAAAGTTCATCACTGCCCAGGCATGCCAGGCCTACCAACAGGAAAGAACGTAGTCAGAAGGAAGATGACTCCTTTCTGCAACAGGCACTTCCTAATTGTTAGATATAATCCAACCTTTCTGTGTTTGCAAACAACAGCAGTAAGCAATACCCTGCAGGCAACACAATGCTTTGATTTCTCTAATTGCTTGTAATTTGAACTGTCTTATTATCTTAAATAATACAATGTTGAATTCTTGGCCCTGTTGAATATTAAAGTAAATGATACCTCTGTACCAAAAAATAAATTGTATTTGCATATACCTTAATTTTTCAAAGGCTAAAATGAAAATCAGTTTGTTAGGACTCAGGGATGTGTAATGGGAAAAAATACAGGAGACAGTTGCCCCAGAGAAGATCTGGCACCAAATATTAATTGAAATACCACAACCCTGAAATCAAAGGCTCTTTGGAGAATTAACAACAGGGTTACTTTCCTTATTCAAGTATACCGACTGAGAACAAGTGAAATTCTTCCATTTTCTTTCTCCTTCATTGCTAACTGAAAACAGGAGACAGTCTCAAAAGCAAGAACAGAAACTGAAACTTGTGGCCTAGTTTTACCAATCAGATAAAATTATAAACAAGAACCTTATGGTTGCCTTTGGCCACTTTCTCTGTTTTTTGGTTGTTTTGATTGTTTTAATCCTACTGGCAGCAACAAGGAGGACAGGTATAGGAGATCTATCAATGAACACCTTCCTATCCGGTAGTATGGGATTTGATAAAATTTATCTGGAAACTTTTCTGTAATGACCTTGTACCAGTTGCGATCATGCTCCGTTGCAGCACTGTAGTATTGCAAGACTTTGGGGATGGTGCTCTCATTGATGCCTTGCAGGTTCAGCTGCCACTCACCCAGTTTCAGGAAACACCTAGTTAAGAAAAGGGATTAATGATTCAAAACCTAAAATGAAAACAAGGCCTCTGAATTAAAAGGCAAATTTGCTATCTGGAGCCTAAAAGACATTCCATGTCAGTCAGGAAGCCTCTCCTGCAGGCTGGATGCAAGATTCAAAATATCTCCATCTTGTTTGCAGTGTGGAACTAACTAGTTGAAGGTTTAATTTAAGAGGAAAGGTGGGGATAAAAATTTTTTCCTCATCTGTATGAATTCTAAAATAAATACAAGAAGTAGGTAACAGCAACATTGAAAGACTTCATCAGTCTGTGCTGATAAAACGCATACATATGTGCTGGTGAGCTGTACCGAGCACCATATGAATGAGCTTTCTGGGGAGAACATTGACAGACAAACAAAGGAAACACAGAGGAACTGTTCTTGCCCCAGCCAGAACCCCATTAAGTCATTCCCTCCTAGAGGAAAGGAAAACCAACATATACTTTGCTTGCTCAGCAGGCTTTTAATGTCACAGTTACATGGCTATCCTTTCTGTGTTTTGAGTTTTCCAGAAAGCATTGGGCAAGACAAATATTGTGTGCAAATCATTACTAATTTGTTTTCCATTATAGTCACTGAAAAAATAAGACAATGGCATTACCAAGGGCTCCCATCCTCATAAAAGCAAATTGAGTGTACACCTCCCTTCAAAAAAAGCAAACCTTCAATACAAAGCACTATGCAATTTTTAATTTAAACTGAAAAAAACAGTTCTGGAACCTACAGATACACAGAGAAAATGGAGAAAGGGTTTTTAATGCAACAATATTATAAGAGACCATCACATGCTAAGCACCTACTGCCCAAAGCACTGCTGTTGTGCTTGGCAGGCTGTGTACTTAATACAGATGTGCCAGGCTTGTGGGAAATGTTTCTTTCCTAGTGACCGAATCTCCTGAAAAGAAGAGAGCTCTGCCTTCTGCCAGCGAGGCACAGTGCTGGAAAAATACAACCAGGCACCAGCAAAAAATACAAGCTTGTTTAGGCTGATATGTCCCAATAACATTTACTGAACATTACATGGTAGATAAGAATGCAATACCAAAGCAGCTAAATGAGAATTCCCGTTCTTTGAACCAAAGCATGAGTTTTGTCTGAAACATGTCACCTGCAGGGACCCTGCACCTCAGGAAAGCCTTCAGTTTCAGTCTAGAGCTAAAGGGTGCCCCAGGACCCTGTGCTGACCGTGCCATGAGCTTATGGAGCTCCTGTTTGTGCTGCTGGTCCTCGGTGGCGATGGCATGCTGGGCCTGCTGCTGCATGGTCTGCACAAAGTGCTGCATGTGCTGGAATGCATCGATCTGCAAAGGGATGATGGAGGCAGTGAGGACCATAGGGCTTAAATACAACTTCTCAAGGGAGAAAGACAATGGAGAAATTATTTTCACAGAAATAAACATATATGGTTTTGTTTTCTTTTAAAGCTTTTCAGCCACTGACATCCCTCTAAAGCCACTTTACACTTTAAATATGTCCAAGTAAATTAAGAGGTTAGAGATTCTTGTTGTCTCTGAAATTGTTGAACTGAGGAACGAATAACTGCTTCCTTCCAATGCCAGGCACACCTTCACTGTCATACAAGACAGAGAGCCAAAGGTATGACTGACCAAAACACAAGTTAACACCATGCTCTGACGTGCAAGAACTCAATGCTGCCAAAGCAACAAGGTCAGCTGAACAGGGAGAAAACTTCAACAGCAGAGAATGTCCTATTACTGCCCACAAAGTGTGAGATACAGAGATGTCTTGTTTGCAGCTGAGCATGAACTAAGTCTGGCAATCGCAACAATCAAATGTTTATAGCTTACAAACTGTATCTGACCAGGACAATACTGAACAGACAGGATCACAAATCCAGAGAAGCCTATCTATAACAATATGCTATGGCCAGACAGAAAAATCAAAACCAAAACCAACAAAAAAACCCCCAAAAACTCCCACAAAACATCAAAACCAAAAAACCAAAAACAAACCCAAAAACAACCAAAACAAACAATTTGAGAAAATAATGCCTAAAGGAAAACATGCAGCTTCCTGATCTTCTCTCCTAACCATTCAGCTTTGGCTAGGCTTGAAGTACATACTACAGGACATTAACTTTGAGTTGCTTCAACAAATTAAAGTCTAGATTTCTCCTAACATTATTGAAGAAGTACAAATGTGCATTACTCCTTTGCTGGAATATTACAAACGGCAGTAGTGCTAAAGCAACTTGCACTACCAAATTCTGAGGGAAAAAATCTTTTTAAACTTCCTTGGAAAGAATTCTGGAGTAGGAAAACCCAAGAATAAAGATTTAAGATAAAAGCATGCACGCTTCACGGGAAAGAATTAAGAGTAAAGCTCCTCCAATCTGCAAGGTCATTTCAGGTTAGGAATTGCAGAATATGTTGTTAGAAACCTAATTGACTTGAGTGTATCTATAGGAATGAGCGACGTTACAGACAAGAACCACCTGAGCTCAAATGCCTCATCTATCCTGTTCAAATGTCAGCATGCACAACTCAGTGGTGAGGAAAAAGGGTATTAGCCCAGGGTGAAATAAAAGAAAGGATCATACTCGTAACATTAATGTGGTGCATTCTACAGCTGGTAATCTAGACAGAAGGGACTGGGGAGGGGGATAAATAACAATCTTATAAACAGTTATGCGAGACATCCACTAAAAATAGACAAAATATATTGCCAAAGAGTATCAGTACAGAATGTTATCTTTTTATTATGTGCCCATCTCATATCTAGACACACCCAACAATCTGCTCTTCAGTTTCCATTAATATTGAAAACTGATTGCCATAAACTGACAGACGGAGCACTAAGGACTGAAAGCAGTAAGTTTTCCAGAACAACTGAATTCCAAAGTTTTTATGCATCCTTGCTAAGGGATATGACTTAGAATGCAGCTGCTGGCAAAGGTCGTAGAATAAAGGTAATAGGCTTTATCCATTTTTATCTGCTGTTTAAGAAAAGACTGCTGTGGAGCCCTGCAAGTGAAGTATGGCTGATTTCCTCATAGATGCCAGCTTTTTTCCTGCTGGATTTGACAAGTGCCGAAACGACAGTACTGAAAACATTTTAGGTCAACAAAGGAACCTTGAACTGCTGAGTTAGAAAAAATAATCATTTCCCACCATACTAGCCTACATCAGCAGCTTATTACTTAAGATACCAAATCAAGTGAACATACACAGTTGCATAAAACTACACACATCACCAGGTGTATATCTATTTTGGTATCAGTTTTCCCCCATCTTCATGGGCTCCACTTATTCTTGCATCAGTTAATTTCAGACATGTTCTCCTACTCCCTTAATCTTTGTGCCTTCTCTCATTCTGCTTTCCACCAGTGCATCAGTGTCCTGCATCACTTGTTGACCACAAGTCAAACACCACAAAACACAATTTCCCTCACAGAGAAAGGCATAGACCCCACATACTTCTAGAGTCATTTACTGAAGAAGGTAAAAGGCAATTTCACTGTTTTACAGAGCCACCAGAACATGGCCTCAGCAACAACTCGTTCTGCCTTTTTAATTCAAATAAAGAATAGTTAAGTCATGGAAATGTTCCCACAATAATGGCTCTGCTCCAGTGCTGGCAATCCTAAAGGCAGAAAAAATAAAAAAGACATGGCAGAATATGAGGATAAACTGAGGCTTTAACATATATTAAAAAAAAGATAACTTATCCAGTCTGGAGCTTATTGGATTTGATTATGTAAATTCTCCCTGTGTTGCAAAGTCAAAAACATTCACCCTGGGCTCTCTGGAGCCAAATTATTCCCATGACAAAAGTCCATGTACTTTTCAGCTATCTTTCAGTTAGAAATTTCCAATAATCCAATAATCCAATTTCCAATAATCTCTTAGTAAAAATCAGTTCTGCTCAGCAACTAAGTGCAAACTGTTCAGGACACTTCTAAAGCTGGTAATAAAACCACCTTTACTTCCCTCGTTCAGCATGTAACCCTGACCACAGGTACAGTGTACCTACGTGAAAAAGTCAAGTGGCAAACCTACACAGGACAAAGAGCTACTATTGACCATTAATGTCTGCATCCTTTGGGTACCAGCTACTGGTTTAGCAAAAATAATCTTTCCATATATGAAATAAAATTAGGGCCAGGTTTTCTCTGCCTTCCAGAGTTTTAAAGGAAATAAAAAGCTTACCATCTGAATAACAATAAGGAATGGAATTAGTTACTGTCTTTTAGGGAGCAAAAGTAAAATCTGCAGCCTTGCCTTTGTCCTGTAGGGAACATGAACAGCTAACGTGTATGGCATTGCACAAAACCTGAGCAGTGAAACAAAGCATTGTGTTCTCCTGTACCTTACGGGCGCTCTTCCACATGTGCTTCATGTATGCGTAAGTCACTTGGGGATGGACTGTTGGCAGTGGGTGATCCAGTTGTCGAGACGGATCTACTCCCAAGAGCAGGACAAGGGTCTTATGAGCCAAAGCCTGGAGAAGTGGCAAAGACAAAACACAGGTTGAAACAAGCTCATTGTTACCTCCAGCTCATATTGCTTCGGAGTTGCCTAACATTAAAAAAGTACATCTGATCCTCCAGACACAACATAGACACAGAAGACTCCCTGGACTCATAAGACTACCACATGATAAACCATATGTCTTCCTTTGGATCAGAGCATTAGATTCTCATTTCAGAAGCCAGTAGAAAGTGTAAACTCTCGTTTTCAAGGATTTGATGATACATTTTGTGGTGAACGTTAAAATAGGACTGTAATGTGCAACAGTAACATCACATTCTAGATTTGAGACTCTGCTCCAACAGAGTGAGCTATTATTACTAATCTCCAGTACTGCATAAAAACTTCCAGGTATAGCATGCAATAAAAAACTGGCCCAGGGGCTCTCAGGTGTAATATCAGTCCTACAAAAATAACCTTGGCTACAAGCATGAACTCTATGCTGGTTACAATTTTAGCATTTCAGTAATTTCTGACTAATTTCTTTCTCAGAGGAGAGCCCATCCCACTTGGGCAATGAAAGCATTTAGGAATGCTCAAGGCTGAAGCAGCACAGCAAAGTCAATCGTCTGAAAACCTGCTGAATAGGACAAGCCTGACAATGCTCACCAGCCTCCCACTCTTGCCACATAAACTGGCATACTTGAGCCAAGTTCTCATGTCCTCATGAGGATTCACAACAAGAGATCGGACCATCAATATTCTTTGCCAATCCTCCACAATTCGCTGACAGCCCTGAAATGAAAAAGAAGGGAGAATGTGTTAGTGTTTGGTGTACTCTCCAGTGTACTGTACAGAGCCTTGATTCAGAATCTGAAGGGACTTCTGTCAAGATAGAGACTTCTGTGCCCATTAATTCACAGCAGACTGACATTAGGAACTGTCTATTTCTTTAACACTGCAATGTGCGAAGAAGGTTCATCCCTGACTCTCACAACCTGCAGGCAGCTTAGTGCTTGCAGGCTAATGATATCCTCTAATGGAAAGAGAAGAAAAGCTCCTAAAGCTGAAATGCATCCAAGAATCAGAAAAACTCTTCATACAATTCCAAAGTGAGTCAAAGTAGCTTTCAAAGTGTCTTCTATTTTTTATTTAAATCTCAACATGCACAAGGTAGAAAATCAAACGGTTGCAAAGATATTTTTGTTGTTGCCCTTTTTCTTTTCCTTGCATGTATTGCTTTGGGAGGCTGGCACCTCTAAACTGGTTTTCTGCCAGAAACTGAAGCTCCAACTGCTGTGCTGCTTGTGCAAGCATTGTCTGGTTCTTGTCTGTCTGACGGAAGAGGCACAACACCATCAGAGCAGGATGAGTCTGTATTTCAAACATTCAAGTATACTACAGAGAAGTAGAATTGTGGAAGGGACTGTAACAACTAAATCCATGGTGCTTGCTATAGTGGACAAGTACAGGGTAACAGTGATGCTCCAAAGTTTCTATTCTATTGAGTTCAAGAGACTATTTGATTTTGAGGTAAACAAAAGATTTTCCAATAGCAGCAAGGACCTTAGCACCAAAAAAGTTATTATTTCCCTTTTTCTTTTCTCCCAAGTTGAGGACTGGGAAGTTAGGCAAAGCTTGTTCCCTAACACTTAAATAAACTTCCAGTAGGCATTTAAAAACTATTAAAAAATACCTATAAAACATTCAAGAACTCTATGTACTGCTGTCAGGACTATAGAAAGCTGTATTCAGACATTACGCTTCCTGCCAACTTCAGTTTCTCTATCCAGTGGAATGGTCCTGAGCTTTTCCAGACACGAATGCAGATGGGAGACAAAAAGCTCTGTCACAGTTTCCCAAACAGCTAAAAGATATACAGCGGGCTTTCATAAGGTAGTGGATTATAGCAGTGCCAGTGAAGAACTCTGCACAGAGAAAAATTCTTCCTTCAGGCAGCATTTGACCTTAGTTATGTCCTTTTTTTCTCTCACCCCCTCTTCTTGCAGGAATCGCCCACCTCATTAAACAGTATTCCAGTACGTACTACTGCATTTGAGGATATTCACCTTCACTATAGGGATGCCTCTTGTAAGGAAATAGTGTCAAATATTTGTCTGATTTAAATTTTCAGAGGTATTTTGGATTTTTGATGTTTAGAGTAAGAAAGGCACAAACTTTTCTTTCAATATAAGAAAATCAACATTGCTAAAGCTCTTTTGAAAGGTCAAGGATAATCATAGCATCATTTAGACTGGAAAAGACCTTTACAATTATCAAGTCCAATCATAAATCTAACACTGCCAATTCCACCACTAAGTAATGTCCCTAAATGTTAAACCAATCAGCTGGAAATGTTCTTTTAAGAGGTCTAAAGGAACAGGATAATCTTTTTATTTTACAAGCATTTGAATTCTCTGACCAGTTTTCCAACATTTGAAGAGAATTATTTCTTAAAATGCAGCAAGCCAGGTAAGAAGTTCAAACTAGCCTGATCTAAACCAGTATTTCCACATGTAATCCAATATTGAGATGAGCAGCCTTAGGGATGTTACTAGTGTCTCTCTTTTGTACACATCTATTTCAAGGCTTAGTTCACTCTTTTAAAGTGTCATATGAGCTGAGACCTCAGGAACACTAACCTGAAAAAAAAAAAGCCCAAACCAAAACCCCAGGCAACCAGGACAAGCACAAAGGAGATGGAATACAACCGTGTGAGCATGGACGTTACTGAGATGGAAAGAGACATAGAAAGATTTGCTGAGCCACCACACTGACTCAGAAAGAAGCTGTTCATGCCAGCCCATCAGTCCATCCTTGACCTTTACACAAATGTACCTGCAGTCTTTCCCACCAGATCTGGCGGATGATCTCACGGCGTTCCGGTACAAGTTTATACTGGATAACCTCTTCCAGCTCTGACAGCATCTGGCAGGATACCATAGCCTGAAGGAAAAAAATCACATTCCATCTCAATCACTGCAGAACAAATCTGTAATTAAGGAACAGTGTTTTGGCATCAAAACCTTAAGTACATAGGCTGCCCAACAGATAAAGGATCTGCTACATACTGCTACCTAGACAACCTGCTGATTCAAACTCCCTAAATGTCCATTCTTATTTCTTTTGAGGGGATGGACCTCACTTCACTTTTAGTTTGTCCCAAAGCTGCTCCTGCAAAGTTGTATTTCTTAACTGACAAAAGCCATTTAGCTAGTGGGCCTACATGGGTCTTATGTTTGAGACAAGCACTATTCTGAAGTTTTACACAACTTTTAGAGAAAGTCTGAAACAGCAATGAAGGGAATGAAGGCTGAGAGCTACACTTACCCCATAGGCTCGACTGTAACTCTCTCCTGCCATGGCAGTCAACTCAGCATCTAGCAGGTCTCTGGCTTTGTCAATGCACTGAAATAGAACAAGTTATTGGGGCAAAGGTAGTGTGCTTTATCTGGAGTCAACTGTTGAAACTGCTGTTCAGCTGTTCCACCTCATGAACAAAGCTGGCATTGTTCTCACTCTCCAACAAAAACTAGGAAAGGATCTTATAAATAGAAAGATTTCACAGGGAAAAAAAAAATATAAGGGCATATATAAGGGAAGTCAAGGGAGCTTCATTCATCACCTGCACAGTTTGAAGTTTGTCTTCCTCGAAAATCAAAGTTTGCAGTATTTCTAATCCTACTGTGATTGTAGAGATCATAATTAACAACAGTTGTAGAGGAAAGGTTCATTTTAGTTCAAGAGAGTTGGTTACAAAAAAGAGCCTCAAGAAATGTCTCTTGATACCACAATGAAAGAAAATAGCTTTCACTGTTTTACATAACCCAACAGGATTTTATGAATTTTACAGGACAGCAAATTTCACTTCTCATCCTCAAACTAAGACAGGCTCTTCAAGCATGAAATAAATCCTGCTCTAGTTCTAGTCATTACATAATCTCTCACCTATAGCTTTTCCTGTTCAAAATGTAAAAGGTTAATCACAAACTCTACCCTTTTGAATGCCTGGTTAATTTTACTGTGCACATCATCCAAAAATCTGTGTATGGGTTTTGACAGCACAGATTGAATTACTCCTTTATCTAAGCTGGCAAGCCAGCACAGAATTCTGAGAAAAGGGATTTGAGCTTCCTTGGAAAGTAAACAAGACATTTCACATCTACAGAGTTGCTCTGCAAATCTCCTCTGACAAACAAGCATTACAAATACAGTTGTTTAACAGACTCATTCCTTGCCTTGGTATCTCAGTCTAAGATTTGAGATTTATCAGTGCTACCAGAAAAATTACGATTATTGTACATGATATATATGAGTACTTCACTGAAAAAGCTGTAAGAGACAGCAGTGTACAAAAAATGCACTAGGAATCTTACAGGTCTCAGGCATTCCCGGCAATTTGCAATCAGTGCCTTGTAGAACAACTGAACAGCTGAACCTCTGCTGAGATAATAATTTTGTCCTGCCTGTCTAGAAAAGAGGCACAGAAGTAAAAAAAGCCAAAAAATGACTAAGGCATTCTTATGTTCTACAGCACTGGACCATGACTATCTGTCAATACATTCACTGCTATGTTTCTGGAAATACAAGATAAGATCTATCCCTCAGGTCTAATATAACCATGGAAAAAACATTATTGGGCAATTCATAGATTATAGTCAACTGCTTTACTACAGCCTGTTTTTCCACAAAAACTGTAGCCTAGAACATATTAAACCAGGTTTTGGGATACCAGCAAGGAAGATAATTACTTGCTGAGCCAATGAGAAAAGGTCTTGATGCAGTGCCAGTACAGCCCTGTAGAAAGCACCATCATGGGTGTCCCTGGGGATCATACAGGTATACTCTTCCATGCTGTCCCACTGACCTGCAGAGACACAGATAACCTCAGTAACACAACAGCCTTCTCTGCAATGTGGGAACAGAACAAAACTATGATGTGGTGCTTAGACATCAGTGCCTACGCCCAAGCGCTGTGCGGTACTTCTGTATTTAAGTCAGCTCTCCAACAGTTGTCTTTGGTAGGGATACTATTATAGACCATAGATATAGCTACAGATAAGAATAACATAGGCCTTTTTCTTCTAGATGAATTGTTATCCTTGTGGAAAAGGTTTTTTCATTCTTTGTGATGAAACAATTTAAATTCTGACACTTCCAAAACATTTGAATGAATGAGTGTCCTACAAAGCAAAAGATGAATTTTTCTCAGCAAAGGCTGGCAGAGAGCAAGTGATTCATCAGCTTCTCTAGTAAATATCTCGCTAACAACACAACGGGACATTTAGACCACTATAGATTTATTCCACTTAAGTCTGTCTACTCAGCAGACACAACCTCTAAAATGCTCAACAGATACTGTTCTTGTTAAAAATACGAGTCTGCCACAAATCTGCGTAAGTCTTTTTATCTTATTTCCAGCCTGAGCTCTGTTCAGTGTAAAGCCAAGCAAAAGTGAGCATTTAAGCAACTGATCATCTGCTCAGACCACTCTGTTAGTGGAGACCACACTCGGAGACTTGATGTAAATGCAGGTTTTCCAAAGGACTTCAAATGGAATGACACTTACTTCATTTCCCAATGTAAATAATGTGGTTACTTGATGTTGCTCTTTCCTGTATTCTGTCGTTCTGAAGTATGTTTAAACTCTCTGTGCTTGCACCTCATGGGCTGTCGCAAGCCAGCACAGGAGGATACGTTACCTAGACCCCAAGCAGCAGCAGCAGCCATCCTGGCCATCTTAGCTTGAGTTTCATCATTCACCTGTGTCCACTTTTCACAGCACTGCTGGTGGAGCTGTCCCCTAAGAAGAATCCACAATTTCTGATCAGCAAAAAGTCTCTTGCAGGCTTTTTCCAGGCAGAAGAATTCTGCCTCATTAAACAATACCCACTGATAAGACAACAATCAGCCCCATAGTTCCTTTTATACTGAGTGAAGAATAGGATTTGACTCCTCTGGCCAACTCAACCATGCTAGTCTGATGACAAATATCCTACCATCAGAAAATAATTTTAAGGCACACTATGTTTTGAAAATACACATCCAAAGAGAAGTTTGCATTTGTTCCTCAGCGGCTGTTAATGCCTATTTTAAAACTGGACTGATAGTGCCAGTCCATAAATACAGAAAAAAAATTCAAGAAAACAAACTACCACCAAAAAAAGGATGCTTAAAATTTTTGCAAGCGTCAGTAGAAGAAACATATGATCTGAATAGCTTGGGCATGGCTCCTACTAGTAAACATTTTGAATTAACACATCAAGTCTGAAGACAAAGACTGCAGAATGAATGTTGCTGTAACCTCATACGAAGACTTGTCATGGCAAGATCTCAGAGGGCACCTGAATCTTTCATCTCCAGTGGAGAGGAAGCATCAGGATTTTTTATATTATTTCTTTCAAATCAACTGTGAATGCTGCACTAATCAAACCAATTATCTGGGTGTTGCAGTTACAGGATTTCTTAGGCTGGATACTCTGTAGCAGTGAAACAGCTGCCAACTACCAGGGAGAACAACTTGACTTCCCCAGTGTCATCCTCTCCCCTCACAAAAAGGAAGATGAGTTAATCAAACAGAACCAACGGGCTGCCACAGGCAAGATAGTAATTCTGACAGCTTAATGGCCCAGGAGGAAAAAGAAACCCCAAAGTAAATGAAAAACCAAGTCAAACCTAGCAACAGCAGTAAATCAGGACCTCACGGATGCTGATAAAACACCATGGGTCCTACAGGAATAAGTACTTGAGGAGACAAATGGCTAATAATGTTTTGGCTGTACTCTCAAAATATCACAGCAGAGCACTGAAATAGTGATGCTGCACAATATAATTCTAGATTATCTGCCTTATCCTGTCAAGCAGACTCCAGCAGCACAGTCAGTCAAGCTGAATACTACTGAAGAGTATCAGCAGCCCAACTATGGAATCCTCAGCCTCAGGACAATATCTCTAGTATCAGCTGCAAGGCAGCAGACAGCATCTTGCAAAAGCAATTCTGAATTGTAAAAACACCTGCAGAGTTGGACCCCAGTTCCACAAGAAAACTTAAAGACTCTGATTGCTCTCATCACTGTAGACTATCAATAGATCCATGATATCTTGCTCCAACAGAAGGAAAATGTCCTTTTTTTGTTCCATTAATTTGTTGCTGATACATGAATAAGTAGGAGGTTCAGAAAAGACACTTAACACAAACACACGTCCTGTGGGAGGGAAAAGTTCTTCAAATCCCTGGTGAGAACTGCCACTTGTATAAAAGCTAATTGAGGAATGCTCAGTAAGAGGATCTATTTTCCCTACTGGAAAAGCTACACCTTATATGTCTCACTCTTGTTTAGAAACAAAAGAACAGAAAAATGATGCCAAAATTAGGTTTCTCAACATTTCTGTTTCTAGCAGTAAAATGACTTGATTGAAGAGGAATCTCCTTACTGTGGTGCCATCCCCTGGGTTAATGTCAGGACCCATCAGGAGAGAGCTTGTCACGTGCAAAGTTCAGTAGAAAGGCAGAACCTGGAAGAACCCACTCCTGCCCCTGGGTAGAACTGTACACCACAGTGAACAGAGTGCCTTCTCCAATTATCTTCTTGGAATTGAATAGCGAGAAAAAACAGAAGTCCTCAGTTAAGTATTAAGTTGCAAGTCACCAGCAGCTCACCCTGTTACAAACACTGATTCGAATCAGTTATGTGTTGATGACAGATATTTGACACAAAACTTGAAATACTAAATGTCCACAAAGACAAGGCTTAAGAAAAGCTGAAACAGACTAATAAGGAAAACCTCATCCTTCTACAAGGCATAGGTCTGACACTGAATAAACACAGAAATCTCTCATGTTTTAATCAGAGTTTAAAAAGGAGGGTCACAATGAGCTCCTTTTATGACTGTTTCTGACAAGTTTTGCTCCGTTAATGTTTCCCCAATCTACAGTGTCCTTCTCTGTTATAAATGGGGTTGACCTGATTAAAAGGTTGCAGATTCTCTTCCAGAGACCTTAACTCACCAGATGGCCAGTCCTAAAACGTTTAGAGATGTTATTACCAATTCTGACTTCAATGTACAAAGTGAGATGCTACACACACACACAAAGGAAGCAGGAATAAACAGGAATTCAGGCAAAAAATTTGCACCTGAATGACAGCATCCAGAGAACAGAGAGACACCATTTTCCTTAGTCTTCAGGCATGCCCCTCTTACCATTCACCAAGTGCTTCCAAGCAACGCATCCGTCCCAGCATCAGCTCAGGATCATCTTTGTTTGTGTCCATCTTCTTGTCATAGGCCACCAGAGCATCTTCCCATTCATGAAGCTTTTCATACCAGGTAGCTTGAATTTCCTAAGGGAAGGGAAAAAAAAGTAAAAATAAACATCAGGATTAACACTGATCATTCTATTTTAACTACCACAGCTTTTAGTAAAAAATTCTGTGTCTATGCTGGTCACTTCATCCTTTTATCCTTCTAAATAATCTCATGGACTTCTGTGATACAGACAAGAGCCTTGAGCTACTGTGAAAGCTGGAATCCCGGCATTGCTCCACCTGCCCAGAAATGAATTCAGGTTTACCAGAGGGATTAATCCAACATTACTGTCTTACTCAATGCCACTGAAATACCAGCTCAGCAGCTGGTGCTTTTCTCTTTGGAGAGGTGGAGTGAATGGAGCAGGAAAAAGGGTAAACCTGTAACATATTCCACTTCCTGTTGTTGCATATACCTGCATTCAAACAAGAAAAGCAGCCTTGCATTCAGGAATGGAACGACTAACTAGAAAAAAAGCCCAAACTTTGCATCTGGCTACTGCTAAGCAATTACTGAATACAGCAGGTAGTATGAAGTTGGGGCCTGTCGCACGAACAGAAACACACAGACTTCAATTGCAGTAAATCAGAAGGCCAACAAGAGACAGTTTATTAACAAAATGAAACACCTTATATAAGGCACTTCGCTAAGTGAAAAGTGATTGGTGAATAGGAACACCACCTTCTCTACTACCATTGGCTAAGTAAGAGAAACAATGTATTCTATATTATGAATTGAAATTAAAAACATCACTTGCTGTTTTGAGAAAGAATATTGTTTGGAGAGTTTATCTACAGGACTTCTCTTGGGAAAGTAAGAAGCTTTCCCTTGTGAAGAAAAGATCCTGACAGGCCTTCAGCTATGAAATTTCAGAGACACAGAATTGTCAGCCCCACAGGGGCCCAATCACACCCTTTACAACGGAATGCAATAGTTTGTAACAAAGCCATTAAAAGTTAGCCAAGAAATGATCCTTATCAGCTAATCACTTTTCTTCAGTATTTCTTTCTAGATTTTGTTTACATTTTCAAGAAATAAAATGCCTTAATATATTTCCATACTTTTCTCTGCCAGTGTTTTTCTGCTCAGTCCTTGGCAGCTCATGTCTCAACACAGGCTGCAGAGCAGATTCTTTTGCCAGACCTGTGGGTCACTACAAACTATGCTTTGCATGCCAGGTCTTCCACTTAGCCCTTTAACTTCTCGGCTAAGTCATACTTCAATTAAATGCCTGAAAGCAGAGCTCATAGCTCCTCTTAATTTCTTTTCATTGCCGATTCTGGAAAACTCTGTGCATTGAACTACACTTACTGCTAGACTCTATTGATGCTAAAGAGTGAAGTCAGAATTAGGTAATGTGGAACTTAGCTCAATCCACCCAAGGAATTATAAGAAGCTGCAAAGATGTTCCTTAGTCTTTACTTCTCCCAGAAAGAATTATTTTCCAGTCTAGGTCAAAACTGCACATAATCCTACACGAGAGGATTCCCACCATTTTGTGCTTATACCTGATTCCCACTTTCTAGTTGTTACTGCTTAAAGAGGCTGGTCTACTGTGCTTCCACAGCTGCCTTCCTTTTCCTAATCATCCTAAAACACTGCAACAATTACCACTGCAAATCATCTTTTTCCAGTAGAACTGTCACGGGAGCACAGGTGGTTTGGTCCCTGAACACAAATTAAATGACTCATAAAATGAGAAGAAATAATAAAAGGTACATCATTCTGAGAAAGACAGAACAAGTACATAATAGGGTTATTTGATCTTGGTAAGCAGTCTAAATTGTAAGGTACTAGTTAACATGCTATTCTAAATAATACCTGTGAACACTTTTGAGAGTGACTAGAGGTTAACTTTCATTAACTTCCACCTAGAAGATGTTGATGCAGTTTCTTAAATCTTTCAAGCTAAGAACAGGAACTCACTTCCTCCCATCCCAGCTTACTCTAAATAAAAGGACTTACGTTTTCAAGTTGCTAGTTTCTCACAGATACATTTAGTATCAACAGCAGCTGCAAAATTCTCCTCCAAATCAGGTTCTTGCAGCCCTCCCTGTATCCAGCATTTGCTGCAAAGTGCCCACTGAACATCCCTGTAGGCAGCAAGGCCCTTCTTTATGAACAATGAAATATTATAAGCAGGGATAAAACCTCGATGTGATTGATTGAGAAAACACACCACCACCCACCAAAAAACTACAGAAACCATAAAAACATAAAACACGAAGAAGCAGATTCTCCAGCAGGACTCACCAGTTCACCAAAATGCTTCATGGCATATTCCAGCACCCCAGCAGCTGCTTCTGGCTGTTGGAGTTTATTATTAATGCTGGAAAGGGAGGAAAAGAAAGATCATTTAACACAATTGGCACATTATGGGTTGGTAGAAGCTTCTACTTGATAGCACCAAGCTCTATCATTTAGAAATACCAATAGAACACTCTTTTTGTTTAGATTTCCACATGAACAATTAAACTACATAAGGCACACAATGACCATGTATTTTCAAAACAATAGGTACACACGTTCTCTGCACATAGTCTGAAGACTTGTTACACAAAACAGAGATGGTATATGATTATCAATTCTATGTAACAGCCTGCATAGCAAGAAGAATAGTTGCCAATAATTTTAAAGGCATGATTTTTCATGCCTTTTTTAAGCTGTACTTAAGAGCTTTACAATACTAACATTTTACCTCCCCTTTCCTTAAGCAGACCACCAACTCCTCTAAAAATCAGAGCAGAGATTTTAATGATGCAGGAAACGGTCTATATAATTAAAACAGCTGACAAATGTCACCAGGAAATTACATAAAAAGTGTGCAGCCCTAATTTCAGTTTCACATTTTATACAAAGCCTCTGCATTGGTACTAATCAGCACTGGCACTTTTCTTTTGCTGGTTTTCAAAAACATGCCAGAAAACTGCTGCCACCACAACCAATTCTCAGTCTGTACCAGGGAGGCACTTGTTTTGCAAGGCCAGCTGAATTTTATGAAGCACAAGCAAAAAGGCTACTCTTGAATCTCATTCTCTAGTTCATGATGTACAGGTATTCTCTTAATTTCTATTTCACATTGGTTTTCTTATTCTACTATCAGAAATGGGGTACTCAGTGAGTAGCACTACTCCTAAACCCCCATTTAATAAGGAAATTAACTTTTTATTAAGCTTCTACTGTTTTACAAAGCTTCTTCATGAACAGCCTCTGGTCCATTGCCTTCCTCTTTCCCTACTGACTCTGGAGAACCAGAAGTGCAAATTGTTCAAAGCAACATTACAACACTGGAGCACCTACAACACATCCTACAGCCCAATATTAACAATAGTTAATGTCTGGAACAGAAGCAGCATAATTAACAAAACAAAACATGGCAACAGAGAACAGTGAAAAGAGACTTTCAGTGGTCTTTAAATAGGACCATATACACAGGCAGCTCTCAGAAGTGCTCCTTCTTGCCTGCCATCACTAGAATGGCTGGCATGATTTCCCCCTTATAAGAGGGCAGGAGATCAGTAAGAGAAGAAAATATAAAGTACTAAAGGGAGTAATACACAGACAAAAAAGGGAGAATTTTTCAAATGAATACTACACTTCTTCTGTCTCTGGAAGCCTCCTTTTCTGACAAGTAAAGAATCAAGCTTCCAGACATACTCTGGATATCTGTTAAGTAAAATACTCTTAGAAATCAGGCCTTCAGACTGGTTGAGCTAAAATCAGATTTACCCAGATTAAGAATACACATAATCACAGTTCAAGATGACTGGCACCCAGCAATGGGAAGGACCTGAAACAGACCCATGCCATTTTTTTTAAACAAGGTAGTTAAACATTGCACTAACTCCAGCTAGCTTCCCAAGGGAAAGCTTGGCAGCAGCCTCATAGAAGTAATAATTGGCTGTCACATTTCATGACCTGAGGTTTTAAAGAGCCATTGGCAGACACATTCCAGCATGCCAGACAGTTAATTTCTTCCAAGTTATCTTTCTTGACAACACTTCCTGACAAAATTGACCGTTTTCTTTTATTATGCAACAATTAGCACTGCTCTTCTGCCACTCCCTGGTGCACTCAATTACTCCTGTTTCTTACTTTCTTGACTGTTCAAAGCAGGATTAAGCATCTCAAATATAACTATGGTTAGGTTTAAGCAAGGGGAAGAAAAGATGGGGAGGGAAAGGAGAAAGAGTTGGATTTACAAGAATACACAGCAGTAGTTGTTAATAATCATAAATTATTCTCCTGTAACAAATGATCTAGAACACAGTGAGCAGTGACAGGTAATTTTGTGGACTAGGATAAGCCTCGGACTGGGATAAGCCTCTCCTGGCAGCTGCTTTGTCCTGTGCTTAGGACCATTTCAGCAAAACCAGTAAATATTTTGACTCCCTGCTCCCAGCCCATTTTGTGTACACACTGTTTTAACCAGGTACATTCAAAACACACATTAAGAAAATACAACATTCTGTTCTTTCCTTCTTTTTCACCTTCCTTCCATGAAGGCAGTGCTCCTCTCCCTGCAGATCTGAGGAGTCTGTGCTCAGACAGAATCTTCCTAAACGTTACAACACTTTTAAAAGCACTACAGAGCTGTTTTCTAGCCACCATGCTGGAGACTGAACAGAAACAAAAACTGCAGAAAAGCATCCAGGCATTCAGAAAAGGCCCTGAGGGCTAATATTCCAGCCAGGCAGAGTTGCCAGGGGTTTTTAGCCACAGTCTTACTGCTGGAAATCAGGGTAGTTTACTGGATTAGAATCAAGGGGATGGATTTCTCCTTGTATGTGGAAAAAGGTAATTATAAAATCTCTCTGGTTTAAAGGGGAAGGTGGGAAAATATCTCTCAAGATATGTGAGCTAATGCTGTTGGCTAACTTGCCAGACATTAACTTAAGTCTTTGTTTAGTGGCAGATGTCCTTGCAATTATTCCTAGTTCAGAATAATGTTAAATTTAATACTAAAGGGAAAAAATCAGTTGTGCTCCATATCCATTGAGGGAAGAACATATTCATCAGTTCATTTTTATTAAAATGCTAGAGAAAACCCCACCACTATCTCCTACTTGAAGGCTTGGCAGGAGGGCATAAAGGAACATTTTTAGGGCATTTAGAACATTTTAGAAGTTTTTAGGTATAGGTTTGGTAGGTCACAGGTAACATCTCATCTCTCAGGAAAGGCCCAAGTATTCAGTTCTGCTGCCAACTATAAGCTGGCAGAGCCTTCTAGTACTAATGCTCAAGGAAAAGATTTCAAAATTATGTGTTTTCAATGCTAACATACTTATCTAAAATATTCTGAAGCTTTTTCAAGACAGAGCTAGCAAGTAAGTGACCACAGAAATAACAAGATTTCCTAAGTCTTATCAACTAGACTTGTCTATACTTTGAACTAATGCGCTAATATCAGTTCTTAATACCCACTATTTCATTTCACATTTTATTCAATAAACAAAGTGATTAGCAAAACCAACAGAACAACAGAAGACCCTTATACTTTCCCTCTAAATAGGCATAAATCAGTTGCAAAATTAATTCTTATCAATAAAGTTTGAGTTCAGCCCATCTGTGCTCACTGTGTGATTATGCAGAACAATATAATTTACATTTCCCACCCTGTTTATTAAACAGTATCTGTACTGCAGCCAGAATAATGTCTGACCGTGACCTATTTGGAGCACTTGATCATGATGAGTGGGATATTAAAATGTAAACAAGCCTTCTGATGAAAAACATTTTCCAATTGCTATGTCACTCTATCCCTACAAAAAGTGACTACTCTTGGCAAATTTCCTAATACAAAAATCTTGGTCAAAAGTCTTAAATCTTCAAATTTTATTAGCAGTGAAAAGCTACATAAAGCTACTGCTTGATTATTAAGACATCAAAACTGTAGGTATTACATGTACACTGAGCTAGAACCACAAAAAAGATCAATATTTAAGAGAAATATACTCCTATTGCTTGTATATTTTAAAGGTTATTTAAACAGAAACCAGACATGAACTGGGAATCAAAATCAACTCTACTATCTTCAGTGGGAAGAGAACTTAAATGACAGAGTTTTCTCACTACAAACCCAAGGCATAAATGTGTAATGTTTACTAGAAATGCCCTCTTTTATACAGTCCTGGGAGCTTTCCAGTCTTCCATTATCTTTGATATTGACAATATTCTCCGTCACTCAAAATACATTAAATTTTAAATAACTCAGAAGCAACCAGGCTTTCCCCAACTTCTCATAAAAGTTATAAAAAGAAAACTCTTTATTTTAACAGAGCCTTTGAAGTGGTCCCAAACTTACCCATGAGGGAACACACACATTTCCTGTTGCCAGAATGAATCCCAAAACACAACAGAGAAACTTTATTTTTGCAATAAAGCAGCTTGTATGCAGAATTCAGACAAACTCTTCTTTTTTTCAGTCTCCTCAAGTTTGTTTAGAAAGATTCTCTAAATGACAGATTTTGCCAGCCTCAGCTTCTGGGATTGGAAGACACTGCTACTTTGTGGAGACTTGGGGGAACAGAAAATCCTCTGGCAAAAGGAATTGGCTTTGATGGCCATTTTTCCCAATTCTGTGATTTGTCTTCAGGCATCCCCCAGTCCTTGATTCAAGAAATCTCAGAAAACAATTCACAGCCCCCAAACCAACTCAGAAAACCAATCCGTGTCCATCATGCCACTAAAAGTTATTCCCATTCTGGGAACAAATATGTTTGGGAAACTGATACCAGGAAAGAACTGTTTTCAATAAAGAGTTGTGATGGTTGAGCGCTTCCAGGCCAGAGAAACCCCTTCAGCTTCCAATAAGGAGACACCATATTGCTCACAGTCATCAAAACTGGCTAAATTCCCAATCTTGATACAAATACTTGCAAATCAAACAAAAACATTCATCAGTTTGAAAGAAAAATCAGTGAAAAATATTACAATAAATTTCTTAGCTAGCCCTGCTGCTTAGGCTGCAAAAGGTTTTGTATCACCTATTTTTTATTAGCCAGAAAGCAGAGAAGAAAAAAATTGCTAAGCAGGATATTTAGCAAGAAAAAAGGTGAAACACAGAGCCAGTCTTTGTGTATTGGTTATGCAAAGAGGGGATGCCTTAAATAAAAAACAAATAACAAATGACAGCAGGAAGTAGCAGTGTTTTGTTTCTCGTTGAGTCCTCTCTCCTGTTCCACATGTCCCATATAATATAATTTCACAGATTTACAACACCATCCTGACCATAAGGCTGTAGTACAGTGAACACTGGAGCATTTATGAGCATCTCCAAAGCCAAAGGTGAACAGTTTCACACTTCCTGGGAGGGAAAAACAGTATATCAGAGCTCCAACACAGTCTGGACTCCACAATGGGCCAGCTGAGAGCTGATGAGAGCCTTTGTCACCTTGGCAAGCATCAGGAATTCCAGATTCTAAGCATTTGCCAGATGCATATTAAGGGGTTTGCAATGAACGGCTACCAAATAAACAGCCATGGGGCACTGAGCTTTTCTTCTTGTCTCAGCTTGGCATACACCTGTCAAAACAGCTTCCCAGAGAAGGCAATCATTTAAACTCACTTCTAATTTAATCTGGCCCTCCAGGGACAGGAGATAACTGGTTCTAATCAAGTAATACTAATATATTTGAACTTAGTAACCTCAATCAACATTATAAACATACAGCATATACAAATTGAAACCATGTTTAGCCTCAGTTTTCCCAACCACTTCAGAACTACATCATTAATGAAGTCAAAAAGAATTTGTCTCATGTTCTTGACTTTAGGATCTTGTTTTTTTAGCTATCATGTACTACAGTATTTCCATATACAAAATATAATGGAGGAAAACTAGGGTGATCAATTTCAGGGCAAATGATGCTCAATTTTTCCATCAGTATTGGGGAAAAGAAAGAACAGGACCCACTCAGTAACCACAGAGCTCATTTCTACCCAGTGATGCCCCAAACTTCACCTTTTTACAAAACGTACCAGGATTTGAATACTGAATTCAAATCATAAGTAGAAGAGTACAGAACAGCAGAACAGCTTTTGTCAGCTCCAAATACTGACCTAACTTGGCAATGACTACCATCTGTAGCTATTGCTGCCTCAGTGAGTATATTCAGTTCTCCATGAAACTGGGAAAGACCCATCTTTCAAACGCTCATAAAGAAGTCAAATTACACTAAGGCCAAGGGACATCTCTGCCCAAATCTTTAATGCTTTCTCAAAAGTAATGATAGATGGGAAGATTTGTGCTTTTCCATTCCTGCATAATATGTCTGCTGTCACCCCCCTACAAAGAACATAGTATTCTCTTTTAAAACAGGTAAATCGAAGAACCTGGAAGAAGGATGGTTCACATTTGGATATACAAATTAGATGCTGAATCCAAACTAAAACCCTGGCTGTCTCATTTCCAATTAAATATCTGGGTTTAGAGAAGAGATTTTGAGGCCTTTTTGTGATGTTTTGTAATAGGCGTGTTCAATTGAATCTTGGGATCCTTTCAAAATTTGTATAAAGAGGGAATGCATGGACCTACAAGTGACTCCTCTCTTACACATCTATCCAAGACAGGAGAGTTGTGGTGAGTGGGAGCAGCAGCAGAATAAATTGAAGTCCTGTGTAACACAATGGGGGTGTTAGGAGGGTAGCTTTTTGGGGCAGAGAAGCAGAGTCTGGCTTGTCCTAGTCTCTGTTCCAACTTCGACAAAAACATGTTTCTCATCACAGGAAGTCAGTGAAGAATTTGCCCCTGGGAATGACAGAAGCTCCAGCTGGAAAAGGGCTCAGACAGGATTAGAGGCAGAACAAAAAGGTCAGGCTTTCATCTGTGTGCAGTGGCACTTTCTGGGCTGAAGTATAAAAAGCAATTTTGCTATGGAAGGTTTCTGGAATGTCCATGACAAAAATTGACTGAAGCCTATGGTCTGCTATGGAGGTACCCTCCGTACTTTAAACGAATTGTACTTGCATATCTCTGGCAATAACTCAGCTCACCAATCCCACACAGTGGCCTCACCAGCAGACACAACAGACCCAGTGGTTTTCTCTTGAGCACAGCACAGGCAGCCAGTCACCCACAAGACAACTGCTTGTTTGGAGAGCTCTAATTCTGGCCTCCTCCTAAAGATTCCCTCTTCCTTCTCTATGAAAATTCAGGTTTACAAGACAACTGTATTCATATTCCACTCCTCTAGTGCTTTGATGACTTCATCTCCCAAAATCTTCACACTCTTGTGGGTCTGTTTTGGAGAAAAACTATTAGTCAGCTCCAGTGCAAATCAGAGGTAACAACAAAGCATCAAGCAACAAGTGTATCAGAGCTGAGATGGGAGAGAAACTGCATCAACAAGCAATTGTGCTTTCTATTTCTTTAAATGCCAACATCAGATCGGCAAGGCTTTTCTAATGGTTCCTAATCAAGCAGAAATCCTGCAGCCACTTTGGATCAGCAAAAGAAGCCAAGATGGGATAGTGTGTGTCAGTTAGTTTTGTCCTAATGTCCTTTGTAAGAGATGCAAGATTAGCTTTCTTTTGTTTCCTTGGACATCAAGAAACCTTCATAGCTTTTATGCAAGGAGCAGATACATGAGGCATTTAATCCTTTATTTCACCTTATTTCTGTCCATTATCATAATCAGAAATTTTGCAGGAAGATGCAAGAACCCACATGTTAGGCAATTACAGAGCAGCTGGACTGAGGAGAAACAACTTATCCTGAAGTATCTAGAAGTAAGCCTGCAGATCTTTTGCAAAAGGCTGCATCTTTGCTGAAATGATTTTATTTGGAGATCAAACTGCTATAATAAAATTCTGAAATAAAAAGATATAAAAGAAGAGAGGAAGTTGCCATCTCAGCCAGTTGAGACTGGACTAATACTCTGAATGTCTAAAAATTTAGGATTTACTCTAAAATCTATTCTTTATGTAACTATGGATGTTTTAATTAACCATAGATTTTCTTCTCAAAATTCTACTAATAAACTGGACTCCCTAACAGTGGAGTTAGATCACATTGCCCGTAAAAACAACAACACTGTGACAAATTTTACATAGACTCTCACCATTACTTAATGTCCTTTCACTTGCCCACTATGAATAAACCAAGGAGTGAGTTTTTATGTACACATTCTTCAGATTTCATTTTATCCCACCCTCAGATATTCCATTTCTAAAACAATAGCAGGGGATTTCACAGCATTAGTGGTGCAGAGACCTCAGTGTCCAGAGAGAAGAGGATTAGATACTTAACTAATTAATTTGCTAAAATACTGTCTAAATTAAGAAATTATGCAATCATAGAGTTACCCCCTACAACTTCTGGGCTTGTAATAACACTTGTAGCAGCCAGGGCTACCTTCCAGGGAGTAACCTTCCTTGAACTTCTATAAACTCACCCATTTCAAACAGCCTTTTCACATTCTGGATCTCTAATGCTCTCATGTTATTTAAGTGCCAGAACCAGTCACCAAGAGGGCTCCAATCCAACACGCAATAATTGCTGGAAATTCTCCTCATTTCCTAGCCCCCTCCTACACCCCTTCAAGACAGAACTGAGGGAAGTCTTTCCTGCTGTCCCCCAACCTTTCCTGGCTGAAACCTGTTCCAATTTCACCCTGTAAATATCTCATATGAACAGATGAACTGGGAGGGGCCAGAAAGCTCTTCATAGTTCAGGGGGGTGGAGGTAAGCAGAAAAATAGTATATAAGATGCTTTGAGACAGACTTCCAAAGTGCATAGACTCCTACAGGAGTGGTCTGAAAAAAAGCCACTTCTTCAGGCTCCACCTTCAGAGACTCACTTCATTGGATGCAAGGAAGGTACCGGGCTGCTGCAGGAAATTTTATACCTATCCCAGCTGCATTCAGACTACTGCAGTCAGCTGGAAGGTTTCTGTTGCTGTAAGCAAAAATGCCAGCAAGAGTCACAGTTCAGCTGGCATGGCTCTGCATTGTCACTGTGTCTGTGATGATCTACCCAGCCCTGCTGCAGAAACCTCCCAAGAGGAGAATGATCAATGGGAATGCACAGTCAAAGATACCAGGCTGCTGCGAGGAGATCAAGGAGCTCAAGCTGCAGGTAGCCAACCTGAGCAGAATGCTGCAGGAGCTGAGCAAGAAGCAGGAAGGGGACTGGGTGAATGTGGTGATGCAGGTGATGGAGCTGGAAGGGAGCACCAAGCAGATGGAGTCCCGCCTCATTGATGCTGAGAGCAAATACTCCGAAATTAACAACCAGATAGACATCATGCAACTCCAGGCAGCTCAGACGGTCACACAAACATCAGCTGGTAAGGAGGGAGTCACCAAGCTCCCAGATACACCTCTCAATGTACAACTAATGACTAATTCCTAGGGCTAGCATGTCCCGCTAACATGGTTAGCAAACATGCACACTGAATACTGCTGCTTAGGCAGTGACCCTGAGAAAATTAGTCTGGATTTCTTAATCTGTAATTTTATATCTATGTCTGTTTTTAAGGAGTGCAGAAACTGAATAGGTACTGCATTTCTACAGTGAGGAACTCAGTCTAATATTTCATTTTCTGAGCACTACATTACCAATCCTAAAAGAATGGGAGCTGGCTTGGTAAGGAAATGGCTCTGGCAGTAATAACGTCTGAGTTCACAGTGCTGACAGGAGATTAGAAATTGTTAAAACAACTAGAAATGCTCTCCAGGAATTACTGAAGATTTGTAATTGTATAACTATCTCTGAATCAGAGTAAAAAAGAGTGACCCATTATTTTTGAGTGATAATTCTTAAAAATTCAAGGCTGTAGATGATGCAAAATACAAACTGTGATATATACCTAGCCAGACCACAGTTAAATTCTTCAAAATTCTCTTCCCTGAGGGAAAATTTCACTGCACACAGTGATTGCACAGGCCTGTACTAAATGTGGAATGCAGGTGCATTTTTAGGTCAGCTACCTGTAGAGGCACTTCTAGAAGAAAGCATCCTTTTTGTTGACTTTTCTCTTCAAATGAAATTCACTGCAAAGAGCTTAAATTGTCTCAGTCTCAATAGGGTTTGACCCTTTTTGCATAGCAGAGGTTAAAAAAAATTAATATAAATACATTAATAAAAATCACAAAATCCCAGTGTTACAACACCTTTTGCCAGTGCATACACTACTCAAAACTAAGCCTTTTCAGGAAAGCATTAGACTTGTGGAAAGCCTTCTTCATTACTCCTTGTATTTCAAACTAAACTTTGTAGAAAGCACCTTCACAGAAGAGGAGTTCTTGCTGCTCAGATTCTCACTTTCTGGTTCTGATTCTAGTAGATGCTGTTTATGACTGCTCATCACTTTACCAGAGGAACTACCGAATTTCTGGTGTTTACAAGCTACCTCCTGATGAATTTTTGGGAATTCCAGATCTGGAGGTAAGGATATTCAGTACACAATATATATTACATGTCTTTTGAAATATAATCAAGAAATTCTCTATGGAGATGAAAAGAGCACGCACTAAGTTTTGGTACCCCACACTGGCCATCCGCACCTTTATGTAAGCAAACTTCGAGGATGGAAAGAGTGTACGTTTAAGAGAGAAAATAGAAAAAGGGCTTATCTAATAATTTTTTGCTATAGAATTTTTTTCATGTTGTGAAATCTGGAACAATGTCTTGTGTTAAGAGAACTGAAGTTCTTTCTAAATCTCCTGACAAGTAACCACTGCCTTTTTTTCCTATTCCAGGTGTTCTGTGACATGGAGACAGGCGGAGGTGGCTGGACTGTCATCCAAAGACGTAAAGTTGGTTTGACATCGTTCAATAGGGACTGGAAACAATACAGGGAAGGATTTGGCAATATTAGGGGAGATTTTTGGCTGGGAAATGAAAATATCTACCGACTTTCAAGACGCCCCACTGTTCTGCGAGTAGAGTTGGAGGTAATTAATAAGCTCTTAATTTCAGCAGCAAAAGGCTTTTTGATTCCCCAGTACCAGATACCATCTCCTATCTCTATAGGCAGCCCAAAGAATTTGCATGCTTTAATTACAGGAGAAGGAAGTAGGATCAACCTAGGAATATATTCAAACACAAGACAGAAATGTGTTCTCCCCTGTGCAAAGTCAGCGGCACAACCTCCTGTCTGCACACATTGCGTCTTCAGAACGCATGGGGTTCTCGGAAATCCTGCAGAAGCCACTGCAGACAGAGATCAAATTGCTGATCATCTCAGATTTAAAAATTCAAAAAGAGATGTCCCATAAAGTTTGCAAGTCTCTGAGTCTTTTCATTTTGCAGCACTTCCTTCCAGCCTGGGTACAAGAGTCTGCATGGTATTACCCTCAATTTCTTCAGTCTGTTAAAGGCTTGGGTTTGGCTTACACTAGTTTATAGTTGGTACAATAGCTTTGAGGGATGGGATATGTATAAACTGAAAGGCTTAATATCTAAAAGTCACTGTTTCAGAGAGGAAAAAATTACTTGAGGCAGCACACGGACACAAGGATACTGAATACAAGAGCTGCACGTCAGGTTTGCTACATATTGTACAATACCAGTGCAGATAAGACTTGGAAGTTTCATGCTTTGCCTTAACAGAGCAATTTCTGCAGTCTGAGACAATAAAAATATACGTATATAATAATGGATGTTGAAGTCTTTTTCCAAACTGCTCTAATAGGATTGATTTATTCTCCTCTGTTCTATGCAGGACTGGGAAGGTAACACACGCTATGCCCAATACCGGCAATTCACCCTGAGCAATGAAGTAAACAGCTACCGATTGTTTGTGGGGAATTACACTGGGAACACGGGGCGGGATTCACTGCGGTACCACAACAACACGGCCTTCAGCACAAAGGACAAGGACAATGACAAGTGTGTGGATGACTGTGCCCAGTTCCGTAAAGGTAAAACACAAACCCCTTCCTGTCCTGAGAGAGCTGCTTGGGTCAGTTGTGGAGAGCCCAACACTCCCTCTTTTCCATGTAACTAGTAACATCTGAATGGCAAATCAAGGGAGAGGTGACCAATTCTGGAAAATACACTTATGTGGGAAATCTGGCAGTTAAAGCTGATTTACAAAGAGCCAGACTGTGTATTACAGACATTAGCACTCTTAAATAACTGTGTGCTCTCACCTACGCACAGTTACCCAGCCCATTATAGTATCTGCCAGACTTTTGCACATGCTGATACAACACAATGATAAAGAAAACGATTCCTTAATATCTATCAGGTTCTTATTTTTTTCTTTTATTTTTCTAAGTTTTCAAGTCCTAGTACTAGGCACCTGTAATTCTTCTCTTGTATTCACCTCCACATTCAGCTTGACTTGTGATCTTTATTCCTACCCTATATTATAAGCCTCTAATGAGGTAACTCTCTTCATTTAATTTAGCATCTTTATTTGAGTTCTGTCAAAGATAATTATGTTCATTACATCTTGCTTTTTAATTTGCCCATTTTGTCCCACACAACATGCAAATAAAACTGTTGATTTTATTCTCAATAAATACTCTGAGTGCAGGAACTTTTTAAACACCTTAGGATGCTCTAGCGAATTACCCAGATTCATTTCCTATGCTAATCCATTGAGTCAGTGTCAGAAACATGTCAAGGAAATATTCTAAGGGGAATGAGCAACTAAATGAAAAGCTGCTGGACTAATTTGACTATAGAACTGTAATGCCTTTAAGTTCCTAAATATCTATGTTAAGTTTTAAATTTATCTGCATAGGCTCCAGGGATTAAATGCTGCATTCTGCTCACTGTGCTCCAGAAAAAGTAGTAATCATTAATACAAATTATTCACCAGGAATCTATTAATTTGTTTCCTGGCAAGGTGGATACTGGTACAACTGCTGCACAGATTCCAATCTGAACGGGGTTTACTACCGCAAAGGAGAACACACCAAGAACATGGATGGCATCACCTGGTATGGATGGCACGGATCAACCTATTCACTCAAAAGAGTAGAGATGAAGATCCGGCCAGAGGATTTCAAACCATAGAAGTAATCAACATTTGATTGTACAGCTACACAACATCACCAAGCAAAAGGTGGGCAATGAAAAGCCAAATAATTTTTCATTTCATCCAATACAAGCAACAGCTATCTAGCTATCTACTGGTGATGTACACACACTGTGACACTATTCACAGCCACCAGTATTATCAGGGCTCAGGCTTGTTTTCTCCTCTTCAGGCTCTTTCCAAAGAGAAAACTGTTGTGTTAGAGTAGGTTAGAACTGAATGCACTAATAGCACCTTCAGAAATCCTAAGGGTGTGTTTTCACTAGCAGTGTGATTACTGGGTGGCCCTAGTATTATTAACCAGACAGGCAGGGACTGAAAAGCAAAAGCCTCTTGGCTTCCTTTTTCTTGGTGTCTGGACCAAGCACTGCTAAGCAACTCTTTTCAAGAAGTACTCAAACTACAGAAGTTAGACTCATTTCAAGCCAGAGGAATCAATCAGAAGTGTCCCTGATGCACCTTTCTTTAGTGTACAACAAGTGGCTTACTTTCCCACAGAAGAAAAAACAAAGCTCCAAAGTGTTGTGTTAATTAGTATTGTTCAGATTCTCCCCTGAAGTTTTACTGCCACCTCCTGCTGCTGCCTCAAATAATCCCCACTGAAGGCTGCCCTAACAGATAGTAATGCTGGAGGAAGATTTGTCCCATGGGCCCTCTGATGTTTACTTCTATCCACACAGCTCACCTAAATGCTGATAAACTAGAAAAGTAACTTTCTGGGCTGTCCCCAAATTATGTTCAGGTTAGAATACAAACATGCCGTATGTCAGTAAGGCTGAGAGTGAACAGCAGATTAGCCAAAAAAGTCCAGGCCCAGCCAAAGAACTCTAACACTTGAAACCACTGTATTCATGAGCAGAACACTGGCACACACCAGAGAATCCCTAAGTGCCCGAAGTTATTTCAACATAAAGGAATGTTTGCTAACACAGCAGACTGAGGAGTATCAAAACCTGTTTTGAAAACTATCCCAGTTGGAAGTTACCTAGAGTAGTCTTTCAAAAATAGTACACTTCTCCCTCACAGCGTTAAAGATAACACTTACAAAAGAATGAGACTCCTCCTATAGCCCTACTGTTGTTTGAATATGTTGAAAAAGATTGTTATCATTAATATATCTATTTTTATTCACCTTGAAGAGAGTTTGAATCTAGATTAGGTTGTTCAGTCCTATGTGAAATGAAAGATAAAGGTGTCTTGGGAATTTACATATGTTCAAATACTCATACTGCAAATTTCAACTGTGCGGAACTATAGTTGGAACTATTTTAACTGTGGTCTGTGATGGATTTTTAAAGGTTTCTAAAACTTTTTCACTTCTAATAAATTGTTTCATTTTTAAGTGTGCTTTACGTCAATTCTTTGCTTAACTTGTTTTTTGATACACAAAAAAACAACTGCGTGAGCAACTGAGACCAAGAAAAAAATACACTGAATTCTGTATTTTCCTCAATAACAAGAGGCAGAACAATGGGTGAAAAAATAAAAGAGGAGAAAAAAAGTCAGAAAACACATTTTCAAGGAAGTAGGAGGATTGAAAAATTCCCTGCATAAAGACAAGGTTAAGTTTTTGTTCAACCAAAATCAATTTTTTAATCTCAAAGAGCTGAGCTAACATTTCTGTGATATGGAACAGAGACTCATATTTTTAAAAATGTAGTTCAGCACCAAATCTTGTGCAGGTATTTCAGGCTAACATTTGTGTTACTGCCAAAGCTCAGAAACAACACAATACTTTATAACATCTTCTATTTGACATATGAACAATGAGACCTATCTAAGCTAAATCAGCAGAATGTGATATGAAATTTTAATTAAGAACTTCAGCTTTTCTGACTTATTTATATTCAGGTGCAGAAATCTCTAATTTAACCTGCAGCAATTTCATGACATTCCACAGTGAACTTGAAGGGTGAGAGGGGGAAATCAAAACTTTTTCCTGCAAAAATTCCCTGGGCTTCTGTCATAGTTTTAACCACACAGTAGTTAAAATTGCACATTTGCAAGTAGCTTAATATCTTGTGACAGAGTGAAGTCCTAAGAATTGCCTGAATTAATCCTAGTGGTATCTTAAATTGTAGCTACTGCAAGAGCAGAAATCTCACCACCTGTGGTCCTACCTGATGAGAGACTCTAGAATAGCTGGGGTAGGACCCTTTTGAAATTCCAGCTCTTTGTAGTGAAGGGCTTTAGCATATGCTCGACATTTGGCAGCTCTTTCCCCCAGAAGGACAATGCCATTGTCATCTCTCAAAGGCAGTGGGCCCTGGGAAGGAGCACACACATCAAAAGCAGTATGAGAATTACAAAGTAGTTGTGAACTCCATACGAGTAGACACCATGATAGCACCAAAAGGAGCTGCCCAGCAGCATCTCTACCTTGTCACTGTGCTCCATGAATTCTGCCAAGTTCAGTAGAGTCTGAGTGACTTCTGCAATATCCTGAGAAGTCAAGGCCAACTCAATGCTTCGGATCAGTTCATCCTGCTGGTCTTCATTCAGTTCCGACCAGCATGAAACAAAAGCAGCATTGAAGAGGTCTCTGGGGAGGAACACAAAAGACAGCATGAGGTCGGGATTCAGGAGAAAAAGTCTTGACAGCGGGCTCACCTTCTCAGAGAAAGAGAGCTAACACACACACTTACATGCCTAACTGTAATAAATAGTGATCAGTTTTTATAAAGCTAACTTCTGTGAAATCTTCATTTTAAAAATATAGAATAGGCTAGTATACTACAATAATAGAAATATTGTATTATCATTTGCTATCAAAGTTTCTCCAAACATGCTGGTTGTAAAAAAGCACTGCAGTTTATTCCACTCAGAGGCATTTTTATTTTCCACAGTAAATACTCAGAACTCCTTCATACTCTGCTGTTTTACCAGCTTCACTTATATGCCTTGTCTTATTTCTGGACTAATATGCAGAACCTCAATGAAAAATTTTGTGCACATCATGGAGCAGCCAACCAGGAAGGGTGGAAATTAAACCAAGCTGTTGGCTCTTTGATTTATGCCAAAACAGGTACTCTCTCTATTTATGAATCCTAGGAGCTTCTAAATAATCTTCTTTTCTCCTTATAATATCTGGTTTCCATCTGCCACTTCAAGTGAGATAAAAATCCAGAAATACTGTACCGAGCCATGGGATTATAGGCTTGAGCCAGGGCCCAACATGAGCGCAGGGATGGTGAGGAAGAATCTTTCAGCAGCTCCAAACTCAGTCTCCTTAACCATTCCAACCAGTCATCTTTGGAAACTCTTCTTGCTGCTCCCCAGGCCTGCAGTACAAAGGAAGACAATTCACCTACCAAACAAAGCATTATCCAAGAGCAGAAGAAATCCATCAGCAGGCAGCATTACTTCTTTACAGCTCCAAACCATATGCTGAGAATTCCTTTTCAATTTCCTGAAATCCATTACTTTTACCAGATAATCTGCAGTACCTAAGTCTCATGTCTAAGAAATTTTCCCTAAATGTATTCCTGTCATGACATGACAAGTATTTAATATGAACAATCCTTTCTCTACAAAAATACATATAGAGCTGAAGCTACTGTTGAAACATCAGCTTAAAAATACCTAATGCATTTAGAATTGCATTTTTAAGTCCAGCATTTTCAAACCAATCCATCCCATTACTGAACTCTGTACTGCATGCGTGTACTGTTCAAACTAGCCAGTGCTTAGCTATTAAGTTCTGCCTTCAAGAAAATAAAAAACTAAGATACAAGAAGAGCAAAAGCAAAAATATGAAAAAAGGCAGAGGCTCTGAAATGGATGGCACTAATAGTGAGAGATTTTTCATTGTGATCTTGTTCACACTTAACACAACAAGCAAGTGTAAAGATTACTTCACAGCCATTAAAAGTCTAATAGTTCAAGGTCTCCTATCTTTAAAGTTGCTCAGCACCTTCTAATTTTAAAGTCTCAGATACTACTTTGACCTCAGTTTTGTACAGAATAGAAAAGCAACATAAAAGCAAAATAAATAAACGTAGTTCAGATGCACCAGACAAAACTCCTTCAGTGTGACACATTTGTTCCCTTCGGTAGCAATTTCACACTGCAAAGGCTCTGAAGGCTCTAATCTTACCTTCTGCAGGTTGATGGTGCTCACATGTAATTTCTTCATGGGACCTGTTTCCACAGGACCACTGGCCAAAGTTTCTCCCTGGTTGCTTCTCAACATTCGATGCTGATAAATCAGGGGATCCTCCTCTTCATCAGCAAGAGTGTAACCCTACAATAATTGGTTTACAGTGAAGATCACACCCACACATACAGAAGCAATCCTTGACAAGCCAAAAAAGTCAGAGTACTTGCAGCAAAATCTTACAGCAAAATCTGTGAAGCAAATAACCATGTTTCATTATAATGATTACACCTCACAAGCCAGAGAACTCTAAACTATATCACTTTGCTACTCATTATAACTGTCAAGAACTCTTAGCTCCTAGTATAAAAAGCCAAAATAACGTATATTGAAACAAGAACTCTTGCCGATTTGACTTGCTAGTTGCTTGTTCCATACAAACTGTAAACCAGTTACTAAATTTTTAAAATCTGACATTCCACAGAAAATACTGAGATAACAAGATCTCCTTGAGTCCTGAAACCATGGAAAAAATAGGATAAATCCACATATAAGAGCTACCAAGAAAAAGAACAGTAATGACACTGGCTACGAGTGTAAGTTCTTCCCTAGGACTTGCCACGATTCTTCTACAGTAAATATTTAATACCAGTAGACAAAAAGTTTCCCGTTGCTACCTCAAAGTCACCTTAAAAAGATGCACTTAACACAGAAACAGAGGAACAACCACTCTTCATTTTATAAGTGAAATCCAAGTGAAGGTTCCAGGTACATCTGTTTCAACATGACAACATCCCAAAAGTGCAAACAACTGTACACTTGTCAGCTTACCTTTACAATTCTGCAGATGAGAACATCATAGCGTTGATGGTTTATTCTGTGTCGCACCAGAACTTTGTTCACCATTGGGATAAAAATTTGGTACTGTAAAAGGGAATGCATCATAAACTTGTTACTCAGTGGTACTAAGAGTAGTAAAATTCCACCATATTGTTTCATTGATGAGAAACCAATTCTGACAGTTTGATTTCAGTAACTCCCAATTCCAGAAACAACTAAGACAAGAAAAATCAGCTCTTTGAAATCCACGAGTACGTTATAAAACTTCAACTTTAAAGCCTTGATCTTTGGGACAGTCATGCCTGTGAACTTTGAAGGCAAAGAACAATACTACCTTCTTTCCTAGCTGGAACACCAGAGAGGAGAGGGTGTCCATTGCAATTGTTCGTAGTTCAGGGCTCTGATCTAGTGTTCGTACAATGGGATGAATAATCCGTGACGCATAGTCCGTGAAATCCAGGGACTCTGTCAGGCGGTCCACTGTTTCTAGAGCAGCTCTTAAGACAGAGCAAAAAGGGGGAAGAACTTATCTTTCAGAGTGTTAAGAAAGAAGAAATAAGACTGAAAAATACTTAAGTACTCAGCCCCCCTAGGATTAATAATAATAGGAAAAACAGGCCACCAGAACTCTGTTAACGCAGCTAGTACTTGCAGGACAGTTCACAAGTGACTAAAATACTAGCAGTTGAGAACGAGATAATTTTAAAAACCCCAAAGAAACAACAACAAAACCAAAAACAAACAAACAAACAAAAAATCCCAACCAAAACCCACCAACAAACCCAAAAAGCTAGTAACACTGCTGTGATACCCAAACAAAAATAACCTTCCACAATGATTTAACACAGAAAAGCTGAGGAAGGGAATAAGTGGTATTTCACTGTAAACATTCAGCCACTGCAGAACTTGGATATCACCGGTAAAACTGCAAAGAAAGAGACTGCAAAGCCACCAACACTTACTTGCGAGCCACAACAGGGACATCTGGGGCATCAAATAGCTTTACAATAGGAGGTAGTAACAAATGAAGGTAGTCATCCAGGTTAGCTCCAAAGAGCTGGATCGCGTTAAGTAGCTGGGGAAGAAAATCATAGAAGACTAGAATGTCAAGGGGGTTGAATGGATCTCAAAGATCATCTAGTCACACACCCCCCTGTCAAAAACAGGGACACCTTCCACTAGACCAGGCTGCTCAAAGCCATATCCAATGTGACTCTGAACCCTGCCAACTTTCAGCATCCGTAACTTCCACACGCAGCTTGTTCCAGTGTCTCATCACCCTCACAGTAAAGAATTTCTTCTTAACATCTAACCTAAATTTCTCCTGTTTCAATTTGTACCTGTTACTCCTTTTCCTGACATTACAGTTCTTGACAAAGAGTGTCTCTCTGGCTGCTCTGTAGCTCCTTTCATATAGTGGGTCTCCATACAATCTTTTCTTCCCCATACTGAAGAGTCCCAACTTTCTCCACCTGTCTTCATAGGGGAGGTGCTACAGTCCTCTTATCAACTTTGGGGCCTCCTCTGGCCCTGCTGCAACAGTTTTATGTCCTTCTTACTTGAGGACACCAGAACTCTACATAATGCTCCAAGTGGGGTCTCACAAGAGTAGAATAGAAGGCAAGTATCAAATCCTTCAACCAGAAGAACCCAGTGTGACTCGAAGTCATGGATGAGATCCATTTTAAAAAAGTCAGTATCCAGTGAAAAGTTTCTTCAACCCTGCACTTTAAATAACTGCATCATTTCACACCAAGCCAGTGCGAAACTGCAGCTCTCCCATTTGATTGTGCAACAAACAAGGAGCCCTGCTGGGCATGGCACGCTGGGAACACACCTGCCTGGGTAGTGCCCAAAGTACAGCAGTTGCTGCAGTCCCACTCACCTTCACAGAAACAATGCGACCCTGACTGTTGTCATGCATGAAGACCCGTAACATGTGAGGAATCAGCTGAGGCAGGTAAAGTTTGAATTCGCCTCCTAGAGCTACCACAATCTGCTCAATAAGTAGGATAATTGTGCTCTGTATGGAGTTGTTCATAACCCAGAAGTCCTACAGAAAAAAGAAAAAAAGAAGAAAAAACCCCAACCCTGCAGTTCTTCAGCTGACCTGTATCAATTACAAGAAAAGCAAACTGTAGGAGAGTCTGTAGATAAATTCAAGATTGCAGGGAAGGACTATACTTCCTGTTTTTAAAACACTCTGCACTTCTAGTACTTTTATAGTTGCTGAAAATAACCTCTGGAAGACTGATTATTTCCTAACCCTTCTATAAGTTTGCAAATATTTAGTGAAAATTATGTGAAATGACACCTATTTATAAACTCCAGATATCTCCTGCTAAAACTATGTTTCTGAAAGTAGTAAGTGCACAAAATCCAAGTGGTGAAAAGAACACAGAGTTCTATCAGAACCTGAAGCTACAATTACTTCAGTTACTACCAATAATGTATATTGTAACTTCAAATAAATGGTATTTCAAAATACAATTATTACTTCAAAGATATGCAACTCTGCACTTCATATGAACTTACAAAGTAATTGATACTTTTGATAATGTATTTGATGAACACTGTCCACTGTTCTGTGACAGTAAAGTACTGGCTTAAAAATTGCACTCACTCTCATCAGGGAGACAATTTCATCCATATAGGGCCGAATATGACTTCTCACAAAGGACACCAACATTCCTAGCTGTTGGAACAGGAACTGGAAGGAAGAAACGTGTAATAATCAGTGTAGCTTATCCAAATATCAAAGCCACTGGGTAAAGAGTTTCACAGGCAATTGCAAGCTCATTTACCAGACAAATAGCATGCATAGCTCCTATGTGCTCGAAATCTGCGACTGAACTCTTGGCAGCTTCAGCTCAGAAGTTTGGGTTTTGTGGGTTTTGTATTAATTTTTATTGTTGTTTTTTAAGAGGAGAGTGGGGAAGAAAAGTGATTTTGAGTTTATTGGTTGGGCTTTCCCCCAGTTCACATAAAAAAAATTGTGAGCTCGAAGCCTCAGACACTCAAGCACACAAAGAGGGGTTTATAAAGTGCCAGCAAATCTACAGTGTCAGAACAGACTCGCAAGCCCACACACGTCAATACAGAGCACTGTAATTTAGATTTGAAGGATGCTTCCAAAAAATTAGCCCCTAGTCTGTTCCCCCTGCCTGAAAATCAAACTGACACACATTTAAAGATTCTCCTTCTGTACTCTTTCCCATCTCCACCAAGATATATTGGTGAAAAGTTACTGGGGAACACAGTTAAGTCCTTGCCAGAAACACCACATTTTTAAAAAAGATGGCTGATTGCACCATCCATTCTTCACCACCAAGAAGAACTTTGACTGAGACAATTTTATTTGGATACACTATGACAGTTTTGCAATTCCCTTCACCACAATACAATCTTAAACAACCAATTGTGATAATGGATTTGCTCTTTAAATTGACATGAAATTGCGTGGGCTAAATCACTTTGATGTAGATAGTCTATTTTGTCTACAAAAATAGGAAAACATAGGAAAACAGGAAAAAAAATAGGAAAACATAAGTAATTCTCTATTAAATTTCAATTCTTCATGCAATTTTTGAAGACTAGAGTGACAAAATGCAACTTGGAGCTCATAAAAAGAGATAACACTTTCATGAGAACTAAATAAGAAATAATCTCAGCTTCTTTAGTGAGAACAGTACACATTTACCAAAAATGAACTCTGAGCGCCTGTACTTTGCCTATTTTTTGTGTAGTGAGAGGATGCTTACATATAGGACAAGGACCTTCCTCTTTTAGGCTTTATGTCACGCATACCCACCTCAGCTCTTCTCCCCAGCACACTCTCACCATCTTCTTTTACCTGAAAATTTTTAAACAGAGTGTGCACAACTGCATAGCTTTCAAGCAAGTTAGATCAGTCAGGTCTAGAGCGTCAGCAAACCCATACCGTGAGATGTTTTCCTTACAATCTGAGCAGTAGTTCAGGCTGGGAGAAAACAGCAGCTCTATAGCAGAGTTGGGATTTTGCTAAGGGAGCACCCGTCCCACCTACAGAACACAGCAGCAGTAACAAATACAAACTGCCCTTCACATCCCAGAGTGTCTGGCTGCCTGAAGAAAAGCCTTGGGAAACAGCAGTGAACCTTAAACCCATCATCATCTTCACACAATTCTCATTTCCTTCTATAACCATAACTTAAGTGGGAAGGAAGAGGAAGCACTGTTGTGGATCACCACCCATGCTGCTCTAAATGCTACAAGACTGTATCAAATTGAGTTTTCCTTCTCAGAGATGAGCCAAAGTACATGATCGCACTAGAAATTGGAAGAATCTACCCCTGTTATTTAATAGTACTGTTTGCCATAGAGTATTAACACAGAGATCACTGAAAGATCTGTAAGCTGCACGGGTGTTTTCCTGAACAAGAACAGTTTGATGAAAACACAGAATCAAATACTGGCCTTCCAAGGATTCCAAGCCTCAGAAGCAGCTGTTTGAATAAAAAAAAGAAAAATTGTTTGCACTGGGCATTCCAGTAAATGCTCACAGAAGGGAAAAAGCAAAGCTGAACCTCACTTCTGCAGCATGCTTGGCATCAACACACAGCACAGCAATGGCCAAAGCCAGTCACAGTCTCTTCAAGGAAATGGATTCCTAGTTTCATAAAATGGAACAAGAAGAAGGAGTGGTCCCTAGCACACTCACCTCTCGGATGGCACCATCACACACCCGTATTACATTAAGGAACGTTGGCATGACCTGGGGCAGAAACTGCACACACTTCAGTCCAAGTGATTTGAAAATAAAGGTGATGGCCTGAACTACCATAGTGTGGTGTTGGGACAAGGATTGGTCTCGGAAAATTCTCATCAGTGCCACCATAGAGACAGCTGGATAAAACTCATCCAGAGGGAGGTTGCCCATGTTCACCAACATCTCACTGGTGCTGTAGTCCGCTAGGAGAAAGAAGGCAGTGTCATGAGCTAGGTATTAAATGGTCTTGAATACAGGTTCAGGAACGTCTATGTGTAAGTTGAAAGCATGTACACTAATGATTCTTTAGGAAGAGGAGACAAACTGGTAACAAAACAGTCAAGATCTGTTTGCAGATCATAAAGTAATCTATCTGAAAGAATTTAAGATGCTTACAAGAATCCTGGCTGGATTTGGACTCTGAGAGGCTAACAGCTGAAGCATCTCGTGATTGATCGATCATGCCAATGTTCACTTTGTGTTTGTAAGGGTCCAAAGCACCCAGCAGCCCTAACACACGAATAGCCTGAAAAGACACAAAGAAAATTCACCAGAACTTCATCACTAAGGCCAAAGACAACACTCAAACCCCCATATTTGAAAAGATTCTGATGTCTGAAGAGGAAAGATCTGTAACTGAAGTGACTGCCCGCAAAAAACAGTGCTAACCATCCAGCTTCTGGAAGCCATTTCACTGACGTAACACATGCAGTCTCTTAATTCTGCTTATTATATTTTGCTCAGCCACAACAATGATGTCTCCCTCCCTGTCTCAAATCTATGCAGGCACATTTACTTGGCAGCCCTCTCTTCCCAAAAAGCTTTTCTAAGTGGTTATGTGATAGTTTCATGTTCATACCTCTCTACGGGTGCCCTGGTTTTGCTCAGTCTTCAGGAAGTTCAGAAGCACCTCCAGCAAAGTTGGGTACTTCCTGTATGGTTCTACCACATAACCAGTGCTAGCCACAAGCTGCCCCAGCGTCCAAAGAGCCACCTACAAAGACAAAGCTCAGAGAAGATTAGTTTTGACCATGGAATTTATTACACCTTCCGATACATCAGTTACTCAACTTCTGTAAAGTTTCTTTGAGCATTTTAGGATCACACTGCAAACCACAGTCCATGGTTGGGAAGATGCTATAAAGAACATTTTTCTATAAGCAAAAGTCAAGAAAGTAATAATCAACAATATCTTAGGTTGTCACAAATGCCCTCACTCAGATGTACAATTCAAATAAACATTCAATTCAGTGAGTCCAAGCCTTCCAATAAAAACAGCTTTTTTTGCCTTCTTGTTTTCCCTCTAACAGCTCTGAACTATGTCACAACAGGCACTGTAATCCCTCACCTGTGTATCGTGAGTGTTAAGTCCACTAGAGACTTGAGTGATTTAAAGGTTCATTTAGCAGCTATGATGGGAGGTGTGGATATTTTGTTACAGCTCTGGTCACAGCAGCTGTCAGGTTTACTACAGTTGTAAACGCTTACCTGTCTTTTAGCCAGCAGGGAGGAGTCCTGTAGCATGTCCATAATTATAATGAAGAGCTCATCCACCCACTTCCTCATCTCCAGCCCACTGACCTATTGAAAAGACAAAAATTCATCCTTCATCTAGCATTCCCAAAACCTTAACAAGCATGGCAAAGAGGTATCTGCAGTATATCCCTACCTGTGCAAGCTCCCCTATGGTAGCTAGAACATTGTTAATCACGCCTGGATTGGGATCTGGATCAGGATCTTTCAGTTTCACTATCAGTGCCTGGTGGGTGACAAATTAGAACGTGTTTAAAGAGTACTCAAAATTGCCTTTCCTTTTGTTTATACCTGATATTGACCCCACAATCATAGTAAGAATTTCAACAGTAAAAGAAACTTAGGTGTCACAAACATTATGAAAACCTGGAATTAAACTGGGCTAAACTGTCACCCATGTGTGTTCCTGTGGGTAACATCTACACCAATTTGTTTTTTTCCTGCTATGATGAAGCAAAAGAACTGCAGCTCCTGAGAGTAATGTAACCACTTGCTGTGTCACGTCATTCCAAAGTCACCAGGAAATGTAGAGACTCTACCTTAAGGATAGGCTCCATATACGGACGGATGAGGCGTGGAGCATTAGAAACCAGGTGACCCAACATCCTGGCACTTTGCTCTTTAATTCTGCCAACACCGCTGTGTTCCAGCTCTGTTAGAATCTGCACAAGAGACAATGGAAGCAAGCAAATGGGGAAAGTAAAGGCAGGTAAAAATGCTTTGCATTTCCTTCTGTCACAACTCAGCAATTGTAAAGGCTGTTCTACATTTCACTCTGCTATCATTTATCCTAAATTAAGCTAATATTAATTAGCACAAAAGGGATGGCTCCAAAATCTGTGTTTACAAAGAGGTACCACGCATTCACCTAAAAGCAGCACAGAACATTCGTCCTCAACAGAGATGGAAAGCACTCTGGCATGATGACTAGGGATGAAATAACAACTGCTGTCCTTCCTTTCCCTTCTAATACATTCACAGAGCTTCAGTCCAAACACCTATCACGAGAAAGGTCTGCTGAAACCCACTAAGCTGGGCTATAATTATTTTCCAAAAGAGATTGATTCCCCCACTCTCCAGGCACTCAATATCAATTACTCTGTTTTCCCTGCAGGCATCCCTCCTCCTTACCTGGATTAACATCTTTCGAAGGAAAGGCATGACAAAGGCAGGGTTCATGCTGCTTAGGCGCCCCACAGTGCAGATGGCCAGTTCTCGGATTTCAAACACTTGATCATTCAGGGCCACAAAAAGAGCTTGCAAGTTTTCAGCCTGGGCAAGGTGAGCATCAAACCGCTCATCCAGAGAGGCCAACACGCAGAAACGTATATCAGGGTCTGCAAGAACACATTTATTTCTCTTTAAATGTACTAAATTTCTGTTCCTTTTCTTGCCTTTGTTCACAGAACAGCCTCAAAAATTCTTCACAAGAGCTTCCCCAGAGCAAGACATCAGTGTTTCACACATAAAATACAGGACAGGTCAGCCCAGAAATCTCCATGCCGCTCAACATGCCCCAATAACCAAGTCAGTACAGTGCCAGCCTCTTTCACCTGCAAATGTCACTTTTGGATGCTATGTGGCAACCTGAGACGTGTTCAACTGAAAGAATAAAAAAACTCAAGTATGAAGTTCCAATAAGAAGGACCAATTCCTTTCCAAACTACAAAATTTAAGGCCGTGACCCAGAACAGCAGCAAAAGGAGACTCAGTGTTCTACTTAGTTCAAGGGATTACCAAGGGCAGAGCTGGAGCATTTTTCACTAGTGTTCTATTAATACTGCAAAAATCAAGATGTGGAAAAAGAAATGGGAGACTTTTTTTTTGCTAATTTACCAAGAGTGACAGCTTAAGTTTAGTGGCAAATGTTCAAATTCTATAACAAATTCTATTTCTATTCTTAACATCATCACCTGCTTACAAGATAAAATTAACATGTGGTAGGAGAACACTTTCCTTTGAATCCCACACTAACCTGGGTCAGTTATTCCAACTACAAGCAATTTGCTGAGGACATCAGCCACAACCTGCACTGCTGTCTGACTGACCACATGGGCATGGCCACTGATCAAGTGGATGGAGGGTGTAAGCAAGCGAGAGCAAGTGCGGGCTGCTTCCATTCGAATCTCCTTGTGTTCACTGTTCAGGAAGTGATCTGCGCAATGCCGAACAAACTGAGTCAGAGAGTGGCCTGAAAAGAGGAAGATGGGTGGTTAAACACAGGTTTACACCTCAATTACCAGTTTTACCAGGAAACAGGAGTTTAAAGAACATGATCCCAGAATTTTCCTGCTACTTGTACTCTATTCCAATGCCCTAGTTGTTTATATCTCATATGCCCTTGCCCCCTGCTTCCTTATTTCATCTTACCTTCAAACTCAAAGCTACCAAGTGTACGAAGGGCAAGGGTGATGCTCCCCACATCACTGGCCTCTGGGATGTTGGTGAGACTGGGGGAGGCCAGCTGGTGGGCAAGGCCCTTTGGCATGCCTGGATGTCGCAGAGGTTTGTGCATCAGAACAAGAGAGAGCATTTTCAGCAGCCCATCCTGGATATCTTTCTTCAGCTGTGGGATCTGACGGCTCAAGTCATACAGCACAGCTGTTAGAGCAGGGCTGAGGGCCAGAAGGAAGTAAAAGTCATTAGAAAAGAAACAATGATGTGCATATTTCACCTTTTGTTTATTTATGCCTTTCCCAATCAGAATATAATTGCCGGCATTCACACATGACAGCAACACCTGCAAGCAGAGCACAGGGTCCTTGTGCAAACTGAAGCACAAGATGATCTTCCTGTATAAACTGGGTGAGCCAAGTCCTAAGACCGCTGCACTCATCACTACATTAGCCAGTGTTGCAATAATACTGTTAGAAATCTAAATTACTTCTTACACTTATGCTTTTCAAACCAAAAAGCCACTAAATTCACTTCCAGGTGACAATATAATTTAAACAGCCTTGTGCTGTCCAAAAATTTTCTTCACATCCTTCCATACCAACAACTTAATTCATTCCTCCAATAAGAACTGTCAGCTTCAAAAGTGAAAGAAGCCAGGAGCAAATATTCAGCATTTCACCTCTCCTTCTCTGCCAGTTTGATATGGCACTAGTCTGCCAGCTGTCAGATGCTTTCCAAAATCTTGCAGGTTGCTGCCAAATGTGTCTGAATAGTGGAAAATAAAGGACTAGTTGTTCTACAACAAGATTTCTTTACTTAGATATGAATGCTCTTAAATAACTCAACAGACACATTAACAGTTAAAACATACCAGTCTTCTGAAACATCTATAGTGATCTTCTGAAAGATCACTTATGTCACCTTAAAAGCCATAATCTTCCTTCTCAATCTGAAAACTTTAAATATCTCACTCTGTATGGTCGACAATGCCATCCCGCAGCTAACAACAAAATAGATTTATGCTTACCTCAGGCCCACAGCCAGCATAGGTTCCAAAAGCTCTTTGATATCCTGCTGGATACTGGGTCCCATGGCTCGTGCCAGCATACTAATGCAGGTGAAGACTGTGGCATCAACCTGCACAGACTTCTGTCTCCTGGAAAGGGACCACATAATTACAAGGAGCTGCTATTTTTTAAACATCTTTCCTCATCCTACTTCCGTGTTATCAGTCTTACAGAAACGCTTCAGATTTTAATACAAGAATTTGATCCCACATTACAAAAATTATATAGAGAGCAAGTGTTTCCATTTTTTCCTCTAACTTTCACATACTTACTTGTGGGCAAAATCCTTTGGGGGAAGAGCTGCTTTTATGATTTCAAGAACTTTTGGTAGGTAAGCTTGAAACTCAGATCTCACGGCCACAGAAAGCAAACCCAAGGCTTGGAAGGCTGCTGTTCGCTCCTTCTCCTTCTTCACACAACTGAGAACATGATTCATGGTGTCTGGAAGATACTGATCAGCTGCCCGCAAGAGAAAACAATATAGATATTAGCATTCATTTAGGTGTATACAGCTGCACAACGTTTCCAACTAAACCTTTACAAGTGTAAAACTAGAACACAGACACAGTCATATTAAATTTGCTGACATGATCAGTGGGAAACATGTCACCATATAATAAAGATTCCAAACTACAGAAGGCTTTGTTTAAAAAAAAAAAAAAAATCACCAGAATAAAAGAGCTATAAAACACCCCCACTGCACACATTTTATACACATATAAGATCCAAGCATCTTGGTTTCATAGTGATTGATTGGAAATTTGGAATAATTAACACAAAAATTGTTCCAACCCACTAAGAGCAGCTTGATGACTTGTCTCCAACTCTGATACTATCCTAAACTTGCTTGATAAATCAACTAAACTGATTTAAAGCTGGCAGATATTTCCTAGCACATGCAACAGAGAAAAAGGAAGAGAACTCTAATAATATTTGGGATATACTGAGTCAGAGAAAGAGAGAATTCTCCTCTAAGTCTGACATACTGAGGATAAAACAAAAAAAGGAGGTTTTTATGTCTTACGGTATTGATCATCAAATTCTGACAATGGGTTTCAATCTATTTTCTTCATCAGAGCAACATTTTGGCATCAGCTATCAAGTCACACTTATTCAGAAAAAAAGACTGTCCTCCCACAGAGGAATGTGCTCATCAGACAAGCACCACAGTCAGTGTGCTGCACTGCTTGCACAAGTTCATCGGGACCAAAGAGAACTGGATAACTTCCAGCTCAAATTCAGTGACATTTCTAACATCCAATCATCTGTCTTGTCACCTGTGAATGCCGAAGGACGGAAAGCTGCCAACCGCGGCAGCAGATTGAGAACTGTCATCTGGATCAAAGAATTTTTGCTGGTTCTGCACCTGAGAACCCACTGGCAGACCTGGAAGGAAACAGATTAGCCTTTAAAAGATGGCCACTGGCAGTAATACACAAATGTTTATTACCTGTGTGCTTTTAGGCATTCTACAGACATTTGGCTTCAGAGACCATCAAAGAAAAGGATAATCAAGACTGCTTCCAAAGGAAATAAATCCTTGCCTCAAGACAGAAAATGACACAAACACAATACATGTAAATATTGAGTTTTGAAGGCTCAGTTCAATACTAGGCAGAATTGCCTGCTAAGTAAAAACACAGAAGACAATTCCTCTGCAAGAACAGATGTTGAGAATGTTGGGAGAACAGCTGAAGAACAAACACATACTTGATCAAACTTCTCTTCCATTAGATCCCTGCAGCATCGACTTTCTACCAAAGTAGATTTTGCTGGGACAGGTGAGGTTGCAAAACTCATAATTCCTTGGTGAGCGCTGTACCCCAGGAGACCAGCCAAAGCATTTGACTGAGAGGGCTGAAGAGACTGAAAGCTTGTGAAGGGAGTGATATGGCGAGGTTTGGTACTGAAGCCCAGCAGGTCTTTGCAGTACTTGTCATGCACAAGCTGCTGCTGAGTGATCTCTTCCATCTCCTCTCTAAGGCGCTGGACAAAGTAGAGAAGCATTAAAAAAAATAAAAAGTAACTGAGTAACATACTCCCAGTACAGTGTTACCCAAATCTCCTGAATAGCATCCTGTATAATCAATATCCAAATGGCTGCAAAACATCAACTGAGGAAAATCCAGCAAAAACATTTGGGTATATAACATGCAAGACAGTCCTCATTCCATAGAAAAAATATTTTTCATTGTATTTAATCCAGTTAATAGCCTTTCTGTCAGAGCTTATTACCTCCTCAGCCCAAACTTGTCCCTTTTACTTCTCTGACACACTTTAATGCTCAACTCTGTGTTCAGATGAGTTTTCCACCCAACAACCCCATTGCAACACTATGGGATATTTCCACAGACTGCAGAGTTGCTATACACTCTCAGTCAATTCCCATAATCCCCATCTTGTTCCTTTGCTCACCTCTCCCTCCATACTGCTGATTCTCACTAGCTCATTGAGGATCAGTAAGGCACCATGGATTCGGTCATCACGATTCATTCCTTTCTCTTTGGCCAAAGTCTCATCAAAGCCTTTCTCAGCCTCTTCATATGTATGCTTGAGGGAAAAGAGAATAATCTCAGCAACAATGAGGAAACAAAGCCTGTGGAAATGAAGTAATACTGCCAGTCAAGAGTTCCTGACATTCCGAATTTTCCAAGAGTAGCCACAAACCTCAATTGAGTAATAAAAGAAGTATAACACAATAAAATTTTGATTCACTCAAAAGTTGTGGACTCTGCTGCAGAGCATTTTCAACAGAACTAATCAAACAGCAGCTTCATCACTATCTGCAGCACTTAGTTGACTACAAGAAATCCAACTTCACAACATTTGACTGCACTGTCCAAAACTTACTTGATAGCACAAAGCTTGAGTTCATGTGACAATGGCAACAAAGCACAGGTTCAGACAAAAGAATTCCTACCTTTTGCACTTAATGTTTTTATTTACACTAATAAAATCCTCTACTAGTAAGAGATTATATTAGAGAATTGCAGGGCTACAAAACTAGGTAGCTGAAGATGAAGTGCAGATAGAACAATGTAATCTTGAAGGAGTTAAGCCTTGCTTACTTTTACAGTAGCAGGCTAGAGGAACTACTCACTTTGGAAGCCATTATATTTTCAACCCTTTCAAGGAGAGGCAGTTTTTTACTGACAAAGGTGACACAGGTTCTTAGCTTAGCCAGCTCTTCTGAAAACTGGCACTTCAATATCTGCATTGCATTGTGAGGGGCTGCTTCAAAACAAAGTTATTTTCTTACTCTGTACCACTGGGGCTTCTGCATCTCTTTTGGCTCCCGTTGCGTGGTGAGGATAAGGCAGGCTCTTAAGGCAGAGACAGCTCCCTCTCGGATGGCCTGTTTAGGATCCCACACAGCCACAAATATATTGTCAAAGAATGGCTGCACTTGTTGGAAAAAGAAGGTAGGCACGCTAATTGCCAGCTCACGCAAGACAAGAACCTGGAGGTAGGGAGGGAAACAGAAACAATGTGAAAGAGGAGCACACAGAGACAAACCTCCTAAGTTTTACAGTGTAGTACCATTTGTTTAGACTGTTGATGTCGGTGAGCTGTTTCCATCCCCACACTCTGACAATTCCTAGCACAACAGTGTCTTGGTCTTCATTAGTCACTAGGTAATGGAGAAGCAATGAAGCAGCACTCTGCCATGAGAGCATTACAGATTCTCAGACATGGACTGGCAACCATTACTATCCCGACCAAAGCTTTTCTGCAGATTTCTGTGCATATTTCCTACCACTGTTCACTAATTCCAACTATCCCATGACAACAAAAAAGGCATCACTTACAGCTGCATGTCTACGACCTTCATTCCTGTCAGCTCCCAACCATTCCAGAGCTCGTTTCACCTCAAACTCCACATACTCAGCTGTGAAGGTGTCACCAGCCATTGCAAGCCGCCCGATAGCCTTGGAAGCCATCTCCATTACAACAGGGTCATTGGATGGTAAGAGGTTCCTCAGGTAGTTGGCAAACCTGCCAATACGGGTGGCATTACCTCCTTCAACACCGATAAGGCTTGCTGCAGAGAAAGGAGCAACGCTGCAGTTCTCCCCAAAGTCAGTGAGGCAGACAGTAGGTAATCCCTGGATGACAGCTAGTATTCCCTACATGTTCCTTAAAGATTCCCATTAAGTCCTCCTAAATTGCAAATCCACAGGAAAAA